>JAEUYN010000690.1:0-311477 GCA_018257835.1 Euura lappo
GTTTGGGATTAATTTTCTACTATCCCTTCGGCACCGCGCGCGTTTAACCGCATATTGCGAAAGTGGATATTTATGATTGAAACAAATCAAACGTTATCAAGCATACCGGTACGGTGATAAAGAACACAGAAGAGACGCCGAGGTATTTCGCTCCACCTCGACTTCCTCGTCTCGGCCCTTATCGCTCTCTGACCATGTCTGTAATACCGTCGCGATATCACATACAACAACCGCACCGTCGCGCATATTGCAAACGCGGAAGTTTTAGCGTCTGCAGTTTTGCGCTTAGCAGGTTGTGTAATTTCATTAGTTTTTTTATTGTCATTGGCATAACGTCACCTCGGTATTTATTTCCCCTTATTCAAACCAATAACCATTCAGATTGAAACAGAAATATCGACTTGAAAGTTGAATAACATTTTTTGAAAGTTTTTTATCACGGTTTTGTTTAAGTTTCAAGTTTCAATTCGAGAGTGAAGACGAGTTCTGATTTTCTACCACATATGTATTAGAAACGAGTGAAAATTAGGTTAGAACCATGAGAACGGCGTTTTCCGCCAGGGGCAGCACTTTCTTGGTTTATTTCACGGTTACTATGGTTGCGAGACTTTTTTTACCTCCTGTCAAAGTTTATTTCCCCGGTAAAAAAAAAACTGTGACTTTCGTCCCGTTAAGGAGGGCGAAGAACACAAGTTTTTAATGCATGTGTGGTAGAAAGAAATATACACATATGATACAAAAAATGTGGGACATTAATGAGTCTTTTAGTTTCATTTACTCTACTTGAATTTTTATTTCGATATTATTTCATAAATCTCGTGTTCGTTGAAAAATGGTCTGTAGGGCGCATAAATACTAGAGCGAATACACGATCGATTGACACGCGGTGTAGAAATTTCGCTGTCCTAAGAGGCTCGGGGTATTTTTTGTCACGATTCCTAAACTCGCATAAATCTTAGGATCGAAGAACTTCGGTGTAGAAGTGTCGTTCTGACATTTCACCGTCTTCCCATGGACCAGGGGTCTATCTAATAACGGAAAGAATTCCTGAAACGTCGTGCCTTTTTTTTTTACACTCTTACGCTGTGTATGTTTTTTGCGGATTCTCTCTTCGTTCCTTTATCCATGCGGTCGAAAAAGTCCTTCGTCCGAGAGTGATGTAGGGTGCATCAAGTCCCTTCCCCTCCTCCTCGACCATGATATACAACGTGGACCGAACTCCTCTCCTCGCCGGGCATCAGACTCTTGAGGAGAACCAAAGGTTGAAACAGTGTAAAGGTTCGCGATCGGTTCGAGGTTGATTTGTGGCCGAATGGGATTCGCGATGCTTTATGAACCGATCACGGCCGGGCCCCCCGACCGGCGCGTTCGCCGGGACCATAAACGTCACGGGTTTCAGGTAAGCGACGTATAGTCGCTCTCGAGGAACCGCGTCCTCACGGACATCGGTATCGACAATGTCTGCGTAGATACGAGGCGCGAATCACCCGGGGCGACTTAGGCCTCAACCGCGAAGCCGAAGGACCCATATACCTGTATTTATGCGCTGGATCCGAACGAGATGCCTCAAGATCCCCGGGACCAGCCAGCGGACCGGGGAAATAACGAATGGCCCGTCGAAGACGATGCGGTGTGCGATACCAGAAGCCGCCGGTTAGGTTCACGGCGACGGGATTTCGCTCTTCTACGCGGTTACCGATACCATCTCTGGACCAGTCCTCCGGTTCCCCGGGACCTTGACGAAAAGGTACCGGGGTTTTCGCGAGACCCCGAGGTATCCATCGTCACGTGACGGTTCCGCAATTACCTCCCCATCCATCGATATCCATGGAATGTCTAGAATAGTCCTATGGATGGCCATTGGACATACTATGAATCCCCACCAAATGTCCGTCATTTTTGATCATATATCCATAGGACATTTTGAGACAACTTTCGCACCAGTCAGGACATTCAAAAATACGTTCGAGGCTATCGCGTGGACTTGCAAAGGTTTTCCGCAAATCGCAGCACTGATATTTACTGATATTTAGTAAATAGGTACTGGGCCAACATAGGATCATCCACTGGATATCGTGTCTTGTGCTGGCATCATCGAGTTTGGGACTAGTCCGCGCGGTTAGCGATTTGTTGTACTTGGCGGACGCCATTCGGATCAGCGCCATTCCGTGACCGGTTGATGACCGTTGACGAGATTTTCTGTGCGTCTTTATTTCGAGCTACCTGGCTACCTGGGCGCTAATCTTCGCGAAGGCCACCCGGAGTCCTCCTGATTTTTTTCATTCCATAATTTTTTTTGCTTGAATGAGGATAAAAAGGTGAAGATTGTCCACTCGGTTTCTCCGGAATCGTTTTATTCGTGGCTTTATACCGTATACACTATCGGCTATTTATTACATTCGGAGGCTTAAGACCCCATTGAATCATATATATCAGAAAGATCACGCTACGTGATGCCGGCGATCCGGGACCCCGATACGTCTGACGTATTTACGACCTTTCGCGTCATTAACATTACCTTATGCTAATCGGATATCGTACGTGGTACGTATGGGACGCTATGCTTTCTGACATCGAGCCGGATGGCGGACCGGTACCAAACGGTTGAGATACGTTGTTATTCCCTTTTTTTTCTTTTCTTTTATGAAAATCTTACGTCAATTCGACGGTCCTACGGCTACAGCGATATTTATCAAAGTTCCAGAAAGTAGGTATGTGCTAAGGGGCGTTGGACGAACGTGTGACCGAGCTGCGAAATCCAGGGACTCGCTATTATATGCAGAGCATCGAATGAGGGGAGGAAATACTTCCATACTCGAAGAGAACGTTAACGGGGGAGTCTGGAAGTAGTCGCGGACCGATCCCGACCGACGATTTATACCCCGGTTTTCCCCCTTCACGGGCCGTTTTATCCACACACACGTTCGCTACTTGTTCTTTTTATTTTTTTTACTCTTCTTCTTTTATGCCCTCGCCGTCACACACCTGGATGTATTTTTAAACACGAACTGAAATAATTATCCCGCGACTTATGCGAAACTAAATGTCACCGGGAAACGCGCAACCCCCTCATTTCTTTCTTCGTCTCTCTCCCTCGGTTGCGAACTAGCTGCTGAAATTTAACCTCTCGCGAAATATAGTCGCGAACGAGAAAATAAAAAACTAGCTATATATCAGTGACGTCATTGGTACAAAAGCACTGCACTCCGCAAGTGGCGGCGGGGGTGGGACCTGGACGACGGGATCTGCTGGAATGACCGTATAGTCTACCGGTCGCTCCGGTCGCCCGGATTTATTCCCTCGGTGACAAAGCACCTGCTGTCTCACCGAGGCTCCTGACTCTCGAGGATGCAGGGGTCTGGGATTTCAGGCGCCCTCACGGGCCGGTTGTGTCTCTCCTCCATTGTTTGCTCCCCGTCGCCTCCGTCGTGTGCATCCTCCTCCCCCCCCCCCTCGTACACGCGATACGACAACAGCCTCTTCAACGCGCCCGTGAGTTACCCTTTTACGTTGCCTTACCGCGGCTACCGATTCGCCTTCCCACTCCACAGCTGCGGCCACATACTTGACCGATTCCCGTATTATACCGGGTCCACGGTACCAAACTTGTGGCTGCAGCTTACCCTTCACGCCTCAGAGCCCGACACTTTGACGGTGTTATCAAATGATCGAATTCTAGGTGTTTCCTATGTGATCATGATGAGCCTCGAGCTAGAGAAGCAACTCTGAACGTCTGAACTGCACAGTGCCTACATCAGCGTGGGCGTCTGAAGGCGTCTTTGAAATAGTTTCGTACAAGGCGGCAGAAACCCCAGTCGCCATCTCTGAGCGTTTCTCGCAAGCAGGGTTTTCCGACGAGGTCCGGAAGCTATACTGAGCGGCTAGGTACTGTTGGTAAGTGGTCTGATCGCAGTGTGGGAGGAACGGTATTGATAAAGACCTTATTACCCAGGTGCAAGGTGGAAAGTTGTGATACGAAAATTTGAGTGACAACGATTCAGACTTTTTCACGATGGTCAGGGAAAACGCGAAGGTCATTCAATTGAACGATCGTGGTCAAGGTCACGTATGCGAAGAGTCGGTACGTGTTCAAGGATTGGAGAAAAAGGGCAGTAAAAAAATCAAATGAGCCTTTCTTCAATCCGTTCGTGATCGATGAAATCAGCGGTTTAATCGGCACAAAGATATGGCAGGATTCGTGCAGATTCAATGATAGGGTATCGCAAAGTCAAGGGTAACCGGATTATTGTGCAGTGTCAATGAATGTTTCGATGCTATGATGTATAGTAATATCAAGCGAAGAGAGGCCGATAAAACTGATTGTGAGCATCAGGGGCCTCATATTTTTACCCAGAGGCCTAAGACTCTCCTTTTAAGCAATTGACTAGGGTATTGATGAGCTATCCTACGTCGACATACGTCCATCATTCTTTGACATGGCAGCAATTGAAGATTTGAAATCGGTTAAATTCACATCCAATCACTGAATATTGACTGTCTTTACTCATTCGCTCAATATTGTTGCGGATAATGGAGAACATCTTCCATTCCATTCTGAGTTTGCTCCTGAACCCGAAGGATCAGCGTTCAGGTTTAAATCGAAATCCCGAACTCCGCCATCTTCTGCGGTCCATCGCTGGACCGGAGTCTGACAATAAGATAAATTGTAGGGGGGGGGGGGGGCCGATCGTCTTGCAGCGGAGCTGGAGAACGGGGGAACCGAGGGGAGGGAGCGTGTGGCTCGATCGTCAAACCCTGTTCAGGGATAGGATAGGCAAAGATGAACAGGTGTATGTCGTTGCATACGGTGCAGGTATAGGTGCGGTTGAGGATAAGCAAACGCGCACACGTCCCTCTTCAACGTTATGACCATATATCTGTTGCGGAGCGAACGCTGACCGAGCCTTCGGCGCGGTCTCACAAGATCTCACGCGGCGCTTCCAGCCGTGCCAGAGATCCCCGGTGCTCGGTCTGATGCTGGTCTGACGCGGGCTGATGAAGATAACGCCGGGTTCGTTTGAATTACGGCCGAGTTCCAACAATAATAAATTCCACCAAACATTCATTTTCGTACACGCAACTTTATGTCCTCCTTAGAAACCACTAAGCGCCCTCCACCCCTTATCCTCCAGCGTCGTTTAGGATGCCTCCGATGCGCCTAATAACCACCCGATCCAAGATTACCTCTCTGACAACGAGTTTGAATCCTCCTCTTTCTGTTCATCTCTGCTTTTAGGATCAGTCGCTGAAACATGATTGATAGATAACACGTGAAGAGATAGAGAGAGGGGTTTCTATATACTGATTTAATTGGGCCCCCGAGACCCCCCGCGGCTCGGGCCAATCAGTTCCTCCGAAGGGCGAGCAGAAATATAGCCGGTTAACACGATAATGTGATGGACTTTGGGAGCTTTATTTATTCTTCAGAACGTATGAATTTTATGGGGAAGGAAGAGCGTGTATGCGTGTGTGTCACACAGCCTGAGTGACTGGTCGAGTGGCGAAACAATGGACAGAGTTGGACAAATCGATTGAAACAAGAAGGGTGCGGGTATAAAGAGATCGCGTTACAAAGCTGAGTAGAAAGGAGCTTCGACCCAAAGCAGGAAAAAAAGCCACGCCGTGTACTGTAAGGGTTGTAGAAGCTCGCTCCTCGCTCGAGGGTTGGAGTATAACCACGGTACTGGTACTGCGAAGTGAAACCATTGAAGTGTAATCATTGGATTATAGATTGAAAAGTTGGTCGTTCCTTGCCTAAGAAGCATCAATTCATTCACTGAAACCGATGAAATGTTTTTTCCCTGATTTCATAATGTCAGAAACCAAATTTATTGAAACATGAGGATCGAATGGAACTGAAATCCTCTGCGATAAAGTAGATTCATTTTATTTCGACGTCAGTGGGCAGTCGGTGTTGGAATTTTTCTTCTCTCACTCCTCGTCCAACGTTTCGGATTGTCATGTGTCAAATAAACAGGGATTAATTTTTCCATAAACGTTTAATCATATATCTATATAATTCAAGGCTATAAATCTGTCCGGAAATAAGTATCGTTACGCAATATGGAAGACTAAGACTTTCACGGTATATACATACATATAAGATGAGACTCTAGGCTCGGATTGTCAATCGAAAGCAGTTAATCAGTTCTTGGAATGTCTTTTTCACCTTTTCTGTCGATGTCTCATCATTGATCACTAACCAAGATTATTATTAACCGTGTATACCGTCCGTCTACTATATTGTTGAAAACTTTCACAAAGTTTCACAAAACCCACGGGAACCTGCCGGGCTAATAAAGTACGTAATATCCTCAAGGAATTCATCAATCAATTGAGAAATCGTATACCTACATCTTCCTCGACGTTATACCTCGAAGATTGTTCGATAATTATTTACTCTTTTTTTTTACCCATCTTCTCCGACGATATACACGGTAGCTTCGTGTATTTTGTAATTCCAAAGACTATAAATCCATCGATATCTCAAACCTTACGGCGATCATAAAAAAAAAAGATGATTGTACGATTTGTAAAACCTCTCATAATTTTTCGGTAGCTGCGTATTACAGCTATAAACTCACCGATTTACACGCATAGTTGATGACGTAAGCGATCAACTTCGCGGTTATGACATGAACGGATTTTTTGAATCCGTCTTATCAAGCTGTACCGCGGGATCGACGCCCCTTGATAGATTAATCAGAGATACGCGAGAATCGATTCAGTTGCCAGAGGTGAGTCCGTGGATGGCGGTTCGAGACGTTCTCTCAAGGTACACACGTACGAGAGGAAAGAGAAGAGAAGAGAAGAGAAGAGAGAAGAGAGGCAGGCAGGAGAAGGATCATATCGTATCATATACTAACCGCTCCTCCTTCGAGGAGCACATATAATTGCTGGCATCCATAACGCTGATGTATTTACGACATTAACTCGCCCTCCCCCGCCTCGTCTTCGTCCTCGTCCTCATCCTCATCCTCATTCTCGTACTGTTTGGTCCTTCGTCCTTCGTCCTCCGCGTCCCTCCGAGCTCGTCGACGCGACCGCCCCGTCATGCAGCCCGAGCCACAAGTAGAAATAATTGGTTGAAAACAGCGCGCTCTCGACCGGCAATATATCCAGCTTACACCCCGCTGTCGCATCGCTTAGATCACTCCCCTCTCCTCTTCTTACCCCGACGGCCGCGGCCGCGGCGCTGCTGCACCAACGCCGAAACTTATATCTTATGCCTTATATACCTACCGCAACCTATACCTAGGGATTTTTCTCTCTTCTCTCATTTGAATAGCTCTTATTTATGAAAATTGAATCGACGATCGGTAGCTGTGCTTTCGGGTAGCGGAATTTTAATTATAACGACATAACGCTGATGCCGCGAGTGCGGAATCGGACCAGGATTACCGCCGGTTTTTATTACACAGCTAATTGAAATAATCATTCGCATTGAGACACCGGAAAAATCCATATTCTGGTCAATGGCTGTTCATTCGGCTTTTTCTTTATGCCGTGCGCACTTCGAACCGCGCATCACACTTGCGGTAAAAAGACTTTATACTGCAGGCGTCAAAGAATAATTAAGGACGAAATGACTCTCGGCGTCGTGAATTCCCACGGGATCGGTGACTTCGCGGGTTTAATACCCGGGCGAAACGACCCGTGCCCGGATAACTCGAGCCGTGTTCCAACGACGCGTCCGGATGACATATCAGAATTGCACGCGTCCGGCTCTCCGGAGATATGCAAACGTCTTCTCGGCCGACGGGCGTGCATAACTCTCGGCACATCTACGAGACACAGCGAGACGGTTACGAGGACACTATAAACCTCGATACCGGGGAAATAAAATCCCGGATTTACAGTCCTGATACCGTCCAGCGGTTGTCCAGTGTCCTCATCGTCGTTCGGCTCTCACTCTTCCGATCGCCACGGTGTGGGTTGCCTCATCAGAGGATAGCGCGGCAGAGGGACGCGCGCCGTTCGTCGACGTTGTCGAGGTTGTCGCCCGTCGGTTCCCTGCTATCTTATTACCCCCGGACGAGTGACCAACCTGACTTCCACCGGTTACACTTTTGCCACGATATAAAGAAGAGGAGAATCGACAAAAAACCGCGTTCGACAGACTCGTTCGTTTCTTATCAACCTCGCGCTGTACCATTCGAAGACTTACCAATAACCTACGGCTCGCCCACTTCTCGGATAAAACGCCTGTTTACGACTCGACGACTTTTCTGGTCCAGTTCGATACTCTGACTCCGGTGAATCTGCTTCCCGGGGACGCCGATTCGTCCTCGTCTGGGGAGTACGCGTCTCCTTTTCGATATCGAAGAGATTACTCTTCCCCTCGCATGAGCTGGATGCAACGAGTCTGTTCGCGGATCGCAATCTCGATCGATTAGATGTAAATAATGAAGATATTCTCGGAGATGAACACGTAGAGCTAGTCAGACGTATTACATACCGCAGGTGCGGTCGAATACCTGTGTGCATCGCACACGTACAGTTCGCGAAGCGTGTCCTCGTCGCGGCTGTATCCACGACCGCGAGTACGGATGATATATAGGTGATATGTTGTGCGCTGTTATAACGGACGATGTATTTTCCGGAGCGAAACAAATGGGTACTTTATACCGCAACTACTGACGTCTCGATCCATTCCAATAACGAAATTAATAGGGTAGACGCCTGAGGCGTGAGGCTGAGCGCAGTTTTCTTCGACTATTTATACACGCCGCAGGCCTAATTGCGTACTTTTACGTTCTAAGTGGTTCTAATACAACCTGGAATCGGTCAAAATGAGGTTTACACCTCTTCAGACGCCACGGCGTGCCTGCGGCCTGCGCGCGCAGCGAGGTGAGCGCTGAGGCATCCATTAACCGCTGCGTCTGTATCTAACCTCGAAATAGGAAACTTCGGGTCTTGAAAGGCAGTAGCTGCCACGAGGCCACGATTATGAGAATATACAGGGTGAATTCCTAACGATCGTGGATCTCAGCTTGATTCCGAGTCCGAAAGCTCATTTTTCGATTCTAGCCAACTTCAGATCAACGAGGCGTTGGGAATCCACCCTGTAGGTATATGAAAAGAGTGACGTTATGACTTACACGAAGTTGAAGCTGGTTTCAATCTGATATTTCACAAAATTCCAATTCTATGGCCTCATTGTCTCATTTTAATCGAATTCAGTCAGCACTTTTGGCTGCTGGCCTCATCAATGTTATTTTTCCCTGAAAATTCGATTTGTCCTTTACGTGGGGTAAAGTGGAACTTTTGCAACAGAGACTATTCAGAGATTTTGGGGCCTCTGGACGAGACTCGCGTATGTACATAGCGAGATGTGGGGACATTGGGAGAAGAGATCCGAACGGTTTCTGGGAATGCATAAATATAATTAAATATACAACGACACTGGCAAAGTTATGACGGTGACGTTGGCTCATCGGTATGGGTCTATTCCGACGATATATTACGTATACGTTCTTAGTTCTTCTTCTTCTTCTCATTCCGCATCGTGGAATCCCCCTCGGTGTGATCTATGTATCAAGTTGTGAGCAGAACCGAACGAAACGAAACGAAACGAAACGAAACGAAACGAAACGAAGCGTCGTGTCTGTCCGTCCCCCCGCATGCTTACTTTATTATCGAGGTTCAAATGAGAATTTATGTAGACATAAACGCTCGTGTCAGCACTGCGCGTGGGTGTGGGGCGAGGGGAGGCGGTAAGGACCCAGCATCCCTGACTTCTGAGCCTGCATCTATCACAGGCTATCCCCGTGTCCTTTATGCCTTCCTTATTCCACGCTTCTCGGACTTTGTCGAATCTCTGTTGCTTTTCTTTTCTTTTTTTATCTCGATTCAAATGTCATTTTATTTGTTCTCGGAATATTATAGGCCATCTACTTAACTACGCTCCGGTGCTGTGGAGATCGTTGCACCGAGGTGCGTGATAATATATTATCGGTACACTTATACCTACGTACTTCGATCGACACCAGCTGCAGTCTTACTCGGCGATGACAGCGTCTACTTGGAACGAGCATAAGATACGCTGTACGAGAGTGAGGGAACCGTACTGCTGCAGCTAAATTACGCGGTTTACGAGCAAACCACTTACGGTGGCTATGGCTACGCTCTTATGGCCAATGACGCGATCTTCAAGTTTTCAGGGCATCAGGCATTGTGGTCATACCTCAAGTTACCAAATTTCTGAAGAATTTTATGCTAATACAGCTGCTAGTTTCTGGCACTCGATAATCGCTGTACTCTAGTTTCTGACCCCACTGCTACCCCAGTTTCTGACACTCGGCTCGCCACGGCTAGTTCAGTCTCAGGAGTGGCGGTTCGTTCCAATAATTATCAGATGGGATCTCGTAGTTCCTACAAACGCAACGAATATTCACGTTGACCGAGTCGAACGTGTCCGTTTCAACGAAGCGAACGTCTTTACAAAAAAACTATCGAGGTTATGCCTCTCGCGAATCTAGGGGTCAAAAACTAGCGCAACGCTGAAATAAACGGAAGACCGAAAGGATCCGGTATTCGACCCCTTCTCGCTGCGTGACAAACTTCGCACTCACTTTTAGTCATCAATGTTTCGTTTTTGTATTAGATTTTTGATTATGAGTCGTCTAACTTTCCTCCTCGATAATTTTTTTTCATCATTTAGCCCTGATATTGTAGAATAAAGTGAAAAAAAGACCGAGGGGTCAGAAACCGGGGCAAAAATAGTCAATCGAACTGAAATAATGGTTGCAAGAAAATTAATCATTTTTTATTTTATCCCGCCTCATTTCTACACAATTTTATAGAATCAATGGCGGCTTAAATCAACCGATAAACGCGTCCTCGTGTCTCTACCGAGGATAATAAATATCGGTCGTGACCGTTGGAGATTCAGGACGAATGGGAGAAGCTCCTGTATCTAGTGACTGTTATCAACAACGGGGATGCGTGATCGCGGTATTTACTTGTAATAGAGGTCCGAGGGGTTCCCCTGCCGTCGCCCAATCACATCCAACCTCATAAAAAATACGAGCGTTATTCTCGATCAAAGAAAGTACGGTCAATCTTTTTTTTTTCTGCTGTTTCATACCCAGAGATAAATTTCATCTGTGTGAAATTCACATTCTGCTGTCTCAAAAATCTCTTTAAAAAAAAAAATACAAAAACAAAAACCATTCATATAGGCAAACGTGAAAGTTGTGATATTAGAATCTTCACACGCTACATCCGACGTTATTTTTTCTATAAACGCTCTTTGCAGGTGAGCCAGCCGCGAACACCGCGAGGTGGTACTAAAGGTTATTGCATGTAATAAATGACGCGGTAACGATTACGTACATTGAAACGCACATTTGCTCCGCGCGCGGTTAACTCGTCGCTGTCCATGCAATTGACCTTTTCTTTAATTATGAGATTAAAGTTTGATTCGATACCCTCGTTGGAGTTTATAGCAACTCAACATCGCAGATGGACACTTTGAACTCTTCCTACGTGCAGCTTCGTGGTGCAACGATCGCATAACGGTCAACCGATTACGACCAGAAGTAACGACGCTGACGCTTCTTCTTTTTGTTTTTTGTTTTTTGTTTTTTGTTTCATTCGAACATGATTCCACGCGACGTGTGATCGGATGCATCGAGCAACGTTTCTAAATTTCCTCTCACCCCCGTCCCTAGCTGGAGATCGACTCGTGCGGTGGGGCCTTTAGGTAGATTAACGCGGAAGTCGACGTCACCACAAATCATTATTAGCATATTATCAGAGACACTTATCAGAGAGAACCGCTCCGAGTCGACCCCCTCAAATAAGAGTCAATATAAATCACTGATTGTCTCCTCCTGGAGCAATAACTCATTCGTTAACAGGCATATAATTACGGGTGGGTTCGGTTCACTCGGTCGGGCTCCTCGCGATCGAATATCCGATCAAAATCTTTTAACCACCGGCCTTAAATCTGTCCCGGAGTATACGGGGAATATAAATATAAATTTTACTTTTTTTTTAAATTTTATTCTATATAAATCAGAAATCAGAGTCGAATCCAATCGATCGATAACGATCACGCGAGTTCACGTCTCGTTTCCTACCTTCGCGAATTTTGATGCGATCTGGAAACGGATATGGGAAAAATCGCGGTGCATGAGAATATAAATGACGAATTCTTGCAAAAAAAAACCCTGTTCATTTTTATAGCCCATTTTTTTTCCCAATTATACAGATTTGTTGAACAGTTGAATTTGAAGACGGAAAAAAACCACGAAAATCTAATTTTCCGGTGTGGAATAAAGATAATCGATAATCGAATCGTAAAAATATCGATTAATCGAAAATAAACGGCGCGATGTTAAAAGCGTGCGGGCTCGCGAACGTGACGAGGTGTATCGAAACCGAACGGGAATCTCTCTCAATCATGAAACGGCGGAGCTGAAAATTAATCGGCATGGGTGCAGCTGATAAGAATTGATAGGGCTCTTCTGTCCGGAATGCCAATACGTTTTACTTTACACTCGGGAATGTCTATTATTCCGAACACAATCTGACCGTACACAGCCGCATAGCTTCGAGCCAGGATTTACAAACTCTCGTAAACTTGACCGGTGATACATGCGGTCTGCGGGCCTTTCGAGTGGCTTAATACCTTGAAAAATTGAAATATCGATAAACCAAACGGAATTCACGTCGGATTCGAGCCGATTTATAACGCCGTCGGTCTGACTGTAATTATAATCGCTATAGTCGTAGTTTTATCTATAAGACGCGACGCTGCTCGCTATGCGCGCGTGTCACGTCGGTTGCATTCGCTCAGGCGCGACGCGTTCGATTCAGGTGTGATTTTGACTAGTTATTAGAATTGATTGATTGAGTTTCATTCTGAAATAATTTTGTTGGCTTAGAATATATATATATATATATATTTTTTTTATAAACTTTACATAATTTTAACTGTTTCAATAATAATCGATAATCCATTCAGCCCTCAAGTTGATATTTGAATTTCAATTTCAATCTAAAATCTTGTGAGTTCGGGATTGAATTAATTCTCATCGTTTCAGGTGTTCTTCAATTTAGCTACAAATTTTCCCGATCCAAAATTTGTTTTCTTTCATAACAAATCCAATCATGTGTTGAATTTCTACATGCGATAAGAGTCTTCGAGTTATTGGCTGTGATAAATTATCCTCGGATATGTAAATCAATTTCAAGTGTTGCGTTAAAACTGTCCCAACTATCGGATATAAATAAATTCCCCGAGTAGATGATAATAGTTCTTCAATTAAGATACTGCCTCATTCCAATTCAGGATCGTGATGTGTATCGTAGAATTCGAGCTACAGTGACGCTATGCTTTTTCCGTCGAGGTTCGATCAGGTAGATTCGTGGCTGTCTATTATTCCAAGGGACTTCATAGAACGGTTCGAACTGCTTTCATCTTACGAGTAAAAGAAAAAAAAAGGAGCGACCCCAAAACAGGCCAGATTCATCCAATAAAATAGTTTTGAAAAATCGATAATCGAATTATTGAATCGATAATTGAACATTTCTACGACTATGAGAATTTTTCAAGGAATCGGGGATCGTAGAATTTTTATTTTACTTTTTTATTTCGTTCATGTTGGATGTATAGGAAATATCAAATATGGATGTTCTTATAAAAGATTGTATGGCCACTGTGGGTCACGTTCAACAATGGGTCATGGCCTTCCCCGCCCCAACGAGCGAAATAGGCGAGCGGTTCCTAGGTGGCCGTTTTTTGATCTATCAAATACGACCTTCTGTAACGTGAACTGTGTTCGATTAAATGCGAAAGAAAAAATGTTTGACAGCTTGAGAGCCGGGCTTTCATTGAAAATTGGTATTTCAAATGCAAAATAGCATTCACAATTTCCTATTTCGAATGGGACCTTATACCTATAGAACTACTTTCATTTCATATTCAAAATTCCAAACTCGATCCTCATATTTGACGAATGATAAATCTTTTGTTTCTTTCAAGTTTAATAAAATTAAGTTCAATAAATTTAGTAAAATTTTCGCATATGGGATTTTTTTTAAATTTTGCAGTCCTAGTAAAACATTTGGATTCAAAAGTCTGCAACGTCTCTGAGACGAGTTGGAGAATAGTAATATAATCATGTCGAAGAACTTCTCAAATCTATAGATTTATACAATTTTTACTGAAAAATGATTACATTTCATTTAGATGATAATAATTAAATAAAAATTCGTAATATTTGTACAGATTTCATTTTACTGTATTCAAATTGATGGTGTTTCTGTTTTCTTGACAGACTTTCTATTTTTCAGAACTTTTCTATTATCGATCGATTAGGAATCAAAATGATGTCTTAGAACAAACAAAAAAAAAAAAAAATTGCAAAATACACGTTTCGAATTTATTTTTTCCAAAATTCGAAAATAGGTATAGAAATTATTTTTGCAAAAGTAGAGGATGAAAAAAAATCGATGATCTTGTGATTGCCAAATGACAATATTAATTAATGACTTAAATATGAATACAACGAGTCACAGCGATCATCGATAATGAGATAATTCTATTCCGTCGATCAGCAACGACAATCCAACAATTACACATCAGGCCCCACGACTTCTCCGATCGTGAGGCGTTCTGTTTTCTAATTCTCCGAAAAAGACGCTGCACCGCGAGTCACCGCGCGCTCATTAGTCACGCGGGTGAAACGACCGATTTCCAAGGCTTGTTACACAAAAAAATCTGAAACAAGGTGCATCGAGATACGGAAGCCCGAACATCCACCCGTGCCTCAAGCTTGTTGCCTATTTCAAGCAGATGGAATAAGGCAAGTGCAGTGCATCACGCAATCACGCAAGTGGGCACTTTACACCACACGGCACACGGGCGTAGTAATACCAACACGTTCGCTTCCTAGAAGACTAGAATAATCATATATTATCGCATCGATATTGAACGAAAGTCGATTGCGTAGAGCCAGAAGAGGGTCTTTAACTCCTTGATTAATAATTCCATCCGCGATCTAATATTCTCGCAATATCGATTTGAATAATATAGCGTTCAAACGAACGGACTACTTCCTACGCGCGCAGTAGTCATGGCAGCGTCGCGTAGAGGCTGCGCGTCGGTGTATCCGAACCGCCGCCATCTTTAGTTTCCGTGATCTCCACGGGCATAGGAAGGGGGAAGCGAAGCTGGCTGTGGAGTAAAGTGAGTCACTCGCATAGTTTGACGGAAGAAATTCGCACGTATCGATATATATCGGGTCTCTGGTAAACGGTAAGTCGGCAGTAATAACTATATCCGCATAATCAGGGACTATTTCAATCGTATCTAACCAAGTATCCGATAGTTCTCGAGCGTGTTTACGCTGGGTGTGTCAAATCGCTGCCCTCCAGTCCTCTTCCCAGAGCCCCCGCGCTCCCGCAACACCGATTGTCAGAAAATGGTGATGCATTGCATTCTTGAGCCCTTTGTTGTGCCGCACACCCACGCGCGTCTCTTACCCGCATCTGTGCCTGTGAAAGAAAATAATTTTACACCAAATATGTTCGCTATGTGAGAGCGTTTTACCGCACGCTGCCTATTTTCGTCGATAAATTAAATGGAGAAAATAAGAAGAGAGAGAAAACGAAACTGATCAATCGAACCCGCGCGCTATACACCTGCAGGGGCTTAGCATCACAGTCAACCATCGACGTGAGTGAGAGTGCTCGAAAATCATCTCACAGAATTTCGATCTTCCTCATCAATAATTTGAAGTTATAATATTGCATAATAATCGATGAATCAATCGAAATTACATAATCCCGAGGGTCGAACCACTCTTGAACAGTGTGTCAAGTCCCGTGAAGTTTTTTTTGAAGTTTCTTGAAGTCTCTGAAGCCCCAGGAAGTCCTGTGAAGTTTCTTTGAAGTCCCGTGAAGTTTCTTGAAGTCTGAAGTTTTTTGAAGTCCCGTGAAGTTTTTTGAAGTCCGTGAAGTTTTTTGAAGTCCCGTGAAGTTTTTTGAACTCCGTGAAGTTTTTTGAAGTCCCGTGAAGTTTTTTGAACTCCGTGAAGTTTTTTGAAGTCTCTGAAGCCCCGTGAAGTCCCTTGAAGTCATTAAAGTCCCGTGAAGTTTCTTGAAGCTCCGTGGAGTCCGTGAAGTTTCTTGAAGTCTCTGAAGCCCCATGAAGTCCCTTGAAGTCATTAAAGTCCCGTGAAGTTTTTTGAAGTCCGTGAAGTTTTTTTAAGTCCCTGAAGTTTCTTGAAGTCCCGTGAAGTTTCTTGAAGTCTCTGAAGCCCCATGAAGTCCCTTGAAGTCATTAAAGTCCCGTGAAGTTTCTTGAAGCTCCGTGGAGTTCTTGAAGTTTCTTGAAGTCCCTCAAAATCCCTGAAGTCTCTTAAAGTCCGTGAAGTTTCTTGAAGTCCCTGAAGCCCCGTGAAGTCCTTGAAGTTTCTTGAGGTCCCTCGAAGTCTCTGAAGTCTCTTAAAGTCCGTGAAGTTTCTTGGAGTCCCTGAAGCCCCGTGAAGTCCTTGAAATTTCTTGAAGTCCCTCGAAGTCCCTGAAGTCTCTTAAAGTCCGTGAAGTTTCTTGGAGTCCCTGAAGCCCCGTGAGGTCCTTGAAGTTTCTTGAGGTCCCTCGAAGTCCCTGAAGTCTCTTCAAGTCCGTGAAGTTTCTTGAAGTCCCTGAAGCCCCGTGAAGTCCTTGAAGTTTCTCAAAGTCCTTGAAGTTTCTTGAAGTCCCTCAAAGTCCCTCGAAGTCTCTCAAAGTCCGTGAAGTTTCTTGAAGTCCTGTGAATCTTCTTGAAGTCTGTGAAGTTTCTTAAAGTCCCGTGAAGTCCCTTGAAGTCTTGTTTACGCCATTTTTCGGAGTGGTTGACCCCTCTGCATAATCGGTATTATTTCGTCGCCAGGTGTGGATTGTTTCGCCCGTTGGAGCCATGAGTTATCAAATGACGTCGAATCAATCAAGACCCAGTGAGTATTACGACTCGGAAAATACAGGATATTCGATAGTTGCACCGAAACTAACGATTGTCACTTTTTCAGTGTCTCACGGGAACTACCAGGGTCCCGGAGACCTGCCGATGGGCTCTGCCAAGGAGCAGACTCTGATGTGGCAGCAAAACTCCTACATGGGTGACTCGGGGATCCATTCGGGAGCCGCTACTCAGGCTCCGTCTCTGTCCGGAAAGGAGGATGACGACATGGAAGGAGACCAGTTGATGTTTGATCTGGACCAGGGATTCGCGCAGGGATTCACTCAGGACCAAGTTGACGGTAACAATCCGAATCCCCGCCCCAAAACATAAAAAAATCGCTAAGCCCGATTTTTAACATTTGCAGAAATGAATCAACAACTGAGTCACACGAGATCTCAGCGCGTCAGAGCCGCGATGTTCCCGGAGACTTTGGAGGAGGGAATCGAAATCCCGTCGACACAGTACGACCCGGCTCAACCGACGGCTGTACAAAGATTGGCGGAGCCGAGTCAGATGCTGAAACACGCGGTTGTGAACCTGATAAACTATCAGGATGACGCGGATCTCGCGACTCGGGCGATTCCCGAGCTGATAAAGCTCCTGAACGACGAGGATCAGGTCGTCGTTTCGCAGGCTGCTATGATGGTGCACCAGCTGTCTAAGAAGGAAGCCTCTCGTCACGCCATAATGAACAGTCCCCAGATGGTGGCAGCCCTCGTGAGGGCGATCTCGAACAGCAACGATCTGGAGTCTACGAAGGCTGCCGTCGGTACTCTGCACAATTTGTCCCACCACAGACAAGGATTACTCGCGATATTCAAGAGCGGAGGCATACCGGCACTCGTCAAGCTCCTCAGCTCCCCGGTAGAGTCCGTCTTGTTCTACGCGATCACGACTCTGCACAATTTACTTCTACACCAGGACGGCTCAAAGATGGCCGTTCGTCTGGCCGGAGGACTGCAGAAGATGGTGGCCCTTCTTCAGCGAAATAACGTCAAATTTTTGGCAATCGTCACCGACTGCCTGCAGATATTGGCCTACGGGAATCAGGAGAGCAAGCTGATCATACTCGCCTCTCAGGGACCCATCGAGCTCGTCAGAATCATGAGATCGTACGACTACGAGAAGCTCCTGTGGACCACTTCCAGAGTACTCAAAGTTCTGTCCGTCTGCTCGAGCAACAAGCCAGCCATAGTCGAGGCCGGAGGCATGCAGGCCCTGGCCATGCATTTGGGAAATCAGAGCCAGCGACTGGTCCAAAACTGCCTGTGGACTCTGCGGAATCTTTCAGACGCCGGAACCAAGGTAGACGGACTCGAGGGTCTGCTGCAGGGACTGGTCCAGGTGCTGGCTTCGAGCGACGTAAACGTGGTCACTTGCGCCGCGGGTATCCTGTCGAATCTGACATGCAACAATCAGCGGAACAAGGTGCGAAAACGGTGAAACAAAAAATCCGTCTTCTTGACCTAAATTTTTTCATCAAACACGTTACAGGTGACCGTTTGTCAAGTCGGCGGAGTCGACGCCCTCGTTCGTACGATCGTCAGCGCGGGAGATCGCGAGGAAATAACCGAGCCGGCGGTATGCGCTCTTCGTCATCTCACTTCGCGTCACGTAGACGCAGAAATGGCGCAAAATTCAGTTAGAATAAACTACGGAATCCAGGTGATAGTCAAGCTGCTTCATCCCCCGTCCCGCTGGCCTCTGGTCAAGGCCGTGATCGGGCTGATCAGAAACTTGGCTCTGTGCCCCGCGAATCACGCTCCGCTACGCGAACACGGAGCTATTCATCATCTCGTGAGGCTCCTGATGCGCGCCTTCCAGGATACGCAGAGAGTTAGTAGATTCATCAACATCCGGTCCATCTGGGGTTCGATGGGTTCTATTTGTACCGATTATTTGATTAAATTTGCAGCAGAGATCCTCGGTCGCTAGTACAGGAAGCCAACAGGCGGCCGGAGCGTACGCAGACGGGGTAAGAATGGAGGAGATAGTCGAGGGAACCGTCGGAGCTCTTCATATTTTGGCAAGAGAATCCCACAACAGAGCTATCATTCGGAGTCAGACCGTAATACCGATATTTGTGCAGGTAGAATTCGATGCGCCATTGACGCTGGACACCTCGGTGTTTCTTTCCATTCGGGTCTTTGGCTGTATTAATGTTCCGTGATTTATTTCAGCTGTTGTTCAACGAGATAGAGAACATCCAACGCGTCGCAGCTGGAGTTCTTTGCGAATTGGCAGCAGACAAAGAAGGTGCTGAGATGATCGAGCAGGAAGGAGCAACGGCTCCTTTGACAGAGTTACTTCACTCTCGTAACGAAGGGGTCGCGACTTACGCGGCCGCGGTTTTGTTCCGTATGAGCGACGACAAGCCACAGGACTATAAAAAACGGCTATCCATGGAACTGACCAATTCATTGTTCCGAGAGGACACAAATTTATGGAACAACGCCGATCTAGGCATGGGACCTGACCTACAGGTAAGAAACGGAGCGGGAATCGTCGGAACGCTCGAAACTGTGGCTTCGCACATTTTTCACTGATCAACGAACTTCGTTTTTGGTCCGTGATTTAATTTCAAGGCGTTCTCTCGATGAAAGAGAAACGAGGTTCTCTGATTTCGGACAGTGTTAATGAAGCCACAGTCAGTAATCAGAGGTGCGGAACCTTTCACCCCGGCCACGCTTCCAATAGCACAAATTTATTGCTACATGTATCAATTATTTACACGTGTATATTTTATACATGCACCGTATTTGTCTATAGCAGTTGGTAGATGATAGTTTTAGGTACTGCATCGTCGTTCATATATTATTAGATCAGACCCCGTTTGGATACAATCAATAATGGACACAGAATAACAAACTTGCATCATTGGACACATCCAGATTGGACACAAGACAAATGTTGATTCATCAAAATTCATCATCGGACGCGAAATTGATATTGATTATAGACGATCTGGCCTAAACGAGTATCGAATGGACACAATCTTTTTCGGACACGTTCAGACTGGACACATTTATTGGGAGGGTGTCCAGTCTGGATGTGTCCATTCGATACTCGTTTAGGCCAGATCGTCTATAATAAATATCAATTTCGCATCCGATCCGGATGTGTCCAGTCTGATTTTTGTTGAATCAACATTTCTCTTGTGTCCAATGATGCAAGTTTGTTATTCTGTGTCCATTATTGATTTTGTCCAAACGGCCTCTCCCTGTTATTATTATTATTTTCTGTTCCATTGTTCCAATACGCATAACGCTAAATAATTAATGACTCATTGTTTTAATTTTTATTATTATTATCAAATCGCAAAGCTTTGTCTAACAAGCCAAAAATACGCTCGCAGCGCTTTTTTTTTTTTTTCTTAAATATCGATCATATTATCGAACAGCTTTCCGTGTGTATCGTAAAACAGTTGTTACATAGCTACTGACAAGAGGTTTACACCCGGAGTACAACAACGGTTCGTTTTTAGATGTTAGTACAAGAGTTGATTTGTTGGAGCTATTACAGTTCTAAAATTATCATCAAAGTATAGGATGTGTGCCTAGTTTATTTTACAAAGAGTATCCCCTGATCTTAACAGGCCCTTTGTTTTGTATACAATACATTTTTTATCCTCTAAAAGACAAAAAAAAAAAAACAGAGAACAAACATTACGTTTCAAACAAAATTAAGAACTTCCTGTTTCACGCGGTTTTTGTTCTTGTTGTGCCTAATGGAATCGTGGAATGATGATAATTCAATTGAACAAAAAAAAAAAAAAATCTGTACACCACAAAAAAAAACCAACCACAGCCCTGCATGTGAGAATGTGTTTTGAAATTTCATGTCGCACGACAATACACACACACACACACAAAAAAAAGTTCATGTATAGAATATTCAAAGTATTTATGAGACAGTATCAATGTTTTTAATTGATATAATTTTACTTAATTTGCTGTTTTTTTTTTTTGTTTTTTTTTTTTTTTTTGACGTTATTATGGTTGAAATTCGACCTCGAATCGCAGAGGGTGTGTACAAATTTAGCCTCCTATAGACGTTAAGTTTTGTGTTGACCTGTGCTACCTACTCTCCAGGACATGCTTGGTCCAGATCAAGGCTATGATGGTATGTATGGACAAGGACCCCCTAGCGTACACAGCAGCCACGGAGGTCGGGGATACCAGCCGCAAGGTAAGTCGCACATTTCGTCCGCGCCATTTAGTCCCTTTTAGTCCCTCAAATGAGAACCAACTTGAAATATTCAAAGATTATTATGGTAATTCGGTCGAGTGTTTCTTCTTCCCTTCTAGTTTACCAGCTGTGTAATTTATTAAAGACTAGCGACCTTCTTCTTCACCTTTTTAATACTTCAACTAATTCACTAACAAACCGCGATTGATTGATACCCCCATTTCAAACATATCCCAAGGTAAACTTTGGCACTGTAAAAAAAAAAAAAGAATAAAAAACATTGGCTATGATAAGAGTATAAAAAACGAAAATTACTTTTAATGCAATGTTATTCCAACAGCAGCTTAACCCATAAAGGCTATCAACAATATCTCGTGTCAACATAGGTGATCCTCAATTCTTACTTACATTAATCTGCTTGCTAATATTAACATTTTTCACTATGTTTGCTTATTTTTCTGTTATCTGTGTACATTTTTTATATAGTTGCACTCGTTTCTCGTTTATAAAACACACAGACGAATTTTTTATTCACCGATTCCATGAATTTTGATCCCTTTATTTCTCTGTATCGTGCATTTTGATGTTTAGATATATGTGTAACTGTGAAATAGCGCATGTCTTTTAGTCTAGAAATACTCTATTACATTTCGTCTTTGTAAAACGAACTCCACTTTTAGGTCGTAAGATTTTTATCAGATTTTCATATGGTATTTCGCCATCATTTTTACCCAAATGTCAGTCCACCGTTGAGATGGAATATATATTTAGAAAGTAAGAGGTCAGTCAACCGTACGAATGTCTGAAGGCATGCAATCAGCCAGTACCCATACTGGCTTGTAATCTCTCCTACCTTTCATCTCACCCTCTCTGTTTATTGAAGCTGAAAAATCAATAGCTCCGTGCTCTCCAGTGCTTGTTTCCATCCAGTTTTCATCTTACTCGAAGGGGACCCCGACGCAGGTCTATACCGCTAAAAACATGACGTTGTTGGTTTATATATTTTTTATTCTCCTCCTCTTCTCTACTTTTCTCTATTATTATTCTTTCTTCTTCTCTTCTAACGACTGATTGGACAAAATTACATACCACTAGAAAAATGAATATCTAACGATGATTGAAAAGTCTCGGAACCTCCGAGTCTATTTTTATTGCTCGTTAAGTTTGAAAATTTGCTTATATTTTTCTAATTTCACTACAAATCGAATGGGGATAATTCATACACCGATGTGTATATGATTTCTGAGAACACAAGGGATTCTTGTTCAATTTTTGTTCATCGTTCCAAAAGTATGAAATTGATTTTGCCATAATTATTTTAGATTATATGTGTATTCCGAGTTTGGATGATCGAAGAACGTTTATTTATCCCCAGGTTATGACCAGATACCAATAGATTCGATGCAAGGATTAGAGATAGGCGGAGGATCGACGTACGGAGCAATGGACACAATGGACGTAGCTCACGAGGGTGATCTCAGCTTCGATCACTTGGAAGAACTTCCAGCACCGCCACAGGATAACAATCAGGTTGCTGCCTGGTACGACACCGATCTATAGAGACTTTATCGTCTCCGCCTTACGTGCATTTTTTTTTTTTTTTTAATTAAACAAAATTTTTTTACTGATTATAATCGACACGAACGCAGAGACTCTTTATTAAAAAATTGTTTCAACGATTATATTATAGGTAATTGTTTTTTGTTCTTTCTTACCAAACGAAACGATTTTTGCATTTGATAAAAAAAAAAAAAAAATAGATAACGAAAGGAATTCAATAACAAAATTGATTGATTATCAATTTATGATAGTTAATTTTGAAAAAAAAATAATGGAAAACGTAGAAATAATTATTGTGCAATGAGGCTGCCTACGTTATATAGTAATTTTTAATCCTTATATAATTATACATACAATTTTTATTCGCATCTCTATTTCTAATTCATCAGTTTTTCTTTTATATTAATTTCGTCCAACGTTTATATATTACGATTTAATTAGTTTTAATTTTGGTTGTTTCTTTTATTATCATTATTATTATCATTATTATTATTATTATTATTATTAGAGTCCTTTGCGTCGATTTTTTTTTCAACGATTATTAAAGGTAACATTTTAAGAAGACAAGGAAAAAAATTAATAAGAAAAAAACAAGAAAGCTATAAACAAACAACAATAACAACAACAAAAAGTAGATAAAATAGACTTCTTCATTCATTTTGTGGTTTTTTTTCACATTTTCTTTTTCTCCATATACTTACATTGAAGTCATCGTAGATCATATTATCATTATTATTATCATTATTATTATTATTATTATTATTATTATACACTATAATTTTATATATGTCTATTACGTAATAAAAAATATTTGAAAAAAGGGAAATAAAATCCTGAAAAAAAAAGAATTAAAGAAAGAATCGATTTTTTTTTTTTTTTCATTCATCAACACTTCGATTGATTAACAAAAATTAATATCAGCTCTGTTACAAATTGAAACAAAAAAAAAATTTTTGAGATTAAATAATAATCCAACTCACTGCGAAAATCTAATAAATTGCGGGGATCGATATACATAATGATTCAAAAAAGCGAAGGGATGTGAGAAGGAAAAAAAACATCACTTGGAAATTTCTGCACAGGTTTGTTACAATTTTTTTTTTCTTCCCCCTTTTATTTCGTTTTCCTCTTTTCTTTTCTAAACTTTTCTAAACTAATTTCGTTGATGAAGTATTCAAAGAAAAACTAATTTATCATTTCTTGAGAAAAAAAAAAAATTTTTTTAATTGATTCCGAAAAACGAAAAACTGTTTGACTCTATGCACGCGCATAGATGCAAGCGAGTGTCGATTGAGAAGACATGGAAAGACAGCATCGCGGTCTGACTTGATTAGAGTCGATATGGCATCGAGTACAGACTGCGGTATTTTTTTTTTTTTTTTCTTTTTTTTTCTTACAATAATTGAATACACGGAAGAAGAGAGAATAAGAATAGTAAAATATACCTGAAAATAATAATAATAATGAAATTTGATATCTTCTATAACATTTTCAATTGAATATAATATCAAATTTTTCAGATATATCAGGATGAAGCAAACATAGAATAATAATAAATAAGATTAAACGACATGCACACTGAACTAATGGAATAGATCGGGGAAAGAAACGTGAATTGTCTCTAATAATCGACACTACGATCTAAATATCGCTATCCAATTACTTATTAACGTTTCAACATCGACAACGCAGACAAGTGCGTAACTTTCCCCACGTATAAAATCCGGTATCAGAGCTAGAATCAGCCTAATGAGATTTCGGAGTAAAATAAATTAGATTGTTGATTTACGCAGGTGGATAAAATACTCGATGCAATTATCGTCTGATTGCTAATTAACTCTGGATATCTCGTGATTTTTTTATTTTTCCTCGGTCTAATCCGTTATCGGTGTCATAGTTTTTTTTTCTTTTCTTTTTTTCTTTTGTCAATTTTTTATATGTAGCGAGAAATCTAATTCGTGTATGAGGCTAAGCGTCGTGAATGAATTTGGAAGAAAAAAAAGCACCATTACGAATCACCCAATTTACACAGCTAACGATAAGCTAAGCAGCAAAAATGGTGTTAGCGTTGTTTCACTGTAGAATAGCTTTCGGTATATCTCAGAGAAACCGAAAAGAAGAGACGAAGGTGATTAATTATTACTAAAACACACGGATACAGGGGAGGGTATGTAATAAGAATACAAAATATACTATAATACTATACGATATGATTAATGATGAAATAATGAAGTAATGAATAAACAAAATTTATAGCCTGTAAGTAAATTTTTTGCAAATTATGCAACATTTTACAGGGTAGTAAATCCTAATTTTTATTCTATATAGATAACTTTATTTAACGGCTATTATTCAATGCCGATGATTTCATTGATTGTTTAAAATATTCATTCAGTATTATCTAAGTAATAGAAATTAAAAACGAAAAAAACCTAATAATTACATAATTCATACACATGTATAATGTATCGTTTTAATGTCGGTGAATATACATTAAATTAACAATAAAGTGGAATACGTATAATTATATCGTTCGATAATAATTTTTTTTTCTTCTTTCTACGCACGTAGAAAAAATTTGTGATAATTCTTCGCATAGATAGAAACACCAAAAAAAATTACCGAAACGGTACTTTATTCGAATGTCATTTCCGCGACTGTGTCTGCAACAAACCTGATTATCTTACTTTTGATAATATCGGATACCGTTACGCGTTTTTTTTTCCTCTTCTTCTTAATGCAAAGTATGAATTATCATAATTATCTTATACCCAGCGTCTGGGATAGTCATACGAATGAAAGACTTCAAATTCAACTGTTAAGTACAGAAAGCAGAGTCTATAATCTAAAAGAGAAACATCCGCGGTTGGGCTGACTATGAACCAGCCTTTAGACTTCCAGTGTTTCATTTTGTTTACAACTATTTTAAATTTTGCAAATCGGACGTCAGATTCTCGATCAGCGGTTCAAAAAACCTTCGAGTAACAATTTTCATGAGATTTCGGATGTTTTTAGCTGTTTCTTCCCAGAAAATTGGATTTGCCATTTCAAGCCACGTGGCGCCAAATTCCATTCAAATCCGTTGATCCCTTCTCAAGATATCGTCATTATTGTTGGTCAAATTCGGGGGAAGTTGAAAAAAAAATTAAGAAAAAGCAGTCGAAACGGTTGAATTCGTTTCCTCGAACGCCCGTAATAACCGTGAGTAGAGTGTAATGAGTATATTTCAGATAAAAACCCCTCTCGCATTCGGCAGAGCAAGAAATTAGGCTTTTGGAGCCGAGGTTCGGATCAATGGTAGCACCTAGATACAGTCGCTATGTCCGTCACATTTATTTAAGCGATTGAACACTAGACAAGACCGGAGACCTTCACCTTTACAAAATGTACATGTGGCCAGAGCTGTTAAGGTCAGTCGCGATTCGATAGCCATTTGCTCCCCGAATAATTGACAATGTCTGTATGAAATTAATAATTCGTCGATCATGATACCTAGAGCGAAATTTGTTGAGAAAATTAGCAATAGTTACACTCGACTAGAAGAAGATAACGATTCATTGATAACATCCAGAATCATTGAATGTGGTAGTTTTTAATTTTCACTGTTCTGTATGTAATCTCATCTATGTATATCTTTGATTTCTTACTTTCGTTTCGACGATACAATATCGCGATTGTTGTAGAATTCTAATTGAACAGCCGCATGAAATACGCGAAGGGAAAGTATATAGCTGTTACAATAACTGAGTGCGGAATTGTTGTGATTAAAAGTTACGACTCATCAGTCCGGGAGTCTCTCAAGTAGATCAGGACTACTGGGTACCGTAGACCCGGTTTTTTTTTAAGATCGCGTGCGTCCATATTGTTACTCATCTAAAAAACTAACATCAGGGACGAAAAAAGAATGTTTAAAAATCTTTCTATTCGAATTTGCGTCGAAAAGCAACTTTCGATGACTTCTATTGAAAATAATTTCAAAGAATTCGATGCCAAAGAATTCAAAAGTCGGTTCTGAACAATTTTAAAGAGTTTCGTTACGAACAATTTCGAATTCTAGTATATTTAGATCCGAAAAATTCCCACGATTTCTATTTCGAACAATTTTAAACATGTCCATCAAGACTCCTGAAGACTTCGAAGGCCAGGGTTTCCTGAGCGAAATTATTAAAAGCGAAATACTTCAAAGTCCAATGTATGCAGATGATAGAATATAAATGAAGCAATACTCCATCAAATGTGAATATTCTAAAGGATCTGCTCCTCTTTTTGGTTCGACAATTTTTTCTGCTGTTATCTGAGAGCCATATGGACGATATTTTGAGGATCGACGTTCGAAGAGTTCAAATTGGAGCAAAAATCGACTCTATCTTCTTCTCAAAAGATCGTCCCTTAATTTATACCGAGATTCGCTCGCCAAAACGTGACTGCAAGTACACACATACTCGCGGAACGTCGGATACTGCACAAGATCGGAGAGTTGGATGAGAGAAAGACAGCGTCGACCCACATCCACGGTAGACAACCGGAGAGTTGTGTTTTGGCCAGAAGACTTCTTCGCTCGGTCAGTTGGTCGTACGACGCGCGTCTGGCAGGTTGCCTCTCAACTTTTGCAAATAATTCACAACAACCAAGTTGAAAATCGTCGTTCATATAAATTCCACACGAAATAAGAAGGAGAAGAGAAAAAACTTGGAACGTGTCTCATTCCCGGGCCTTTCTGTCTCCTGATCTCCTACGATTTATCCACCACAATCTCGGTCACAGTGTCCGTTGCAAAACGAGCATACGGTCAAGTATGGCCACGCACACAGAGATGGAATAAAAAAAGAGGAGAATTCAACGCTCCAATACCGATCGCGATCGGAACGAAGTGAACGGAGCGCGGCCACTGCAGGTGAGTGATAAATAACTATTTGTCCACTTCGATCCTCCGTGGCACCTGCAAAATCAGAACCCAAATCCAAATCCCTGAATTTCGTCCATACCGATTGCTCCAAAGGGTGACCGATTTTCCGGTCCGAATTTAACGAAATATCGAACCGCGTCCCACGTTCACCTGGACGAACTCTGAAGACAGAGACATTTGAGACAGTGACCGGTAAGACGTGAAAGTGCATCGCGTCCAGGCTCGCTGACGGCACACGTCGTCGAACCGAGGATAGACGCTGACGCGTATTGAGAGAGACTTGGACCGAAGTAGGAAGATAACTCGGTTTCATAATTTTTGTCCGGTCCGATCGCTGGCCGACTGCCCGACTCCGAGGACACGACCCGTTGAACTCCGTATGCCTTCCGGCTGCACACCTGCCTTCGCTGTGATCCCCCGAAGGTATAAGAAGGTATATTAGCTTCTAATTTTTAGTTAGTAACAATACTTTTGGCCTCAAAAAGCCGAAAAAACCGATCGATATCCTGAAAAGTTCGATTCTTATTGCTCAACGGTGCGTAAAACTTCTTTTTACTGCTTCAGGATGTGAAAAGTATGTTTTGTTAATCGTCGTTCCATCGTTATCTGTTTCAGAAGAGTCTCTCTAACGGATCACCACCGGCTTCCGTACCGTTTTACTCACTACGTCTACTCCAATACACCTGGAGTAACCGTTGATCCAAAGATGACACTACGTCGAGGTGAGCCTGCCGCTAGTCTCCTGTGACCGAGTAGGAAAAATATCTTAGTGACCGAGTGACTCTTGGTGCATCGTGCCCTCGCCAACTGGTGATATGTAGTCTCTCGAAAAGATTCTCTTCCTGCATTAAAAAAAAAATAAGAAAAATAAGAAAAGGAACAGTAAAAATCATCAGCAGTGTGTTATAAATCGATTATTGGTGTCAATTCAGTTCAGTGAACATTGATACAAAGCCGAATTTAGGATGACCGTAGCCATGGAACACAAGAGGAAAAGTTCGTGGGATTCGAAGGTAAGAAGTTTATTTTATTCTTGGAGTAAAAAAGTCCAGCATAATTTCCAATACCGCGTTGGTATTATTTTACAGTCCATTGGAGAGGATTTATCGCTCCGAATGGTTTAGAGAGTGCAGAAAGTTCCTCATGCAGGTCTAATCTTCTGATCTGATCGAATTGAATATCGTTTGATATATTCATACGGTTCGTGGTCAGTGAAAGCGATTTATGGAGTTGAGGTTCTAGAACTACTTGTTTTCTCATTTTTTCTTATAACAGCTGAATATATATGTATATTGCCACAGAAGTAATTTTACCAAAATCACGTACTCGCTATTATCCTTATTTTTCTTTCTTTCTTTGCGTCGTATCTTGGCAATCAACCTCGTCGAGTTCCCACAGAGATTCAAAATTCCCTCATTCAAACTCATCCAAATGTCGATCACTGATCGATCACAACGATTTTGAGCCAAACTTGTACAGAAAAAAATGCTTAATTCACTTTCAAGATACAATAACTTCAAGAATCTGGTTCAGTACAACGATTTTTTCCTTTCATCGTGAGTCATTGACTTCCTAGAGACTGGATTCCCGTTTTATCACGATTTTCGGACTCCAAAACTGCTCATTGATGACTCACTTCATACTATAATGGATTAGAAACAAAAAATCAATCCCTGTGACACAAAAATCAAAAAGCTTTGGTAAATGTCGACAAATGCGATTGTGGTCTCTCAGGTCGCCTCGAGTGCCCGATGCACACAAGCAGAGCGACCTTGTTCGTCGGCGACCTCGCCCGTTCGAGTCCACGTACCTACGCACAAAAGTCCGTACAGTGGGTCACCCACAACGCGTTTCTTGCGGTTCGGGCCCGACGATCGCCTCAGGTTTAAACATCGGTTTGTGGCTGACATCTGGTGTGGTATAGTAGCTTGTCTTGTGATACCGTTAACTCACTCGACCACTTATACCGCCGCCCAGTCATTCGTAGGCATATTATTCACGGACAAGATACGTCGGGGATATCATAGTCGGTCGAATATTCGTCCAACTGGACTCTGGCCGATATAGAACGCTCCAAATACCGATTCCTTGGTCATCCGAGGTCCGTCACTGTCGTGAATCATCGTTGCCGATGGTTTCTGATGATATCCGTCACACGAGGACCGGACGATGATTTTATTCCGCTACAAAAGATAGCGACTGACATTTGGATTGATTGGATTCACGGATTACGCAACGTTTCAACAATCGAATCTGTGATGAGGGCTGGGCCAAAGCCCGCGTTACGTAAAGGGATCGTAATTCCGTCTATGGGTACAGATCGATTATGCGGTTGTACCACGCGATGGCGCGTTATTTATTTGTGAATAGTAATTTACGTGATTAGATATCCGAACGGGACGAGAAAACTATGAATCATATCTCACCGCATCAGAAATATGACCACAAAGAACGAATTATTTCTATTTCGCCACAGATCACCGACCCGGGAACGTTAATTATTTCTTCGAAAGTCTCGAATCACAATTTATACCATTCGCATTCAGTAGGAGAAAGATAGCTTTCGGTCTTCGAACCCCACGGACGATAAAGCACAGATTTATGACCACACGACAACGTTCTAAAAAGGCGGAAGTTGAACCAAGTTGGATTGAGTCGAAGAGTCGAGTTGAGTTGAGTTGAGATGAATTGAGTCGTATTGAAGTTAAATCCAGTTTAACCAAGTTGCTGGAAGTTCACTCGGATTGAAGGGGAACTAACTCAAGATTTGAGTGACACATTAATTCTGAGGATTGGAATAATTCATTTGAATCAACGCAATTCTTCTAATTCCGATGAATCCCTCTTCATTCAATTCAATTCGACTCAATTCAACTTAGTTCAACTTAATTTAACTTCAATTTGACTCAATTCAACTCAATTCAACTTAGTTCAACTTGATTTAACTTCAATTCGACTCGATTCAACTGAATGTAACTTCAATTTGACTTAATTCAACTCAAGTCGACTCAATTCAACTTAGTTCAACTCAATCTTACACTTCAATTTGACTCGATTCAACTGAATGTAACTTCAATTTAACTCGATTCAACTCAATTCAACTTAGTTTAACTTGATTTGACTTCAATTCGACTCGATTCAACTCAATGTAACTTCAATTCGATTCGATTCAAATTAATTTAACTTCAATTTGACTCGATTCAACTGAATCTAACTTCGATTTGACTCAATTCAACTTAGTTCAACTTGATTTAACTTCAATTTGACTCAATTCAACTTAGTTCAACTTAATTCAACTTCGATTCGACTCGATTCAACTCAATGTAACTTCAATTCGATTCGATTCAACTTAATTTAACTTCAATTCAACTCAATTCAAGTCAACTCAACCTAATTATTTTAGTCGAATTAATTCAATAGGTTTACCATCAATTCAAGTGAATATCTGAATCTCTAAATGTCTGAATACTTCAATTCATTTCGTTCTTGTCTTCGGTTAATCAAATCAATTCAAGTGAATTATGAATTAATTCATGGACTATTGACGCATCAATTCAACGAGTTATTTCCCTCTTGACCCGAAGATTTTTTTCTTCTGTCGACCAAAATAAAAAAAGAAAAACAGAAACATTATACTGACGTTGAGTCGACGATTGACATTGAATATTTCACACACTTTCAAATCCTTGAACGTTCACATTCGCGTGTTGCCTTCATAGTGAAAAATAAATATAAATAAAAACAGCGTGCAGGATCCAGTGTGAAAGCATCGCTCCATCCTGCGCCATTGGAGGAATTTTAGCATGGAGTGCGGATACCCGATGGTGGCAGTCTCGCAGGATAAAAGGCCTAATGACGATTTGAACAGCACAGCACACCTGCACCTGACGCAATGCTCTCGCAGTTTATGCTTTTGGTATTCATCAAACGAGAGACAAGAAAAGTCCAGAAATGAAAAGAGAAGCAAAATGCAATGTCCTCGTGAAGTCGACGGCATGACTTGACCTTTGTATAACGTAATTGCGTCATCGTAGACGTAGACGACTTTTAAGCGTCTTTAGTTTAACCAACTCTCGAGTCGTATTGGATGACACGAGGCAAGACTCTTTCTGTACTGTGGAAAACTGGTTCCTGGGTACCAGAATCTCCGGGTTTGAGATAGCTAGAACTTTCATAACAACGACTCTGTACGTAATCGGGGTTCACCTCACCTGCCATTGTCTGCCAACGGCGGACTCGCATCAGGTTTACGTTATTTCTTAAGAAAATACGCTGCACCTTTGCTTCTCAAAACCGGCTCGACAGCTCGGACCAAGGTTCGAGACTGCTATAGATTTACGAAATTTCCTGTTTCATATCGTCAGCCGTACGGTGAATGAAAATTATGTCACATCAGTGCCCCCGAGAAATCTCGTTCTCCATTCAGCGAGCGATTATCTCCTCCGCGAAGAGTATAAAAGCAGAATCAGGTATTCTTCTAGAATTTTTTTCCCACGGATCGTATCCCCGACCTTGCGCAATGTGAGTTGATACCAATTATTCGCCTCCAGGCCTGAGTGTAATCTCGATTCATCGCTCGTCAGCCTGAAAAGTGGTTCCATTGTTACTGGTACAGGACGAATGGCGAGGAAAGTAAGACGCAAATCACGGGATGAAGGATCTAAGTACACTGACTCGAATGGTTACTGGGTTAACATAAATCAATTTTCATATCCTCGATTCTCCAACTGGATCCCGGATTTTTTTTTTTTAGTGAATCTTATAAACACACCCAGAAGAATATTACGTGAGAAATTCTCACAGTCCTAGTTCGACCTTTTCACTCTTACTTCTCGTGTCGAATCGAGCCAAGCTGGATAGAATTCTCTGTGAACATGTATTGTGAATCACACACATCCGCGTGAAACTCAGCATCGTAATTGGACACGGAACTTCAGTCTGATTAGTGAAACTCTGTCGAAGTTATCCGTGCATAGGGACAGGCAAAAATTGTTTTGAGTCTGAAAACAAGAACTAGAAGCTACTATACATATGATATGAAATTGCGTGAAATTGATAAAAATTGAAGAACCGATGATAGAAACTAGAGCGTGTCTTGGATTTACCCGAGTTTTCCCATGTAACGATAAGATAGTGCAGCGGCGGAGGTTCTATGCAGGATAACAATTAGCGAACCTAGTGAATAACGACTATCGAGGTACCGTGCATAATTGGCATCGGGTGAACCGGTAGAGCGAAAAACCTGGATATCTGACACGCGATTAAAGAAATTGTTTTACACGCCAAGTTTCTCATTGCATTAGATAAAGAAAGATGCCTAAAAAACAAGACAGCGCAACCGCTCTACTACTTTCGGTCGTTTTACTAACCGCTTAAAGGCTTCGAAGCGTGATATAGGCCAGTTCTATTGTTCAGCGAACCAACCTCCTCCTTATGGGCATCCAAGCATTCGACCGTTCTCGCAGCTTTATAGGATACATTATACGTGTAAACTCGCGTGGATCTTGATAAACGAAGCAAAGCTTCGGAATGGAAATTGTATATTACTGATGACTCTGACCGTTACACATAAAGTTCAAATGACCCCTGACACCTGTGATACAGTCCCCTAATTATACCCGAGTCTGCTTCACGACGGCAAGTAGAAGATCAACTGATACCGTAAAAAGTCATTTTGCTACTCTACTTTTTTTTGTTTTTTCAATAACGCTTCATAGTCTGACGTCATAGTTTTGAACGTTACAGAACCGTTTGAATTGATTATAAATTGTATTTGAGACGAGGGAAAATCAGGTGTAATCACCTGAGTTAATAAAAATCATCTGAATTGATGTGAATCAACTGAATTACCAGAGAATTACCTGAATTAATATGAATTAACAAAAAAAAATAAAAATAGAAATGAATTGAAACATTCAGATATTTAGAGATTCAGATACTTAGAGGAATTAAAGTGAATTATCGAGAATCAATTCGATTAAAAGAATTAAGTTGAATTACATTGAAATTGAGTCGAATTTAGTTGAGTCAAGTTGAATTCAGTTGAAATTGATTCGAATTGAATTGAAGTTGAATGAAGTTGAAATTGAGTCGAATTAAGTTGAGTCAAGTTGAATGAAGTTGAAATTGAGTCAAATTTAGTTGAGTCAAGTTGAATTCAGTTGAAATTGAATCGAATTGAATTGAAGTTGAATGAAGTTGGAATTGAGTCGAATTAAGTTGGGTCAAGTTGAATGAAGTTGAAATTGAGTCAAATTGAGTTGAGTCAAGTTGAATTCAGTTGCAATTGAATCGAATTGAATTGAAGTTGAATGAAGTTGGAATTGAGTCGAATTAAGTTGGGTCAAGTTGAATGAAGTTGAAATTGAGTCAAATTTAGTTGAGTCAAGTTGAATTCAGTTGAAATTGAATCGAATTGAATTGAAGTTGAATGAAGTTGGAATTGAGTCGAATTAAGTTGGGTCAAGTTGAATGAAGTTGAAATTGAGTCAAATTGAGTTGAGTCAAGTTGAATTCAGTTGAAATTGAATCGAATTGAATTGAAGTTGAATGAAGTTGAAATTGAGTCGAATTAAGTTGAGTCAAGTTGAATGAAGTTGAAATTGAGTCAAATTTAGTTGAGTCAAGTTGAATTCAGTTGAAATTGAATCGAATTGAATTGAAGTTGAATGAAGTTGGAATTGAGTCGAATTAAGTTGGGTCAAGTTGAATGAAGTTGAAATTGAGTCAAATTGAGTTGAGTCAAGTTGAATTCAGGCAATTGAATCGAATTGAATTGAAGTTGAATGAAGTTGGAATTGAGTCGAATTAAGTTGGGTCAAGAATGAAGTTGAAATTGAGTCAAATTGAGTTGAGTCAAGTTGAATTCGGAATTGAGTTGAATGAAGTTGGAATTGAGTCGAATTGATCAAGTTGAATGAAGTTGAAATTGAGTCAAATTGAGTTGAGTTGAATTCAGAAGAATCGAATTGAATTGAAGTTGAATGAAGTTGGAATTGAGTCGAATTAAGTTGGGTCAAGTTGAATGAAGTTGAAATTGAGTCAAATTGAGTTGAATGTTGAATTCAGTTGCAATTGAATCGAATTGAATTGAAGTTGAATGAAGTTGGAATTGAGTCGAATTAAGTTGGGTCAAGTTGAATGAAGTTGAAATTGAGTCAAATTGAGTTGAGTCAAGTTGAATTCAGTTGAAATTGAATCGAATTGAATTGAAGTTGAATGAAGTTGGAATTGAGTCGAATTAAGTTGGGTCAAGTTGAATGAAGTTGAAATTGAGTCAAATTTAGTTGAGTCAAGTTGAATTCAGTTGAAATTGAATCGAATTGAATTGAAGTTGAATGAAGTTGGAATTGAGTCGAATTAAGTTGGGTCAAGTTACATGAAGTCAAAATTGAGTCGAATTAAGTTGAGTCAAGTTGAATTCAGTTGAAATTGGATGGAATTGAAGTTACATGAAGTCAAAATTGAGTCGAATTAAGTTGAGTCAAGTTGAATTCAGTTGAAATTGGATTGAATTGAAGTTACATGAAGTCAAAATTGAGTCGAATTAAGTTGAGTCAAGTTGAATTCAGTTGAAATTGAATTGAATTGGAAATGAATTAATTTGAAATTGAGTCAAATTAAGTTGATTTAGGTTGAATCATGAAGAAATAACCTGAATTACAAGAATTACGTTGAATGAAATGACTGATTATTTCAACCCTCAGAATTGACGTGTCACTCAAAAATCTTGAGTTATTTCCCCTTTACCTCGGTTTGAGCAATGTACTGATATTAAAATTTATTTTCAATTGTCATAATTTGTCACATGAATTATAATAAAAATTCATTGCAACTGCGATCATCATCAGACACAGATAATAAATACGCAAATAATTAATCATCCATTACGTTACGCGGAGTGATTTAATGACTGTGACTCGCGATGGTTTTTTTTTTTTTTTTTTGAGATATTCAAGATCACGGTGAAACCATCAGGAAACTTGAAGAGGACGTCGTCCCGGAAACAAGTGGCAATTAAAGATAAAACAGTAAAAGGCAATTATTCGTAGATATATATAAATTAAACCGCGAAGAAGGAAGGACAGCTAGCGGGTCGGTTCTAGGATAGTAGTAGTAACTGCCATTTCGATTCGCTTGAGCAACATTGGTGATAAAAAATTCTAGAGCCTGTACTTCTTGCAAGAAAGCACTTAGGTCATGCTTAGCGTGTGCCAGCGGTAACATTTCATAGAATTTCTATAGGGCGTGGGGTTCTCGTGTATATGAAGAATCGATGCGTTATTATCATATAGTATATTCCAGACTACTTCACAGAGGATGGGCTTGTTCGTGGTTTATTTTAATGATAGCTTTGAAAGAAAGTTCCTATAGCTTTTCTACACACAGCGGATGATCTACTCGAAGAGAATGTAATTGTCCCCTCAAGCCGCGTTGATGCAAGTCGTGAATAGAAAATATAGCCTCTTGGGCTGTTCTGAAACAGTCCAGTTATTCAATAACAGCAAAGAATTCATTTTGAGGCACATTTATTTTAAATTTGATTTCAGATATCTGTCAGCACAGTGAGCACTCGTCGTTTCAGTCGAGCAGGAACACCGAGTTCGATCTTATCTTCGGACAGTGACATCCGGTTTACGAGGAAACTCGGTGGTCAGTACAGATGCGGATGCTGCGTTCTTGCGGCGTTTTTACTATTCTTGCTGTTCTCCGGTGTGGCGATTTACCTAGGATGTGAGTATCTGCGACGTATAGTGGCAAAAACACAAAATACTATTTCAAATGCAACGAAGAAAATCTTAAGTCTTAAACTGTTCATTATAAACGTTCTTCTCATCGTCGTATGAAGCTTATGAGTTTCCAAAGGTTTGTAAACTCCAACAAGCCTCCGTGTTGGTTTCCATAATCTGGATCGTTGATTAGTAGATCATAAACTAGACCTTGAAGAAGTAAGACCTTCTTGCTGTTTCGATTTCATTGTTTTCTTTTTAACAATCTTCACACGCTAACAATGCCTGGGATTATAGACAACAGGCATAGATTTCGCGATCATGTGGTATAAATTATGGTTTTATGGGTTATCGATTGGTTCCTATTCAGTGTGAAGTAGGTATAGGGAATTTGCGATCTTTAAAAATGATAATGTGCAACGGCCCGAGTGAGATCGCCCACACGATTAGCTCAGAGCCGTCTGTACATCGACACACTAGAAAATATCACTTCTTGTAACGGTACATAACCACTAAGTATACTTTCCTTTCTAACTCTATGCAGCTTCGTAAACGGTCGAATATCATTAATCGATTATAGCAAACTACTATCGTCATAACGACTGAACATCATCACGATTCCTTAATCCCCGCATTAATCATAAACTCGTAACACCGGGGTTCAACGATTCTATGAACCTGATCAAATCGCAACGGTTCACCGCGGTTTCAGCGTATTCAATTATCCTAAAAACGGTATACTCGCGTTTGATACTATTCTGAATATTACCGGTTCTGCAATTCTACGTCATGATCGATTTACCGATTCTATCATGGTGACCAATGGTCAGGAAGAAGTCAGGAAATTTCTTCCTCGCGCGGAAATCTTGATCAATGGAAGAGGCAGGGATTTTTTTTCTACTCTTTATAGTTGCCACCATGATTCTTCTTCGATAATTTTACACAATGACGCCCACTACACTCTGAGGTCTGTAGCCCGAGGTGGGAGCGTCCTTGCCGAGGTCCGCACAATGACCTCACTGACCCACACTCGGATCGAGAGACGCGATGATGATAAAATGATGATTACACGGCTGTGATCAGCTCGTAGAAAGTAACGTCTTTCATCCCGTAGATGTGGGTAAAAAAAAAACTGGCTACTTTCTTCCAGATACATTCCTCAGCGCCGATCCACCAGGAGATCAGATATTCCTCGCTACCTTTCGCGTCGTAGCCGGGGACGTTTTTGTCGGCGATTTAGCGGACCCGTCCACCGAGGCCTTCCGCGTTCGGTCAAGAGAGTACAGGGATCGTCTGAACCTCGTGTTTCGAAGGAGCAGCTTGAAGCTCTTCTTCATCGCAACGGAGATCCTCGCTCTTGACGGGTAAGCTCATGCCACTCCGAAACCTTTGTCCCAGGACTTTTTTTATCCCCCGATAAATCGTCGGCCATAACGGTTCGAACATGCAAATAAACCTTTCACCTCGGCGTCGTTGAGTTCACCGGCCAAAAATTCTGAGTCTAGGGGCCGCGTCCACTTCTTGATTCTTGGAGTATGTAGAATTTGCCGAATCACCTTTTGTCTACTTTCTGCACGGAGGAGAAATTCGCGTTGCCTTTTTATCCCGACGTAGCTATAGCATCAAATTTGCAACCACGAGACCGTGACGTCGAGTTCTTGGTAGAGTAAAAGCATCCACACACTCGGTTGAAACTCCTCTTTGGGTTGATACAGCGTCGACGGCCGTGACCTAGTGGTCCACTTCGACGTCAGATTCGATCCTCGGTATCGTACGATAACTGCCTCGGACGTGACCGAGGTTCTTGCGCAAGAGACGTCATCCGGGTCTCCGAAGTACCTCGGAAATTTGACCGTCGATCCCAAGAGCATCGAGGTACTCGAGAGCCGCGAGGCCCTCACGGCCCAGGTCGTCTTGCAGACCACAGCGTCAACGGTTCCACCCACGACGACGCCTCCGCCGCCGAGGAGATGCTCGAGGGTCGGACTCGGCTACTGCAAGCATCTGCCCTACAACGTGACCTCCTATCCTAACGTCCTTGGCCATCGGTCGCTCGTCGAGGTCCAAAACGACGTTATCGCGTTCAGGTAAGACTCGGATGGGCGTGTGCAGAGCGCCGAGCCTTAAATTCCTAACTGTAACAGGCTAGAATGTCGCCTCGTCAATGCGACGCGGAGTGAATTCGGTATTCTTGATCCGCAGGGAGCTGGTGGACGCGGAATGCTACCGTCTGGCCTACGACTTCGTCTGCCAGCTTTTGCAGCCCGCTTGTTTTCCCGGAGAGCGCGAGGACAGCCTCGAACTACCGTGCAGGAATTTTTGCAGAGAATTTTGGTCGGGTTGCGGCAGTCGACTTCCGGACAGAATCAGAGAGGCTCTTGACTGTTCGAATTTTCCCGAATACTCCGGCCCGGGTAGCTGCAGGCCGAAGCCAGGTGAGAATTTTCGAGTGAAATATTGATCGTCGGTTTAATGGGTCCAGTGCACCGAGCGAAAACCTGTTTACGGGCTTATCGCTAAGTTCAATGAACACTGGCCTGACCCCAGCAGGGAAAGTCGACCTCGGGATTAATTCGTATTCTACGCCAGCGGTCGCGACGTAAATGATTCCGGTTTTTCGGGACCAAATCTCCTTCATCTTCATTTTCATTTTTGTCAAACTTTACTTTCGGATGTCAACAGGTTGCGTTCAGGATCTCCAGGCGAAGGCTCTGTCACCGCGACTCTGCGACGGTGTAATCGATTGCCCCGACCTTTCGGACGAGAAGAGCTGCTCTTACTGTCAGGATAACACCCTTAACTGTGGCATAGGAAGACTCTGCATACCCCGGAGCAAAAGATGCGACGGTACCATCGACTGTCCCAATGGAATCGACGAGAAAGATTGTCGTGAGTAGTGAATCACTCGGTCTGTGTACCAGCTTGCATCCATATCATCACGGTTTTCTCATTGTCCAACACAGTGACTCTGTCCCCGAGTTTGAACTCTTTGAGACTCCATCCGCCCGAGACTCCGCATTATCACAAATACAGTAAGGAGGGCTACGTCATCTTCAACGAGAAGGGAACCGTTGGAAAACTCTGTACGGAAAACCTGAACACGACATTGCCGGCGCCGGAGATGGAAACTGTGCTGCAAACCGCGGCCAGCTCTCTCTGCACTCTGCTCACTTACACGTAAGTTTTACTACCATACTCTGGTCTATATACCGTAATTCGTATTCATCCCTCGTCGCGGTACGATTTGAGCCGCGTTTCTCTTGCCATAACGCGAGGATAAACATCCCGCTGAAGAAGGTCACGGAGTTTCATCTCATTTTTCCTCTAAAAATGTACAGCGGTGTTGAATCGGTCGAAATAAGGGTCGACGACGAGGAGAACGTCGACTACGTCCACATGGAGGACCCGTCAGCCTCCGAGATAACATTCGTTCGTGCCCCATGTCCCAGCAGGGAGGTCATGTACGTGAGGTGCTCCGAGCTCGGTAAGTGACCTCTGACATCGGTCGTTGTCGACTTAACACCGAGACTCAAGGTGCCCGTCACTTCCAGAGTGTGGGGTTCAACCCATGCGAACCAAGGGCAGGGTTCAGGTCCTCAGCAAGATGGCGGCCCCCGGCGACTGGCCCTGGCACGTGGCGCTTTTCAAACAGGACGTTCACGTCTGTGACGCTACCCTGGTGTCCGCTGGATGGCTGATCACGACCGGATCCTGCTTCCAAGGGTACGTGACCTTCCGGCTTGTCGGTCATCGCTGAGTCTCTTCATCCTCTGGAGTGTCCAAGTTTTCCTTCTTTTACAGACAGCCGAAAGCGGAGTGGTTGGCCCGACTCGGAACCGTGAGGCTTTCGAGTACTCCGCCATGGCAACAAGAGCGAAGAATCGTAGGAATGGTCAAATCGCCCGTTGAGGGCAGTGGCACAGTTCTTCTGAAACTGGACCAGCCCGTTGAATACTTTTCCGATTTTGTCAGGCCAGTTTGTCTCCCGTCGAACGACGACCCGCTGCCTCCGACCAACTCTTCGTCCTGCAACACTCTCGGCTGGGCGAGAAATCGTAAGAATATTTTTCAATACCTTTCGCTCGGTTACGCTCGCGTTTCGAAACAATGATTGAAATATCCACTTGTCTGATCCGTACGTGTCGCGCCTTCGAAACCCCGATGTCTATTCTCCTGATTGCTCAATGTCTTGCAGGTATAAGAACTGTGGTACATGATTCTTTGTTTTTCATTGCTGCATAGTGACAAATATCGGTAAAAGATATTAAACATCGTTGTCCCATGTAGAAGTTGAATTTTAAATGGGGAAAACTAGCCAGGGCCCTTCTGGGACCCTCCCAGGAACGTCGATCAGGCTAGCCTCGAATCAGAAAAATACGTAAAATTCCTGGGAGGGGATCTCTCAAAGGGCCCTGGATATTTTTCTCTATTTGGAATTCAATTTCTCACACGCCACGAATCGGGGAAAAATTTAGCGTATCTGGAAGGGCCCTGGATAGTTTTCCCCATTTGAGATTCAATTCTCGCTACAAATCGCAAAAAAACTTCATGTTTTTGGGAATTAAGGCCCCGGATAGTTTTCCCCATTTAAATTCAAGTCTTCCCCTGAATTGAAAATACCGTGAGGTTCCTAGGCGGGCCCTAGTGGGGCTCTGGGTAGTTTTCCCTATTTAAATCCAATTTCTACATTTACAACGTTGTATTATTGCTTAAATACAATATATTGTCAATTCAAGCTGGTCAATCTTAAGAACCACGCTGTGACGTCACTATTCGGTAATTTTTCGATGTAACAGAATACGTTTTTCAATAATTTTTTTTTTTTCTAGCTCAATGAAATTCGTTTCTATAATCTATAAATAAATCATGAAACAAATCCTCAGGTTTGAAGGAGTAGTGTGATTGTTTGTTAATCGGTGCCTACATACGTGAAATAGCGAGTGTTAATATTTTAAGAAAACGTTACACGTCCCCTATACCATATATATGCATATTCGGTGTCTGTTACGCGACTAATTTCAAGTTTACTCATGACCGTATGATGCATTGTGCACGTAAAACTGAGTTTATATGGGGGGTTCCATGGCATTTCACCTCATCGGTGAAGGTCATCGACGCCGATCTTGATGTCAATTTTTTTCTGAATTCGTCTATCGAAAAAAGTGAACACGTGTTCCGCCGTTTTTCGATTCAGCCACGTTTTCATTTTTTTTTAATTTTCCAATTTTTCATGCTTTTCGCGAACAGACTTTTTTCAACTGGCTCTAACTTCGAAAGCTTTGACTTTTTTCGAAAGATGATAAGGACATGAAATGTGCCAAAAAGACTGAGCTTTTCGAAAAAAAATTGCACAATCTTTTCCAACTACACAGTTCTGGGATATTTTTTATAATAGAGAAAATATCGTTATATCATTCATTTGGACACCTTCGATTTTCCTGAAACTTTGTACCTGAAATCAACCACCCACAATCAAGTTATCCTCCAAAGGAAATTATGGGCCTCGGATTCGTTCGGAAGTTACACGATCATAGGTGCCAAAAAATCGGACAAATCGCAATATATCTCAGGGAAATCAATTTTAACTTTGAGCAGACAAGTTCTCATGTTCCAAAAATCAGTGTTTGCTGAAAAATGAAATTTTTCAAAAAATACCCGACGTCGTGAAAAAAAACGAGATTATAATTTTTTCACCGTGCCAAGTATATTTTCACGTACATTTATGAATGTAGATACTAAGTTTTCACGTGGTTCCGATCATAAAATAAGTTCTAGATTCGCGAAATTCGAAATAAAACTTCAAGTGTACGTCAACGTTGACATTATCGACGGTTGCAGCGAACAGAAGAGCGAGCTGGGGTAGTACTCAATCAGAACTCAAGCTCGCAACAAAACAAATTATCTTGTATACTGAAAAATTCAACCGTATAAATGCTGAGATCTCGAAATTTCGATGAATCATCTGATAAAAGAGCGACTACAATAGTTTAACTAATGATAGTATAATATTGAAATAGTTGAATAGTTCAAATTCAATCATTTCAATTTTTCAAATATTCAATTTTTCATCAAGTACGCTTTTCTTGTCGAAATTAAAATTGATAAAACTGATTTCCCTGAGATTTCTTGCGATTGTCCGACTTTTTTGGCACCTATGATGGTGTAACTTCCGAACGAATCCGAGGCCCATAATTTCCTTTGGAGGATAACTTGATTATAAGTGGTTGATTTCAGGTAAAAAGTTTCAGGAAAATCGAAGGTGTCCAAATAAATAATATATTGATTTTTTCTCTATTATCAAAAATATCCCAGAACGGTGTAGTTGGAAAAGATTGTGCAATTTTTTTTCGAAAATCTCGGTCTTTTTGGCCCATTTTATGTCCTTACCATTTTTCGAAAAAAGTCAAAGCTCTTGAAGTTAGAGCCAGTTGAAAAAAGTCCGATTGCGAAAAGGATGAAAAATTGGGAAATTCAAAAAAATAGAAAACATGGCTGAATCGAAAAACGGCCAAACACGTGTTCACTCTTTTCGATGCACGAATTGAGAAAAAAATTGACATCAAGATCGGCGTCGGTGACCTTCACCGGTTAGGTGAAATGCCATGGAACCCCCCATATATATGTGTGTGTGTATACGAAAAGAAATTTATGACAAGGTATTATCCAACAAGGACTTCAGACTTGTCTCTGTTAGACCCTTTCATATTTACTCGTGTTTATCATTCTGGAAAATTATTATTCCCCAAGATTCATAAACCTCTCCCCCTCCAAGATTTATCGAGCTTTACTTAAATTCAAACCTGCGTAAAAAAAAAAGATTTTCATAACGGATATCTCAATTCATACTCAAAGGAACTTAATTACGCAAAAAAAAAGTTTATCTTAATGCCAGAAACGTGTGGAAAATTTGGAGCAAGGTGAATGGTTATCTTATGTCGATTAACTATAGGAGCTTCAAAAAATAAGCAAAAATTCACAACATCGCCAGGTGGCTCAGCATCTTGTTGAAAAAGTAGTAGCTATAAATACCAGACCACTGGAGTTATATATATTTATACAACTTGAAGATAAAAGTTAAGAGGCTGGGGAAGGGCGAAACTTTTATTGCCAGTGTACAAAGGAGGATGGAAAGATCCAGAGAGTGGTGGGAGTGGAAAAATACTCTTTTGCAGGTAGGTATAGCAGTGAATTTTCTCGGATTGTGAATTCCGATAGAACTTGAGGTGAAAATAAGCACGAGAGAAGAAAAAAAAACGAACCAGAGAAGATTAAATAACGATCATTGCAAAAACTTTTTTTTTTCTCGTTTGGGTCGATTTTATCTGCAAATGTAATTGAGGAAGAATGTGAAAGGAAAGAATAACTTTTCAAAACTCGACAACACCAGCCCTCCGAGGGTCGAACATTCCCAACAATCCACGAATTCGCAAGGCAAATATAATTACTCGATAAATCACTTGGACGAACTTCGGCCAGGTATAAATAGCTTTAACCCCTTCAATCCTGGAGATGAGAGTCAGGGTATCAGCCAAGGTTAGCTAGTCTCTTTTAAATTAGGGAAGCGAAGTGGATATAATTTTTCGGGCGAGAAACGATCGTGTTTTCAATCTTAAATTCCAATCTTACATGTTGAAATTAAACTGATTTTTAATTCGAGGGTAGATAAAGAAGATGAGATATCATAGGGTGAAGTTAAAAAAAAACGTTTAAGGGGTCAGAAACAGGGTCAAGAACTTGTGAATAATTGTGTTAAGGAATGTTGAGTGAAATTTTCTCCAGGACCCGGAAAAGCTGACAATGAGCTATAATAACTTTGACATTCACTTTCACACAAACCAGATCAGAGGCAACCTTCTCACCTGGGGAAATTCGAGAGAAAACTGAAAGAAATTAGATAGATTAGAGAAAACAAATTGCTTTCATACCTTCTTCTAACGATGAGAACAATTTTCAGTCAAAGGATTTTTCAAAATTAGAAAAACTGTAGAAACTGTTATCATGAAATGAAAGGAATGTGAAAAATCTACAGTGATTACCAAAATCTGTAAGAATCGTCGACTATGAAGAATTGGATTGTAACATTTGACGTTCAAAGTATGATGCAGAATCCTTGAAGATTCCTCCATAACTGTTCCTCAAGGAATGCAATAAAGTTAACCACCAAGCCCAATTTCGCTTTGAGCAGAGGTTATATCATTCCATATACAGGACTGACAACAAAGTTCAGCCGTCAGGAAATATGTTTTTTTCGGTTGTTTTTAACCCTATTTTTTCACAACCTGGTTGAATTAATGGTTGTTTGTTCGAAAGTCGGCGGTGGTTAACGACTAGACAGTCTCTCTACCCAACCCATATACCAGGGTTGAAAGGGGTGTATCCCGATCTTCAGCGAGTCCTTAACGATCCGGGGGGTTCCTTCTACCTTGGGCATCGTTCTTTCTCGTCAGGTTAACGAAAGGGCAAATAGAGGTCACTTCGACTACTCCTGGTATTAGATCTACCTACCGCCGGAAAAGAGAACCAATTTATCCTCGTTTTTTGTTTTCAGTGGGGAATAGAGAAAGATTTCCCGCGTCGAAACGATTAATTTCGAAAGAAATGTAGAGAAGAGAAAAAAAATTGATGAAGAGAATGAGGCTAACGATCCGTTCCGAAAGGAATTCTGTCATTGCGATTCTACCTTGATGATGTTTACCGTTCGTTGTTTCGTCCTTGCTTAACGTTTCGTCGAGTTCGTGAGAATCCTGGACGGTAAGAACCTTCCATAGGCGAGGCACGTGCCAGACAAGAAACGCTCCGCGATTTCCAAATACATGGGGAGCAACCAGAGCTGCTGTTTCTGGGTATAATTTGGCAGTAAATAATTCCAGACGCCCAAATGGAACTTGATTACTCGATTATTCTTCTTCTTCTCCTTCTTTTCCAGTATCTTTCACAATTTATCAAATGCAAACTCTGAAAACTGAATTAAGTTCGTCAAACTACGTCAAAGCGACCTGTCACCACGAGTATTTCTTAATTTTTTCAACCCTGACAAATGAGGAGACATTATTTGAACTTTGGTTTCAATCTCGTTTCCAACTTCCTTTGATAATTACACAACTTGTTTGGGGAATCGCCGCGGATCGTTGGGCGGATGAATTATAAATTTTCAGCTCTTCACGGTCCCAAGTCTCTCTTGGTTCCATCGCACACGGTGTAATGGATTTCGTTTAAAATTAACGTGACGTAAAAAGCATTAATTTTTCCGAGAGGTTTCCTCCGTCAAAATGTCACTTCATTACCGCTGAAAATGACTATTGATCCAATAAACGGGTGAAAAGATAGACTAGTTTCGGGTAACTCCGACATTAATTCTAAATTCCAATCTCGTTGGAGCAAAGCTCCGAAATGCTAAAATTAATTTTCTTCTACCTCCCAGGTCAAGCAATGAACTAGCAGAGTTTAGAACGTCCACGTTGACGCGGGTCAAGTGTACCACGAATCAGTACGTAAAGAGCACCTCAGGTTAACCGCGTTCGGTCCTGCGGACTCCATTCCTCTCTGGACAGTCGAATATCGACTTGACCCCCACGGTACACGCCGTTTTGCCATGACCGTTAATCAGCCCCCGCAGCCCGTATCTCGGTTTGGTTAAATAAGCACGAGGACGCAGTAAAAGCAGAAAGTAAATCGGATTACCGTCAGATTAGCTAGAGAAGAATGAATTCACGATTAAATGAATTCAATGATTTTTATGTTCTTTTTTCATACTCAGATTCACTCCGTGCTCCATATCTTTCCCATTTAATTCAACGAACCGTAATTGAAGAAATCCGGATCTAAAATATCCGGGGGGACAAAAGAGCAGAAAGTTTCTCATATTACAATCACTCCTCTTCTCAGATACGAGAAACTGTACACGGGTATCAATCAGATAGCCATCGAGAGATTGAGAATGCAAAAAAAAAAAAGGATCGGACCGAGCGGACAATAAGCCGGTTTTCCGATTCGGGGAAAATTTACCGCCATTAAACTAAGCGCGGAGCTCAATCCGCATTATTCGAATACCAATAATTGGATCGATCGGTGATTACTTTGAATCCCAATTGAAGCATCGAACAATGCGTCCAAAAGTGTGTCTGTGGTTGTCGAATCGATGGAATGATTGAAAACGTACGTCATGAATTTTTTTTTCTCTGTATTTGAACCGTATCTGGGGATCTTTCAGCCATTGTGAAGACACGAGGTCATCTTTCCTTTACGGAACAACTATAAATTGAGGCTTGCGTGTATGTACTTTGTATTTGCATACGTGCGTTGGCCTAAGTGTGTTTTCCACCTCTGGGGGTATACAAAAGCTGTATATACCCGTCGTCGCAGTTTACAAGGATGTAAAATTATGGAAATTTATGCTCTTGTCTCATATTCGCTACGCGACAACCGCTTTCGCACCACGTATCACAACGCGTTGACGATTGCACGCTCGACGTATGAAACGTGACACCGAAAATTAGCCGCTGCTCTGAATTTGACAAACAACAGAGAGAGAGAGAGAGAAAAAATAATTTAAATTACAGGATACGGTACACGCTATAAATTTCAAACTCACGAAACTATACGTTGAAAACTATTTGGCACACTATGTCGACGATCTATTTTGACTCTGGCCAGACGGTCTTTCCTCCCACGTTATAAATTGAATAAAGTCTGAAGGACGTAGCGTGTATATATATTTTTTTTGTTCAAATTTTTATTCTTGATTAACGAATGGAGGGGGAAGAGAATTTTTTCTGTCTCGTGGAGATAATAAGGGTTCAAGATGAGGAAATCAAGCTCAGGTGGAATAAGGGGTTCCTCGTTAATGATATATGCTAAAAAGCGAGGGTTGAAGGCGTCCCCGGAATACAGAAACCCCTCGCTTCGAGATTCTTAATTTGGAGTAATCTTCCGGCTAAAACTGGATGCATTAATTATTTTGAGACTAATTATTATACCATTCGTACATTAATGATCACCAGATGCTCGTTATCAAGCTACCTTAACGGTACACTGTTAGAAATTTCTGTATTAATTGTAAGTTTCATAAAAATGTATGTAAAGCAATTAACATGTACTTTTTGTATATTAAAATCCAACTTTTTCAATATTTGAGTACCTTATAAGAGTATTCATATAACAGTTTTGAAGATTCAAAATCATTCTGAAATTTCATAGCCAAGATTATACGAAATTTCATATACAGAATACTTCGAAAATTTGGCTGAATTCATGATAGTTTCATTTAAAAATGGGTTTCCAATGCTACAATAATTGCTCCAAAACAGTTTCATAAATTTAATAGAACCATATCAATATTGAGATATAGTGATTGAAAACTCAGCATGTTTTCTCCAATAATCAGATTGTATAAGAAATTTCAAGATATTTTCAACACTGTATGAGAAGTAGAATAAAAAGATAAGGTCAGCAATAATTGAAAAGAAAACGTTTCTGTTTTACCCTATAGAAATTTCAAAAGTGTAAAAAAGGGGGGGAGGGGGGGTTAAATCGTGGCCGATATGCCCTCTCCGATCAAGTCGACGGAAGTAATGGATGCAGTAGTTGGATGCACTCAGGTATCTCCTGACAGGCCATTAGGAAGACAATGCGGACCGTCCAACGTCCGACGTCTATATCGGCCAATGGTCACCGCACGCATATATCACATACTATGCATTAACGGCTAGAAGCTCGGGGTTATGGGTGGGTGATAATGCCACAATATCCTCCATCGCATTGATCGTTATATTTTCCGCCCTTCCGCCCCTTGACAATGCGCAATAATCGCCCAGCGACGTAGCCATCGAACGCGATATATTGCAACTACACGACTCAAAATTTCACCATACCGAAACTGGATTCGTTCGTTCAAATCCGTTGATCCGTTCTCGAGATATCGTCATTTTTATTGCATTTTGGAATTTTTTTATTCAAATAATTCAAAAAGTACTGGACCGATCGAAGCCAAAATCTGATCAGTTCTAAGTTTGGGGAAACCGCGTCGATTGAGTCTAATTTGAACGAAATCAGCGCCCTCGTTCTCGAGATATCGTGGGGACAAAAATTTCGTCACATACATTCACCAGACCCAGACGTCAAACCAAAAATAGTTGTAGATGATTCTCTGGACCTCAAAACGTGGAAACTAAGTAAAAACTCAACTGTTCAATTTCAGGGTGATTACAATATCTTGATATTTTCTCTGAAAACAGAGAAGCGGAAACTCAAGAAGGGACGAATTGTCAGAATCGATCAAAAGTGATTTGCAGTGTCAAATTGCTCCTGCTGGTAAGAGTAGGTACTAAATGTACAGTTTCAAGACTAGGTTCGGTCGCGTTGCACAATTTCCAATCTCAGCACCCGTTACTATTCTGGGTCGCCTTTAGCGGCGCCAAGTTTCTTTCTACTAAAATTATCTGGCTTAATAAACCAGTTTTCTTAGCGGTTAATGGATCGTGAGTAAATGAGAATAAGCCCCACATGTCGAGTGTATTTAATTATTGATATGAAATATATCGAGACTCATTTCTCTCTGTTATATTGATATAAGTTATTAGCCAATCTAGCGCATCTGAGCCGTTAATAATTGGTCGCCAATCCTGCCACATTCTGGTATTGAAGGTATTAGAACTTCTTGCGGTAACCCGGAAGACGGTTCTTTCAGGGTGATTGAGAGGCGGATAAAAGTTGCAGAAGGTAACAACTGTTACTTTGCTTCAAATATCTTATTTCATAGTGCAAGTATCGTAACTCCGGAGTGCATTTCGTCGAGTTCGAACCGTGGTTGTTGCACTTTTTAACGATCTTCGCTATACGCTTGCGGATCTCTCACCGGTATGGAATTCGAGTAAAGTATAAAGAAGTTGAAGAACGAAGTGGAACAAGAAGAGTCGATAAAAATAATAATACCTGGTATAAAAAGAGTAAAGAGGTGAATAAAAGGCAAACTATGACGAGCGAATAAAATTGCAAACAACGTAGATATTTTTTATATAGTTGTTGAAAAGAAAAATAACTTTATCATATCATCCACCGTCATTTTTGAAGGTTGATGTACGTGAACTACGAAAAAATGTGATTGAAGCTATGCAAAATGGCTGTCAAATCCACGCCGTATAGATTATACAGAGATTTCCAGAGTTGAAAATCGATTTAAATTCCCCCGCGCTTAAATTTCACTGTCACTGTCACTGTCACTGTCACTCCCAACGGATGAATACTTGGTCGGGGGGGTTTTCGGGATGATCCAAACCCGCCCACATGCCGAACGCATTAATTAACCAAATTGTTAAATTTGAATAATAATCTCAATTTCTACCCCAGTCGTGATAAGATCTTAGTTTCCTATCGCACGACGCAGCTTGCACAACCCAAGCCCCTGTTTATAACGCGGAACGAAACTATTACCTTGGCTTCAATTTTCTAATTAATTCTGAAATCACGCGGAATCTTTTCCTGGCAAAAAAAATAAAAAATTGTAACGTGAACCTAGATAACAGGGAAAGTGATGTCGATTGGGTAAAAATTACATGCATATGTTGAATTTCGTATAACTTACATCAGGTAAGATTATTGCCCTCGTAGAAAAGTATTATTGAATGTCCGAATTCATTATTTAGAACTATTAAAAACTATTCAATTTCAATGGTGCTCAATAATAAATTCAGGCATCCAATAGTATTTTTTTAGAAGGGTGCATCAATATTAAAAAGAAATCTGTGTTATTTTTATACTTTTTGAAATTGTTATAACACTAGATCAATTTTTGTTTTGCTCAAGCAAATAAATTCAACGTGTCAAGAGGCAATTTGCTTGAAAAGGGACGTTTTTGGGGGGTTTTTTTTTTTTTGTTAATTTCGACAGAGAAAGCAGTGAAAAAAGTTCATAGAAAGTGAAATTATTACCAACTAGTTAAAAAATGAGTTTTTTCATTGATTCGATAATCTGACCTCTCCAAGCGTTCGCGTGAGTGAGTGAACGGGATAATTCAGGTTGATGGACACCGGAATTATGATACACCGGGCATTTTTTGACCGCAAAAAAAGAGAGGAAAGAAAAAAATTGTATAATTAATATACAGGAAATGGAAGCAATCTACGGAATAACAGTTCTCTAGGACAGATCAAGACACACTGGACTCTAAACCATCAATTATTTATGAATTTAATTTTCAGTGAATACTTTATACACTGCAGCAACGTAGTATCTGACCATGAAATGAAGTTATACAATTAACAAACTATTTCCCGGTACTTTTTTTCGTTGTTGTCTGTGTTTGAAACGTATCTAGCTACAAAACTGCGACAATTCTCACGGCAATGAAGCAATCTCGTTAACGAGTTATGGGACAATATATTTTATTGCGGTAACGCCCTTCTATATAATTACCGAAACAGGAGCAACAATTTCGCGTAACTAGAGACGACCATTATTATTATTATATTGTTATATTATATTGTTCATTTTTCTCCCACGAATTGTGAGAAAAACTAGTATACACGGGTCTCCTTATCACGTATACCGTATCCTTTATCTACGAGTCTAGGGGGGGACCTCAGGAAAAGCCAGAGTCCTTGCGGGACACGTCTGACAACGAACTCGGAAAATTTATTCTCTAGCGCGTTGCAAGAGTAGAAGAGGCGCGTTTACAGCCCCGTAAGCGGTTTGAAATATTGTGCATACTTTGCCGAAGCCTGGTAGCTACGAGCAAAACCGCCTATTTGCGCTCTACTGCATGTGCATCACGGCGTACACGTCGGTTCTCCACCTACCAAGACTTTACACCGTTAATTCTCGTCGCGATATAAAATTTTGGTAATCCAATCAAATTTTTGTAGAAAAATTAAACAATAATAGAAAATTTAAAAAAAATGGCGTCTATGAATAATTTCGATTGATTTGACCGATTTGAAGTAATCGTGTTAAAAAATGTATGATTGAAAAAAAAAATTAACATTGTCCACGAAATTTCAGTCATCTACGGCGTCTATAAATAATTTCGATCGATATGACTGATCGAGTGATCGACGAACGCATTATTTCTGGAAAATCGTTTACCCGAGGCGATTTTAGGCAGTGAAAGTCAAATCATTGCTATGGGAATAAGATTTTCAAAAGTATATTAGGACGCGGTTGATTAAAACTGAGCGTTGAAAAATCGTGTATGTCTTTTAATTCACACACACCTCGCGTTTCAAAGAGCGTGCTGTGAACATGACCGATAAAAAAAAAGAATGAAGATATACGATAACAATTTATAGGAGCGTGTGATAGTATTTGTTGTCACGCCGAGACTTGACCATGATTTATCAACGTTTGTCCCCTAGATTATAGGGTTGTAAAAGATACCGTTACGGACACAGTACACCACTGAGCGATCATCACTCGCGTTATATAAAACAGAAACGAGGCGGGTTCAAAATCCCGAACGATTTTGCGCCGAAAGGTCATAATTCCGAACTTAAAAGTACCGAATGGCACAATTCCGAATTGAAAAGTAACCGAAAGGCCATAATTCCGAATTTTAAAGTACCGAATGGCACAATTCCGAATTGAAAAGTAACCGAAAGGCCATAATTCCGAATTTTAAAGTACCGAATGGCACAATTCCGAATTGAAAAGTAACCGAAAGGCCATAATTCCGAATTTAAAAGTACCGAATGGCATAATTCCGAATTGAAAAGTAACCGAAAGGCCATAATTCCGAATTTTAAAGTACCGAATGGCAAATTCCGAATTGAATAACCGAAAGCCACCAATTCCGAATTGAAAAGTAACCGAAAGGCCATAATTCCGAATTTAAAAGTACCGAAAGGCCATAATTCCGAATTTTAAAGTACCGAATGGCACAATTCCGAATTGAAAAGTAACCGAAAGGCCCGATAAAAGTTCCGAATTTAAAAGGCCATAATTCCGAATTTAAAAGTACCGAAAGGCCATAATTCCGAATTTTAAAGTACCGAATGGCACAATTCCGAATTGAAAAGTAACCGAAAGGCCATAATTCCGAATTTTAAAGTACCGAATGGCATAATTCCGAATTGAAAAGTAACCGAAAGGCCATAATTCCGGATTTTAAAGTAACGAATGGCATAATTCCGAATTGAAAAGTAACCGAAAGGCCATAATTCCGAATTTTAAAGTACCGAATGGCATGATTCCGAATAAAAAGTACCGAAAGGCCATAATTCGAATTTAAAAGTACCGAATGGCATAATTCCGAATTGAAAAGTAACCAAAAGGCCATAATTCCGAATTTTAAAGTACCGAACAATTCCGAATTGAAAAGTAACCGAAAGGCCATAATTCCGAATTTAAAAGTACCGAATGGCATAATTCCGAATTGAAAAGTAACCGAAAGGCCATAATTCCGAATTTTAAAGTACCGAATGGTAAATTCCGAATTGAAAAGTAACCGAAAGGCCATAATTCCGAATTTTAAAGTACCGAATGGCACAATTCCGAATTGAAAAGTAACCGAAAGGCCATAATTCCGAATTTAAAAGTACCGAAAGGCCATAATTCCGAATTTTAAAGTACCGAATGGCACAATTCCGAATTGAAAAGTAACCGAAAGGCCATAATTCCGAATTTAAAAGTACCGAAAGGCCATAATTCCGAATTTTAAAGTACCGAATGGCACAATTCCGAATTGAAAAGTAACCGAAAGGCCATAATTCCCGAATTTCCGAAAAAGTACTGAAAGTACCGAAAGGAATTTTAAAGTACCGAATGGCACAATTCCGAATTGAAAGTAACTGAATAATTCCGAATTTTAAAGTACCGACATGAAATAAAAAGTACCGAAATAAGAGTTTTGCACGAAAAAAATGTGCAATACATCATTTCGGTACTTTTAAATTCGGAATTATGGCCTTTCGGCACAAAGTCGTTCGGAATTTTGTGCCCGCCCCACAGAAACGCTTTTTTACGAGAACGTATTCTTTGATAGCCAGTGCGTTATAATTAATAGAAGAATCTTTATTCTGGGTTCTATATCATCGAATCACATAATTTATAAGTTCAACAGTTTTTTTTTTTTTTTCTAGTTGAAGAAAAAAAGGAAATACCTTTTTTTTTGTTACGTGATCATCATCAAAGTTAGCGACAACTTATCGACTGGGGTTTTGAATTAAAACGTGTTTAGTTTTATAACTAGCTTGAGAAAACTTTACCACGGTCTCGCCGAGGCCCGCGAGTACCGAGTAACTAACCGTGGCAAATTGCGGAAACTGTACTAAACTCGTTGAATGAATCGGTACGAAAGGCAATTGAATTAATTAAAGAAAAATTTATCATAAACTCCCATCGTCTTTCAGCGAAAAACTCAACTCGTGGCTATTTGGTTTTATCGTGAATACACTAATACTTGACTCTGTAGGCATCCCTTGCCAATAACTCGAACGTTCATTTTCCCTCACAATTTTTTATCTGATTCGTGATTTTTGATACGATTCTCCTCAATTTCGAATACACCTGTGTTTTTTCTCACATTCATTTGAACAATCGTTGGTCATATATGAATCTTTGAATAATCAAACAGATCTGAAATTTTTGCAAATTCTGGAAAAATTCTCAAAATAAACTCTTTTTACGGAGAAACATTTTTGCAGAAAAATTAAATCGTGAAGATGTTGTTAATGAATTTTTGAAACTAATTACCATTCGACTAAATCGTAGTTTTGTGATAAACAAGTCTGAAAAAAAACAGATTATTTTTTATTTTTCGGTCTTTGAATTGATTTTTCTTCAAATGTGTGAAATAAATATAAGGAAAATTGGTTCCAGGTTCGGAGGCGGCCTGAAATCATCGTCTGTAAAAAGAGTATTCTTGAGAATACTTTCAGAATTTAGAAAATTCGGATATTCTTAAAGTTATGAAGAAAAAATTCAAAAGTGTTTCTGAAAAGTAGGACAAACATAAAAATAATCATGAATCAGATAAAAAAAATTGCGAGGAAAAATAATCGGTCGAGTTGGCACGTAAATGCCTCACATCTACTTCGCTTTTTATCTCAGAAACGAGAACAAGTGAAAATTAGCACGAGTTAGCTTGAAAGTGCAAAACAAGCACTTTAGCGAAGCACGTATAACACATAACTGCAAAATGCAACGTGTCAGTGATAAATAAAAACTGTGATAAGTTTCATTGGACGAAAATGTGTGCGAAATAATATAACGAAAAAAAGGTCAAAAAAAAAAAATTGTCAAACCAACTATATGAGGCGATAGTCTTTGATTTCATTCTACAGTGTGAACAATAAGAATATCGAACAATGAGACACGACAATGGAGTAAAAAACGAGTAGTGTACAACGGTGTACAGAGAGTACAAAACATCGAATGAAAGGTCGAGTCCCTTCAACACCGCGTTGCAGGGCTTTGGCCCTTTGGTGTTCGACCCTACGGACCTGCGACGCGACGCATCGACGCTTTTCGAATAACCAAACACAATATCGTGCCGAGCATATTGCCCACGTGCCCCCCGCCTCGAATGTACAGAGAAAAAGAGAATTGAAGAGGTAATTGAATCGGACGAGAGCTTTCGTTCGGGAGAAGTCGTCGCGAAATGGGTATATACCTCGAGCTTCTGGCTTGCTTTGTATTTTACACGGGTACAGAGGGCAGAATATATGGTATGACAGATCGCGTTCTTAGATCTTGAAATTTCAAAAATGTATATATAAATTATATAAATAATGACGAAAGCGAGAGAGAAAATTGAGTGAAGGAATGAGAACGCAGCTTTTTTTACTTCAACGAAAAGTTGAAATCGAAAAACTGTATTACCAGCTCCTAGATCTTCCGCTTCGCTAAATAGCCGGGGTATAATATACTGCGGGTTACGGTTTAACTCTGTGGTCCAAAGAAAAAAAGAAAAAAAAGAAAAAGAAACGAAGAAAAAAAACCGCTGGATATCGTTCTGGTCTGGTCGTGTACGAGCGAAAAGCCCGTGACCCAGAGACCTGGAAGCATCGCCACGCCTTGGCCAAACCCATCTAAACTATTCCAGTCTACAGCCATATAGACCAAGTTACATAAAAGTTTTCGGTTATCTTTAGGTTGTTGAAAAATAATCGTGACGAGAAACAGACGGATACTTAATCCAACGATACGTGGGGTATTTTAATTTCGAGTATAGTTATCGTTCTAGCCGTGAAAAAAAGTCTTCTGGATTCATGCTTATCACATTATTAATTTTTTTTCTCACTTTTTTTTCGCGTCGAAAAGGTAGATTTTTTATTCTTCAAAAGTCAAATCGAAGTTCAGATATTAAGATGTTTAAATTGATTCAACACATATTTTCGTTAATCATTGAATTATCATTAATTATTAATAACCTTATTATTTGAATATCATTAAATCGCATAATGACTCGATTCCATAATAACTAGTGTGATAAATATTCGATTGAATTATTTCAAATAATTTCAAGAGCAAAAGAAAAAATAACTTTCAGTATCAAGTTTCCCCCTTAGCTCATACCGCTTTATTCCCTTCATGACGAATAATTATAGTACAATGATAATTTGTAAGAGGAAATTTTCCAATCCCTTCAATAGAGGCTAAAGGACACGAATGACGAGGGTCTCCGAGTACGTATATATGTACAGCGTAATCAACGCATGCGGGACATTCTTGATCAAACGTAATTAAAATATGTCCGAAGCAGCGGCGTGAAACACGTAACACGTGGTATATAAATTTATACTGTACATTATGTGAGCGTTGAATAAATACGTAAGTATATGTGTGTGGACGCAAGAGGATCACGCATATGTGTAACGTGTGCTGGGTGAAGCACGATCAAAAGTGGTAGCTAGGGGTAGGTCATGACCGGAAGTAGCAATTTACTGCACGCGGTTAACTTATAAACCGTGACCGAGAAAATGTAATTAGTTCGTCTCCCAGCGCGTTACGTAATGACGTGCCTAATTAGCGTGCAGACAGCTAATCGTCGCCTCTTTTCTTGCTCTCGAACCTCGCGACAGAGTATATACCTCTATATATATGTATATAGAATTTTTTTATTCCACTCACTTTTTATCCTCAGGTTTTCGTTACAGCTAAAAGTAAGATACTGTAGATACTCGATGCTACGTGGCGTGGGATATAATTGCCTCGGCGATAATGATAAGGGTTGAGAGTAAAAGACCGCTGATAAAAATGATCAAGATTTTCTTTCTCCGAATTTAAACTACGCCAACTCGCTGCAGGAAGTAGGGAAATTTTTCGAGAAAGGAACAATGAATTTTTTCTAATCTACTCAATTCGTAACGCGTTTTATAGGCGCTTCGTGCTCCTAAGAGGTGCAAGAAGATGAAATTTCAACAAGCTATACACAATGTAGAAGAAAAGCGAAGCTGTATCGCGTACTTCTTAGCCAGCGGAATTTCACGTAGTAAAATTATATGCAGAGTAAAAAAAAAAAAAATCTCACCGTTATATACTTTGACCAAAGAAATATCTACGGGCATCCCGTAAAAGTAGCTTCACATAATTCAGACTGGCTTTAAAAAAAAAAAAAAACCTTTGAAATATCGATAATGGGAAAATTGCCAAACATCAATCTTCAAACCTTGTTGGTTGAAATAAACTCTACTAAAGGTCCCATTTCATATTTTTTAGTATCAGAAACTGTTGAAACAGAAAAGTTGCTCTTATTGGATGAGCAGACACACCTTATTGATCTGATAAAAATTGGTCCAGTTATCCATCATTTTGTATAATTAAACAGTGTTTTTCGGTCTCTATTCGTTACTTTATATCACTCCGTGCGTAAAGTGCGACTTTACGCACGCGAGCGTGCGTATAATCGGACTTCACCCACGTTTGTGATACAAAATTTGGTTCGATACATGTGCAAAAGTCGTTTTTCCACTCGTGAGATTGTCGAAGATTTGTCTCGTTGACAAACCTCCCACTCGTGCGAAAACAAACCTTTGCACTAGTATCGTAATATACTATTTCACGATTAAACCCGAGTAAAAAAGCGTCTGTACAAAAAATGTTACCGTTTATTTGGATATTAAAAAAGTGTCTCGTCTGAACAGTTTGAGACCCGAAAATTTGAAATCGGACTATCCGTAGATTATTTCTTGCACAGACGTTTAAAAAAAAGAGTATGAAAAAAGTGGTTTTGATTGATTAGATTACGAGTTTATAAAATGACAAGTGAAAGGTTAATCACCTATGAAAATTTCAGGTACTTTTAAACTGGATTCGGTAAATTCGTAGATTCAATCAAAATTACGTTAAATAATAGAAAAGCGACCTGAATGTCCGATTATATTTATAACCTCACAAATATAGCCGCGGTGCCCCAGTTGGCACTCGGTCATCCTTCCACAAAGTAGCCCATATGCTATTCAACGTTTCTCGATCGATTCCGCGATACACGTTTAGCTATTCATGAGCACTCAATGTTTCAGGGGTATTATCGAGGAGGTTTTACCTTAGATTGGAACTCAAAAAACACTCTAGTATATAAAAATATACAGACCTTGTGTGTAACGCGAGCCTCTGAAGGCATTGAAAATGTCACCTGTTTTCTCTTTTTTAGTACATTTTGTTCTGATATTCTTGTGTCTGTTGCATTTTGATGCGAATTCGCTTGAAATGAAGTTTTTGAAAATTCTAAGTCTGATCAGAGATCGATGATCGGTATCAATCTGACACATCGACCATCCACAATCTTTTTGCATCTTTCGACTCTTTTGCCATCTTTTGTCTGTTCCAAACTTTTTTCATCCACATTGTTGTTACTTCCGTGACGTACGCAAGAAGTAAAAAAAAATTTAAAAAAGAAATCGTACCTAATTACCACTATTCATAATCTCGATGTGAAATCGATTAAAAAAAAATGCTCGCAGAGGTGTCGGCGGTAAAGTTCGATCCGTTATAGCGTCAATTGAGACGGATAGGAGTTTGAATTGTTTTCGGAATCGCGTTCAACAAGTTTGCCTATAATGATCGAACGACGCGCGTTTGCGAAGAAAAATCGCCGCTCACCCCTTCGACTGTGCAAATCTATCTGGCTCCGGTTAAATAACATTTGGAGGGTTGTAGCAGCGGAGGAGACAGAGAAAAGTGGATCGTTTGATCGCCTTCGGCGTTGGGACGTCGAGACGTCGAGAAAGTGGCGTCGTCGTCGTCGTCGTCGTCGTCATCGTCCCGTTCCAAGATAGGCGTGATCAGAACCGAACTTCCGATACAGAACGACAAATTTCGTAGGGGATTTCCAATCAATCAATGCACGTCAACCGTAGAACCGATGGTCACAGACGAAAATTGACTCCATCGACTCGACGATATCGGAAATTGAGTTTTCCCGATTCCTCAAACCCTCGATGGCGATAAAAACAAAAGAAATTTCGGTTACCGTCCACACTGACTTTTCGAGGTAGATAAATCGTCGATTTCAACGGTTTTTAACCGATGACCTAACGCCACAGGTTCGCGGTGATGGTTTCAAAGAATGACTCACTAGTTACAGTTCGATGATAAAAATAATATTCAAGCCTCTCTTTCACCTGCACCGACGAATGTCTTTGAAATATCGAAAAATCAATCGCAAATAGATTTTCTACGCCACCTGAGAAACGTACAATTTTCCTGACGCGAAAAGCTTTGACTCGTCGGGCGGCAAGCAAAAATGGATTTTCTTTGTTTTGCCAATATCTCGCTTCCGGTTGCTCCTAGGTGAAAAATACCAAATACCAATCACGAAGCTCATAAAATTCCCCACAAAAAAGGTAATAACAGTTTTTCGCGTGAAATTCGCCATTTCGCGGATACAGTGGCTTCAAAGTAAGCAGGAATTCGTATTTGTTTGAAAAATAACGAAGCTTCCGTAAGTGGTTACTATACAGTTAAAGTCGAATATCCAGTGGGCGATAGTGCATGGTTGTGAATGCCAGGTAACGGTATCCGGAGTAGAGGTTCGTTTCTTCGCACACATTCGGTTCCAAGTCGGGCTGGTCCGTCCGTACGTGTACGTAGACTAAACGAACGTATGGGTTCACGTGTGATACGCAGACACGAAGCGGAGGTTCCAGTGTGTCTGTTTCTCCTACGCGATCATGCGTACCTGCACCGATACAAACGTGTTCAGAGTTCAGAGACGTGGAGCAAAGATCTGGCGAACGCAAGGCGACTGACTGTTTGGCCTTGACCGATACCCTCGTGGCCGCACGGTACTTCGGCTTCGTTTAGCTCCCGATGCGAAGATCCAGCTGATCAAACGGGGTTCCGGATTGTTTGGAAAAGGGGTTTTACGATGTGATCTTATTTTCTATTTGCTTCGATTTTTGTCGGATTTGGGTTCTAAAAACAGGAAATTCTATTCGCCGGTTGAAACGACGGATACGAAGATTGGGAGCCGTGAAATGTGGTTTTTCTGTAAAAGCCCTTTCGAGTCGAGGAGTATTTCCAAAGTTAAACAACCGCCGTTACGAGTCCAGTTACCCAAGGAGGAGACCGAGAATTTCCGCTCTCTTCGCGCTTCATTCGATTCCCCCTGCGTGTATATGAGCTGTACACAAGATGAGAGGACTACGGTACGACTGACTGTATCTGCGGTTTTTCGCACTCTAGGAAACCTCTCTTTTTATCAAACGTATACACCTGCAGATTCCCGAGGGTAACAGGTGCATATCTACAATCCAGACTCCGAGGATATTGAATCTACGTTTTTTTTTTTTCATGTCACTTTTGGGTCAAATAATTCATTTTCGGGTTCAAAGACAGTTTCTTCGGGTAAAGGATTCCAAATTTTCTGTACAATTTGACGATTCTGAAGTTTTCGAACAAATCTCATCATTGGTTGCATTCCAGGATTCCTATCTTCTTCACAGAAGCTTTGAACCATTGAATGAATAATAAATCAAACGGTAATGGAAATACCGAGCACATAGAGACTGGCTTCTATAAAATTTATTCGATCGGTCAAAGAATGTAGGAAGCGAGTAGTACCTGGGGTATAGAGTACATGAAAATTTCATCACGATATAAGTGGATACGAGTGTGACGCGAACTTGTGCGAAAGTTTTATCCACTGGATAATCATGTCTTTTAGTTGCCAGGAAATTCCTTATATTTCCGGTCAGAAGAAACTTCGCCAATGGATGAGAACTATTTTCATCTTAAACTACCTGAAGAGTATGATTGAAGTTTTTGGAATATTAATTTGCGGTGAAAGTAGATAAAAGATGGCGGTAGAGAAAAGAGACCATTTTGACATTACTTCGCGCTTTAAAGGATGAAGAATATAAGAAAAAATATGAAAGGGGGGGGGGGACTGGATGGAAAATTCTATCTGGCTAGAATCCAACTTCCCAACTGTTTCAGCGTCGTAGTGTTTTCTCGCGTGCCAGAATCTCTATTCAGATCCAACCCAGAGGGCCGTTCACTGATCACGAAAACGACTGTATGGTTCGTAAACGAAAGGAGATAAAAAAAAGGTCCTAAAACGCCCTTTCGGAGTAAAATAACTTTTTATCTCAATCAGTTGCCCCACAAGTGCTGAGTATTTAAGGGGGTACATACATCTTAAAATGTCAAATAAAAAAGTGAAAACTGCCAGTCATTTTAGAATGTTTTTCACACGACTTTGGGAACACAGTTTTTTTTTTTGTGTATTTTGTCTACGATGCAATTTTGATTCGATCAAAATTGTGCCATATATTCATCATTTTCTACAATAAAATAGCGTTTCTACGTTACTTTTCATGATAACTCGAGTAAAAATAAAGTTATGAAAAAGTTATCTGTTCATATTGAAAAGGCTTCTTTACTGAACGGTTTGAGACCAGAAAAACTAAGATCCGTCCACCTGTAGATTTTATTTCGTGCATCATAGACAGAAAAAAAAAAATTCTCTCCAAAATCATGTGAAAACCATTAAAAAGTCTCAAAAATGATTTTCGATGGTTTTGAATTTTTATCTCGAAATTTTCTGCCGACGTTTCCGATATTTTCATATCGGATGCTGTCAGGTAGCCTCAGAGATTCGATAATGTGACGACGAAGAGGCAGCGCTGCGCCCTATTCGGAGCATATCGATTCAGCGGCCACAGAATCTAGTCTGATGGAAATAAACCTCGAGTCTTGGTGCGCGGGTCGATTCCATTCATCTTTTAATAAAATTTGTAGCCTTTCCCCCTTTTCCTACTCAAGGAATTAGCAGACTCTGGACGTTATGGGGTAGAGGAGGAAAACCGCGAAGTACGATAATCAATTGATTGATTGATAAGAATATAGAGTGTATATTTACGTACTGTATTTCCCTGACCAGCAGCTACCGCATATCAGACCAACTTTTCCTCCCATTTTATGACAGAGGAAACGAAATTTTTACGTTGGTTCCTTTTTCTCTTCCTCTTTCTTCTTTACCTTGACGATTAATTAGAGAGCGTGGAAATGTTTGATTATTTTATTCCAAACACTCGAGTAAAGAGTGCTTTGAGGAGAAACATTTCTTGATATTCATGAGTGCTAATTAGAATATCAAACGGTTTTATTCCACCACGCAACTACCATGTTTGTCATCCGAAGAATTCGGGTCATTAAACGTTTGGATACAGAAATACAAATACGTGAGATATCGTTCTCTATGGCTTGTCGAATTGAACGATCTCTGAGTCAATTATGCTTCTTATCTTCGTTTCAGTACACACGTTGGAACAAAACGTTTATGTAAATTCCGAATCACATTTGTAGTACGAGTTTATAATCCCGGCACTAACTCAACAATTCCGTAATCACGTTAGTACATACATGAATTATTAAACTTCTTTAACTGTAACATGAATAAACATCAAAATTGAGTTTAAACAGTTTTCATTATTCAGCCGGCTGTGAACGCAGCTAGAATAATCAAATCTCACATTTTATAACGGATATAAAAAAAATCGTTTTATCGATCGTATCCCGGTTTATAATTTGAACATTGTTTCCAGGTTTGATCGAACATCGCCATAGAATGAAATAAAGCGATAATTATTCGTCGTATTATCTTCAGACTCGCACACGTGGTTTCGTCAAGTCGCAATCCCGATACCAGCGGTAAAATATAGTGTCGTAGCTGTCGGACCGCCAACGAGTGACTGCCGCGTTCGGAGACTCGTTCAGGCGCTGAGAGTCCGGCAGAGGCATATGATTCGCTCTTTCCCTAGTGAGTATACCTATACTCACCGGAACCGTCCACACGACACGCGTACGTGGTGTAACCGATTTAACACAGTTTCAATTCACTCAATACACACATGTGTCACCCGTGTAGAAAAATCTTAGGGGCTATTCAGGGCTGCCCCAACATCAGTATGACCACAAGGTACGGTTTCATCGAGTAGAAACATCCCAGCACAGCCTCACTACGCCCTAATTTGGATAAAATGGGGCTTTCTTAAGTAGGTCAGTCCTAGCCAAGGCCCCGTGTTGGCTTTCCGGACGAAATTCCCCGATGAGGTCTAATCGGGCCCCAGGCATTCTCTTATCAGGCCTTATCTATTAAAAACGCTGTTAGAGGTCGTATAAAAAAAATCCTTCCAGCAGTTTTTCAATAATGGTAGTATGGGCTGTGAAAAAAAATATCAGCTCCCTGCGACGAAAGTGTAAGCGCAAGGAACCTTGCGAAGAAGATTTTGCTCACCGCTGCCAAAAATTCTATGCGCATACACTTTCGTCGCAGGAGGCTGAACATTTTTTTTTCACTGCCCATACTACCATAATTGAAAAACTGCTGGAAGGATTTTTTCATACGACCTCTAATTTTCGAATTTTCACCAAAGTCTCTCCTCAAGGCTTTACATCCCTGATCGGGCCCCTAACTTGTTCCTAATATTGTTTTGCACTGGAATTAGCTGTTTTATTGCGTTCGCGATATAATCGAAACAGCAAATTTAACGCTTAATTTTCAGGGTTCAGAGTCGGAAATACTCTCCAGATATTTTTGGCTACCTTCATACCAGCGGGAGAAATTAACGATAACGAACTAACGCCGCGGATGCTGTGCAGTAAGAATGATTGCAGAACCGGATGACGGTCTGATTGTGAGTCGCGGCGCCCTCGCAGTATCACATCCCTCCAAAAACAAGAGAAAAAAAAGCTCGTCCGTTAATCAACGTAGAAAATACACTGAATTCATTTTTATCACACGGACCACGCCGGGGATAATTCTTTCTACCTGTCTTCTTCGTTTTGCAACAGACACTCGTAACTCTTCGTTTCAAGATTTACCTCCTTGTATTCAGTTTATCAGTGAAATTCTTCAACACGAAATAAGACATTGAGATATCATAGGGACACACATAAGTAGAATTTGATTTTTATCGTTAAATTGAATGTCAATGTAAAGAGAAAATTCAGAAAACTGTGTAAATGATTGTCGAGTGCCTGATTTCAATTCATCTCTTATATATAATTTCGCTTTATCAATCACACTGCAAGAATCCGTTCGAAATTTCGTGATTCAAATCATCGGTAGACAAAATTCGCCTCTTTTCTTTCTGGTCACTCACATGTGCCCCGTTAGGAAAGTTAATTTCGTCCCCTAGAGAAGCTGAAGTATACTGCGACCAGTAAATCGCTCGACAGACGATTCATACAGGGTTCAGTCGCCGTCGAACCCGAAGTGGTGTTTATTTTATTAGCCTTCCACTCAGAGCTTGTATCGAGCTTCTCAGTCCCGAGTGACCTACTGCTTTATCATGATAACATTGGCGAATTGTACCATACAGAGCTGCGTTGAATGAGAGTGGATCAAATATTTAGTTCGTATGTAGAGGCAGTCGGTACCGGATACATTCATTGTCCGGTGTTACATGTAGTCTAGCTGGGTTGTATGCCCGCAGCCCAGGTACCTCACATAGTTATGTAGCCATCGGTATTTCACAACTAACTACATAATACACTCCTCGCTCGTCAAACGCGTCAATGTGATTGTACGAAAATACCGAGGACACGATACGTGACGCGTTATCAGACTCTGTGTAGCTTTATTGGATACAACAAGACAACTCTAGTAGTCCTGAGGTTCGCTGAGATGAGTGTATGAGGTGCAAAGTGGAATGTGGAGAGTCTAACCGCAGCTGAATCTGACCTTTTAGTGAAACGTATTGCGAGATTCATCCCCACCCCAAAAGTTCAATTGTAGATTTAGAATCTAGTCGGTGGGTTTTGTTGAAGAAGAAAATAAAAATGAATAAGAATTTTTTACGAATTATGTCAGACAGCGCCTCAAGCATCGATACTTTTTATGTATATTGCCGGTCAGCAATTTTTTTTTTCTTTCTTTGCATATTTTCAATTAAAATTCATATGTATATACAAATTTTAAATCAGTTGTACATAAAAAAAAAGAAAGAAAATTATCAATAGTTTCTTATGTGCAATTAAAAAATTCTAGAGCTAATGCTAATTACTTTGTGACGTAGTAATTGTTGTACAAAAATATATATATATAAATATAATACTATTTGATAACAGATTACAAATAATCGAGACAAAAATAAAAAAACCACAGAATCTTATAAATTTTTATATTTAAAATTAAACATTGAGAAATAGTAGTAGTACTTTGTTTCTGTCATACTTTCGCATTTATCGTAAAATTATTATTATTATTATTATTATTATTATTATCATTATTATTATATTGTACTGTACATGAGTAAAAATAACTTCCCGAAAAAATAAGAAACAAAAGTCAATTTACTTTGCGATAATTTAAAGAGAGGGAGACAGAGAAAGGTAGAGTAAGAGAGAGAAAGAGTTTGTTATATTGAAAAATTGTTCTCTCTTCGAATAATAAAGGACGCGCTGCTGTTTCAAGTATATGAACCTAATGAGTTTTTAGGAATAATAAAAATTGCATTTGTCGAGGCTAATTCAGCGTCAATGAGACAAAGAGAAACGCGAAGAGAAAGAGAAAGAGAAAAAAAAATACATCCCTTGATGCTCTATGGTCCTTGTCACTAGCAATGAGTGTGCTCTTCGTCCGTATTACAAGAACGAGAAATATAATATCTTGGACGAGTATTTTTCCGAGCGTTATATATTCGCTCTGAATGGCCTCTTTCCTTTATGTAGTAGTGACTATGAAAAAAAGTAATAATAATAAAAATAAGTTACAATAAGATCGAGGTGGAAATTAGCCTAGCAGCTCACCTGGCACTCACACATAATTACCGGTATACCTAGATTCCTCTACTTTGCGGGGCAGTTTGGACACGAGCAATATTGGACATAAACTTTTTTGGACACATAATCCATATAATAAATACAATTTTCTTTTCTAGAAAATGAAATACGTGTGCAATCGAGAAGGAGGTGTGTCTTGGATGAGCGGCTTTTCTAACTTTTTCTAACCTTTCGCAGTGTGTTTAAATCATTACTAACCTTTCTCACTACAAAAAAGAAAAAAAAAATGAGGCGTGTTCACAAATCGATATTTATTTCGTCTCCAATAATCGTCTGTGCGGATTAAATCTCGTTTTCGATGAAACAAATTATTTCTCAAGTGTCAATCACTGGTTTTGTCCATTTAGGTTTGTCCAAATAGCGGACGTCTCTCTCCTCCAATTAAAATTCTGATAATAAATGCAGGGGCGAAACAAGGCTGTGTTCCAACTCGCCGATCTCTGCTTCATGAGAAAACTGATAAAACTCTGAACCGTCACCTTCATCCTTCGTCAAACTCGTTAACAGCGAGTTGGAATCTGTGCAACGAGAAGCGTGCGAGAAATAAAACAAATTTATCCATATTGATCTTAGGATGTGTCTTCGCCACGGTTGAAACAATCACCTCAAACTATAATTTCGTTTTTTTTTTTGGACGACGACGACGACCGCGAGCGGCTCTGGAGCGGCGACTTGGAACACTGACACCCCCGCCTATTTCCTCAATATCCAGTCCTCAAACGCCACTCACCTGTCGCGGCTACACTGCATACGTCCGTTTTCGCCGCTCCGCGAGTCGCCCCCGTCCCGTCGTCCTCGCCCTCGCCCTCGCCCTCGCCCTCGACTTCGATCGCGATCGCGATGTCCGGTTCCTGCGGCAGGACACGGTGCGTATCGAAGATCGAACTCTCGCGCGTTATCGTCACGGAAGTTTCTCCTTTGGGTCCCGTCTGCGACTGATTGTGAGCCCCGATAAGATCCCGTCTCCCCTCGCTGTCGTGGGCAACCCTCGCCCCGACTCCGCCATTGACGTCCGTTGCTGTTCCTGGAGCAAGCAGGCGCTCGACAGTAGGTCCCACTGGCGTAATTTCTCCCGATCGATTTCGAACGATCCGGATGTTGCCGTAGAGCCGCGTGCCTCCGCCATCGTCGGAGCCGGGGGAAGGTTGCCTTCGACTAAAAAATGATTTTTCGAAGATTCCGCCGTTTCTGGTTTTCTGTACGCTTCGTTTTCCGGGTCCCAAATGTAACCACCGGCCCCGATCCTGTCCATCGCTAATCTCTCGTAAGTCTCATCTTCGCCCTGGCCATTTCCCCTCTCGTTTTCCGCCCGCATGTCGGACGGTGATTCTTCTTCCGTCGTTCTTTTCCGCACTCTGTGTCGTTCCCCGGTCTCTTCGCTGGCTTCCCTGCGCGCTATGACACTGTCATTTACGTACGTGGCACCTCTCGTTATTCGAGTGCGGCCCCTGGCCCCCTGGGCCCTCGCGGACTGCCCGAAACCCGACGAAACCGACGCCTCGAGATTATCGAGAGACCTCGCGTGCCTGAGGCTAACCCTGCGCAGACTCTCTCTCCAGAGAGAATCCTGCTCCCATGGATCTTCGCCGTCGAATCTGCTCTCGGCAATCGAGGTCGTGTAGTCGGAGGTGGACTCGCGTCCTCCGGAAGCGGCGGCAGCCTGGTTCGCTCTGTTCCTCTGATCAACGAGATTCTGAAGTTCGGCATCGTCAAGTAGTCCCTCGAGCGATCTCGAGCGGCGGTGAGCCGCGTGGCGAACTCCGATCTCCTGACCGAATCCCACCGCGATTTGGGCCTGATCAGTCTTGTCTCGGATCCCGTGAGGGTAAATGTTTCTCGAATTCAGGTCAGGCAGCATCGAAACGTCGGGTAGAGGATCGGTGGACTTGACCCTCCGCAGGGTGTCGGCCTCGTACAAGTTCCGCTTGTCGACTTTAAGCCCGGCCTTCTTCTCCGCGAGGTACTGCGTCGTTGATTTCCTCAATTCCGCAGCGATCCTCCTCGCCTCGTCGATGTCCTCGACTTGTATCTGCCTCGGCATTTGTCTCGGAATGGGATTGACCATGCGTCCGATATCGTTTCTCTTGTTGGACCCGAGGGCCGCGTCGCCGCGTTGATTGTTGAGCTGCGGCAGTCTCGAAGAGCCCGACGCCCTGTTGATAAGAGCGTCCACACCGCTGACACCGGCCTGCAAATCGCTGTAGTAATACGGTGCTCCGGTCTGGTCATTTTGCACTTGGGAAACGTTGTAGTAAGCCGATTGCGGGCTGACCTTGACCGTGGACGTCGACGGCGGGTACTGGCCGGAGTCCTGGCTCGCCGAAGACCTGTGATTAGGCGAAAGCGAATAGCGCGCGGAGTCTTGGCTCGTCTCCCTCGAGTGTCTGCCCTGGACCGCTGACGCTGGCGCGGGAGATGAAGACCCGATCGGGGAGGTGATGGAAGCGGATTGAGCGCTTCCGGGTCGTTGGCGAGCGCCCGAATTGGACATTGCGGTGTTCCCAGAAGCCAGAGAGTAGCTGGAGTCTCTGCTGTGAGACACTAGCGGGCTCTGGCGCTGCTGAAGCTTCTGTCTGCCTTCTCCGTGCGCCGGAGAACCGCGAAGGGGAGAAAAACTGACTACGTTTTCGTAGTGCACGTCGCCGGTGAAGGATTGGGAGTGTTGGTGCATCGGGGGGAGGTCGCTGACCCTCATCGACGGCAAGCTGCTCGCTGAACTCGTCTTGTTTCTGACGCCATATTGGTACGGTTGGTCCAGATTGCTGTACGAGGCGAGATTCACCTTCCCTGATATTTCCTGACTGGTGGTTTTCTGCAGGTGTTTATCGGTCACGAGCATCGACTCGTTGAATCCGTAGATGCTGTTGTAGCTGAGGTCCTTAGCGTAGAGATCGACGTTGAAGGCGTCCCGGGCTTGAAGCTCTTCCAAATACTGATCGAGGTCGATGCTGGCCCCGTCGAAACGACTTCCGAGGGACTCTAGCTCGTCCAGACTGTCCAGGACCTCGCATACTTCGTCGCTCACCGGTCTCCTCTTGAGCTGTCTGTGTCTAGCCTCTTCCTCGGGGCTCCTTAGCTCCACCGAGTCACTCCCCGAGGCGCTCTCCAGCGACATTCTACTGTCTCTGAATGTGGAACTGATCGTCGTGTCCGAGAATCGAGACTGGGGTCTGTGCGACTCTACCTGACCAGCCGGCTTGTTCCACGACTTTGGAGAATCCCTGCTGTTAAGACTGTCGCGACTAGCCGCGACCTGGGGAGCGACCTTCTTCACTTCGGCCAGAGAATCCTGAATCTCCAAGGAGTCGAGGTCGTCGAGGGGCGGAGGCGAGGTAGGAATCGGCGGTGGCGAAACTAGCTCGCTGTCGGACGAGTCGTGGAGTTCTGCTATAAGCGCTTGACTCGCACCCAGATAGTAGGACGCGGGGCGGAACGTGTCAGAGAGACTGAATCGCGGGTGACGTGGCGCGTCCAGAGAGTCGAGGTCCTTCGACGACTCGTCGTCGGCGTCTGAGCTGTCGGATTTAAGGGCTGTGAGAATGTCCGGAAGGTCGGGTCTCGGAGGAAGAGCTTCGCTGCCCTTTCCCTTGGCCTTTTTCCCCGACGATTCCGGGTCCTCCTTCTCGGCCAGCTGGCTGACCTCCATGTAGACCGGCTCCATTTTGCTGTCCGAAACGCAAACGAACTCGTAATGGGGCGGTTCGAGGGTCGAGTAGTCCCCCGAGTCGTGTTTCCTGTCCTGACCGTCAGGCGCGAGCAGGGAATGGCCCATGCCGTTCTGGCTCATCTCGACGTAAGAGTTCTCCTCGTGGTCCAAACTCGCGAAGAGGCTCTCCATCATTTTGGAATTCGGTCGTTCGTTCGACGGATCGAGGATCGCCTTCCTCGGTGACATCGGCATGTAGTGATCCTCGGGGTTGAACTCTTCCGGCTTCGACGACGGACTGGTCGGTCCGCTCTCGCCGGAGAACTGATCGTCGTGGGTGACAAGGGACTCGGTCACACTGAGCCTCGTGTACCCAGGGTTGTTCGTTTCCTCGGGGCTCTTCGGACTCTTCCTTCTCCTGTCGACGAAGTTCTTCTTCCTCCTGATCGTTCCCGTGTTATTTTCCTCCGTGGTGATCGCTCCACGATCCTCGTCCGGCTTGTCGGGCTGGTCAAGGTCGCTTCCGGTGTCGTAGAGGAGGGTTTCAGTGTCGCTGAACACCCCGCGATGCTTGATCTCCTCGTTCTGGTCACTGTCCCGGCGAGCTTGCGTGGATTTTCTTTCGAAATCGGCGAGAAGGTCTTTGACCGATTTGTTAGAGTCTTGAACGGAAGGTTCAAGCGCCTCCTCGTTGGCTTCCGAGCCACCATCACCCAAGGCGAAGTCTCTTATCACGGCAGTTTTCCTGTTCGAATCAAGCCGAGAAACGTGAGCCTCGGTCGCTTGGGGCTGCGAAACTTTAAGGGGCTCCTGCATCCCGAGAATCTCCTTAAGCGTGGCAGGTGTCTCGTCTAAACTAGACTCAAACGACTTTATCCTCGACTGCACAAGGTTCGCGGCAGCCTCTTCATTCCGCGTTAATTCATCCTCCTCGGGGCTCGGCTGAGTATCGTCGGGCTTTATGTACTGGTACGAAAACTCCTTGATCACTTTAGTCTCGTCGATCTTCAGGTCCCAGTCCTCCTTGTCGGTCCTGTGATTCCACTGCACGTTTTTATGCCCGGACCAGGAATCGTTCGGGATGTAACCGGCCAGGGTGCTCAAACGTCCTTCGGTCTTCGCCAGCTGGTCGTTGCACAGCGTCGACTGTTTCAATATCCCCGCAGGTTTCTTAGTCGTTTTATGCTGCTCCCACTTCCCCTCGTCGTGTTCTTTCCTTCCGGATTTTCTCTCGTTTGTCGTCCGACAGGACGAGGGTGTGAAGCCGATCTCCCCGTAGCCGGCATCCGGCGGTATACCACCGGGAAAATAATCGGCGTTCGTGATTCGATTTTGATCGAACCGTGGCGAATTAACGGACCGATAACGCGAATTTCCGTTCGACGTCGTATCGTAGCTGTTCACAATCGTCGAATTCGTTGCGTTCAATGAAGTTGTGGTTGTGGTGATCATGGCGGTGGCTGAGGTGGTTTCGGTGGTTGCGGACGTAGCTGAGGAGGTGATAGCGGAACCAGAAGAAGTCCTTTCGTCCATAACTTGCCGTGGGCTTCTGCCGGCGTGGGAGGGCCTACGGGTTCGCTTGTGCCTCACGTTCCCCAACTCTGAGTTATAGTCAAACAATAATAACATTTCCGTTACTCTGAAGTTTAGCGAACGTTGTTCTCATTAAACCCCCCTTCTCCCCTTCCACCACGTCGTACAATGATTAAAGTAAAGCCATACACCCCCGACCCCCGTCCGAGCGAAATCTACTTTATACAAATTCATAGAGACAAGATTACTGCGCTGGGGTAAACTGTACCAATAATCATTAAATCGCGATCAAATTGTTACCGGGTTGAATGAAATGATAAACCCGTTATTCCCGAGGGTATGGAAAACAAAGCTTTGGTAAAACTATCAATTACCAGCAGCTGAGGGTATCATTGTGCAGTTGATTCGAAAGCGCTCGGGCACACGCAAACGTTTCGTACAGTCGCTATATTCGCGTCGAACCATCAACCCAGAATTTTAATTGCCCTTGATAAAAATCAATGTTTCAAAAAGATTCGAATCAACGAGGCTTGCATTTCAACCACGCGGAATATAAAAACGAAGAGAAAAAAAAAACAACAAAAAAAAAAAAACTTCAAGTGCGATAACAAGCGAGATTCCGCGAATCTAGTTTAACCAGCGAGTTAGAATTGCATAAAGTTGGTATCCTATGCAGTGATCTTGCCTCGCAATTAGGTTTAAGGAATCGAGTTAGTGCGCAGTCACAGTGATAACGAGAGTGAAATTGTTATCACGAGGCACCGGGGGAACTTATCGGTTTCGGGAATATCATGTTAGTTGGGTTCGTTTTAAAAATTCTTTTTATTTGCGGCATGCTTGTGCGGCGACTCTTCGCCTTTGCGTCGTTCGTAACTGACTTCCTCAAATTAATTTTTCGTTTCATATTTTCGAATAATTTATCGTCACCTCGGGGTACATTCCGACAGTGTTAGTGGTCCAGCCAACCCCAGCCCAGCCCCAACCACCAGCACCGAACCATTTGACAGCAAGGTGGAATTTAAGAGACCGGAACCACGTCACCACACCATTATCGTTATCATCATCATCCAATCTTAATGTCTTTAAATCGTTTCAGCGAATAATCGCCAATCCTTGATCGATCTATGTTTCCGAATACATTAACAGGTTCGACGTTTCGTCGAATAGCGAGAATGCAATAAATGTGACAGACGCGCAGGGCAAGAGTCGAAGAGAGCAGCGAGATCAGCGAGAGCAGGGAGTAAGTATGAGCGTACATAGAAGTATAGTGGAGAGATAAGTAAAACAGTACGAGGAAAATATTCTTTTCCACCGCATCAAGAGGCCATTCATTTGCGGTAATCAAACTGGAAGTCGTTGTTGTTGAACAACGCGAATGATATATTCTTCGAGTTTGATTACGAGAACGTAGAATATTATTCAGCACGAAAAGTTTATTAGTTGGATAAAAAAAAACCACCGTCATTTCAAGATTATTATATATATGCGCAGTAGGTTATTGAAAACTGTCATAACAAATCGATACATATATGTATTATATACGACAGAAACATAACGTCAAGTTATTACACATGGTTAAAATAAAGATTCTATAGATTCATCTATAAAAACAATTTTTAGACAAAATTCTACAACTAGTTTTACATATATTACGAATTATTTCTTTATCCTCACGCTGAGAATCAAGGGAGGGTCCCCATTGATAAAAAATACAAGAAGTATCCGAATTAATCATTTTTGCAATATAAAATATCAGACAGATTTTTGATATCTTGCCTTTTTGATGAACTCAGAGCGAATCCATCAATCTCGAATTATTGTTTTTCGCCCCAAAAGTTGAACAATTCTTCATGTTTCAATCAATAATTTCAGTTTTCCGACAAAAGTATTCAGTGACGATACTTCTCGCGGTTATTCTAGTCACGGAATTCCCTCCCTTAATTGAAATTGATGAGAAACAACGATATAAACGAAAAGAAGCTCATATAATTAAACCAGGGGACGAGTCCCTACCTTCGTCATCGCTGGAGTAGCTGTTGTAGCGGGAAACGTTGTTAGTGACGGATCTTCTCCCGTCGGTGCTTTTGCTTCTGGGATGAGTCCTGTGTCCCTCATCTCTCCTGCGGGACTGTCTGGCCTCCGCGAGGCTCGCCTCGTGTGCCGCAAGCTCGAGAAAAGCCTGCTGTTTGTAGTAGCTCGACAGCTCGTTCTGAGCTATTCCCCGGTTAACAGAACCAGCGGGTTTCCTCGTCAACGGGCTCTGCAGCATCCGCTGTTTCCATTCGAGCAGTCGCTTCATCGACTCTTCTCTCTGAGGAAAAGACAATTCTGTGATTACCAATTTCCAGGTAGGATTGACGGTCGACCTTCGGGATTGAAGCGGATGAGACAAACTTCATACAACGAATCGAATCATTGAACCAAACTAGAGTATCGGTTCAAACGCAATTAGAGCTCCCAGTTGCGATCGATAAACGCATTTGAGAGACCGAGTTGTCAGCGTAAATAAAAATCAGAGCATGTCCGTTAATTATTACGTATTGACTGGTGCATGCTTTGACGGACTGGAATATCCGTGACTAATGTAGGGCGTATGCGGGGTATCAAATGCTTTTGCAGACCCTGTACTCCTCTTTGATGGAATAATTTCTGCCAATTTTGCCCTCCGCGGATAGCGGAAGGAATTTTTTAATCATGACCATATCGCGCTGATTAAACGAAAACTGTGGGGGATTCCCCTGCCGTAGATTTTTACAGACTCAGATTTGTGGAAAATGGAGAAACGACAGCCGATTCTTGTACGATTTTTTCTAATTAAAATTTAAGGACTTGTTGAAGATAAATGCAGAGACTTAATTAAACTGACCTGTTGTATCTTTCGTTCTCCATCGCGAGAGTCTTGCCCGGACGATCGTTCGGCGTAATCGTCCTCGTCCCGGTCTACCTGATGCCGCGTGCGGGGAAGACGAGCCGATGCTGACCTGGCAAACTGCTGTTCGCTCCACCGCCTGGCCCTCCCACCGGTTGACGTGTCGTACTCGTTTCTAGAATCGCGTTGTATTCGTCGAGGTACCGTGGCCCCTTCACCCGTAACAGCTCCGAACAATAGTTCCCGGTTGCCCGGGGCCTGGTCGTAGCTTCGTTCCCGAAGTGATCGTCGAACGAGCGAATCGCTCGTTATTCTATCACGCGGAGAGGGGAAACAAATTTCAGAATATAGGTACTTCGATTTAATCAGTTTATGGACCTACGAATTATTCGCGACTGATTCGCGTGCGGAGAGAAGAAAAAAGTGATGTGATATTCTGCTTCTTCGAGTTTCATAAATAATTAACAGGAAATACGTTCGACTGGGTTTCGTAAAGAGAAGGTATATGAATGTAACGGCGAATGTCGTTTGTGGCTTGACGCATCGGGTTGACTCATTTTCTACCTGGTATGAATCGTACACGCGAGTCTCAACCGGCTACTTTTTTCACGTCGTGAACGTATGAAGAATACAAATTATCGCCGTGAGTAAGTGAGACTGTGATCATTGAATTTTATTTTGTTCACATCAATATATCTTGAAATTTCTCTTATACAAACGGAAATGAAATTTACAAATCCTGGCGATTTGAATGAAATTAATATGAAACATCTTGAAATGTCAGATTTGTGTCTTAATATTGAAAAAACATACTGATTTTTCATTCACCATATCTCAATATTGATACGGTTCTGTTAAATTTATAAAACTGTTTTGGAGATTCGAAACATACTATGATTCCTTTTCAGTTTAATCAATAGTCCATCCAATTAGCGTAAAATTATCATTTTTTTTGGTTCCTTCTGCAATATTTTATGATCCCATTCGGCAATTATTGCAGCATTGGAAACCCATTTTTGAATGAAATAATCATGAATTTTCGTATCATATGAGTATTCAGCCGGATTTTCGAAGTATTCTGTACATAAAATTTAGTATAATCTGGGCTATGAAATTTCAGAATGATTTTGAATGTTCAAAACTGTTATATGAATATTGAAATATTGATAATGTTGAATTTTTATATACAAAAAGTATATGTTAATTGCTTTACATACATTTTTACGAAACTTAACACAGAAATTTCTAACAGTGTACCAGCGAGTCTGAATTATTGGCCGTTAATGTCGATCCTAGTTTGCTAATAATGATCGAGAGGAAGCGTTCGAGTGTAATACCGAAAATATAATCAATTGGCTATAATTAATCGCGCAAATGCACAAAGCGGATTAACTACTATTTGAACGTGATATTTATGAAATTTGTATCTGTTTCAGAAAAAATGTCTACATACAGTTGCCATTCATATGAGTTAAATATGGCATCCACTGTTATTTACAGTAAACGAAACTCAAAGGGGAAATAATACAAGTGCGTGAATTGATACAAATTAATCGAAATTAAAATGCGAATTAATTCGCATTAGATGAGTTATTTCGGATTGCAAAGAATTGAAAAAAAAAAAAATTGAATAAAACTAACGAAATTAGATCGAATCGATTTTAACTAGCGTCTATCGTCAGGAATTTATTGAGGATCGAAGAATCTATTCGAATTCAACAAAATTAATAAACTAATTTTAATAATATGATGATTGAATTGAGATTGAAAATAAGAAGAACAAAAGATTCGAAATATGATGATTTGCTGATGATGACGATTTTCGTAGATCTGCCAATTACAATAAAATGCGACAACAATAGAAATTTTTCTCATTGTCAGTGCCGTTTTACAGAGACAAAATGTTCAACTCGTTATAGTGCACTTACTCGTTGTGACGTTGGAGAGAGTGAGACGATGCGAGGTGGTGCTGTTGTTGCGAGGAGTTCTGTTCTCTCTGTGACCGTCTGAGAGCGGAACTTGAGGTCTCGCTGAGGCTACCAACGCCGGACTCGGCGTCCCGTTCCCTCGAGGACGTCGGTTTCGAGGGTGTCGCTGCTCGGGACAACGACTGATTACGCTGTTGCTGGTGATGCTGCGGCGTCTGGTGCAGGTAAACTGCAGACTGTCGCATCTGCGCGGCGTACCTTAACAAGATTAACAGATACGAGATTCAATATTGGAGGTAAAGAATCACTCGTAGAAAAAAGCTTTATACTTTTCCAGTATTCCATTACTTTTGATTAAGGAAAAAGCTTCACTTTGAAATTCGTCCTCGATCCATAATCTTAATTGCAAGTGTCTCCATTCGTTTATACCTATAATCTGGATCACAGTCGGTATGAATTGAAAAAAGAATTGCTTCATTTTCATTCTGATGGTACGAGAATCGTCAGTTTATTTGAATTTAGCGTCTGAATGTAAACCCACTATTTTAATGTATTAGATTTCCAATTTCATGATTTCCGTACGTCGTTAGAATGAAAAAAAGAAATACATACATCGTCTATCGAAAAACTAAAAAAAATGAAGAAAAAGTTGACATTCTCCGATGAGGATTATACTCCAAGGAAACGCTACGAGCTACTCGAATACGAGTATGTAGCTTCGGTTGCATACAGTCAGGTGCTATTCAGTCTCGATTCACTATGAAAGTATGTATATTTACTCATTTTCATCGGACCAAAGGAATGACAGTCTAAAAAATTCTCTTCCTCTTGGCTGTCGCCAGAATTCGATTTGAATAAAATGGTTGTAGTCTAAATTTTGGGTGTATCGACTGCATTCGAACCCCTGGTTGGAATTTTGAAAAAGGGCATTTCAGTAGGAGGTCAAAAAGATCGTTTAGTTTGAGAAAATATCTATGATTTCTACTTTTTTTCCAATTTCAAGTACGTCTTTAGTCCGCTAAAGTGTGGAAAAATGTTACAGTGACAGCCAAAAGAATGACTTTCAGGCATCAAAAACAGCAAAAAAATATATATTATATTTTTTGTTCTTTCAAATTTGTCCTCCAGCCTCATCTCAAAATGTTACATTATTATATTCTGATAATCACCCATGTATAATATTAATTTTCATCGACAATATTCTTATTACCTTTCTTCCGAGTAGAAATATCCATCATTGGCAGGTACGTCGGAAGGATTGACAACATCGAGGCTGGATTTAGGTCTTTGAGGACGACGTTGTCCCGTTACGGCTCCCAATTGAATTTGCGGCTGTTGCTGGGGCCTCCTGGTAGCTTCGTATTCCAAGAAATCAGCACTGTGTGGTCGTGGTGGTGGCTGCGCCCTCGGCTGTCTCATTACCGGTGCTGAAATAGTAAAAAAAATAATTGCCTAATAAATACCGATCGTATTTCCGTCGATAATCAAAACAGAGACCCCATATAATCCCTCCAGACTCCAGTTAATGAACGCGTAACTGATTGAAACGTATCAAGTTTTCAGAAGTTTCCGAGGAGGCATTCGCGATCGAATACAGAGATTAGAAAGTTTCGAACAACCCTGTTTACCGATAGGTTACAAGTTATCTATAGCTCTTCTTAAAGAGGCTATCCTCCTTCTCGATAAAGATTCCTAAGTGCGCAACGATTAGAAAACTTTCAGATAAAACATTGTCTGGGGTATTTTTCTAGGATTGTGGTTACACCGCCGTGACCGGACGATCTAAAACCAATCTCAATCCCTCTTGCTGCAGTCTATAGTTTAAAATCCACGGCACGATTCTTTTTTCTTTTTCTCTATACTCTACCGGAGGTCAATGGGAGACTTGATTCCGAAAATTTAGGAAAGTTAAATCAAAAAACAAGCTAGAGTGCAGGATGGATTTTCTGGGGAGGTGAAACGGTATCAAATGATCATGAAATAGAATACAAAATCCTTGTAAAATGGTTGTTATAAATGGATGTGAACATGATGTTACAAATTACTGTCTAATGTCACGCCAAGTTTGTAATCCCTGCGGTAATTTACGCAATCTTTGTGATCTATGTACCTAATATTTTGTAAATTCTTTTCATTTTTCTGAAGTATTTGAAATCTTTATAAAATCCATGTAATGTTAGTAATAAATGTGTAATTTACCCCTTTCTGTATCTTTACTCGCCTTTCATTCTATTCTTTTCCTATACTGTCTTCTTTATTGTATGATATACTCTGTATTCTGTAACCCTAGGGGGCGCGACTTGATGGAAATAAATTTAAGAGGGAACACCGAAAGTCATTTTTGAGACTTTTTAATGGTTTTCACATGATTTTAGTAAGAATCTTTTTTCTGTCCATGATGCACGAAATAAAATCTACCGGTGGACCGATCTTAGTTTTTCTGGTCTCAAACTGTTCAGTTCAAAAAGGTATTTTCAATATGAAAAGATAACTTTTTCATAACTTTATTTTTATTAGAGTTATCATGAAAAGTAACGTATGAAAAACAGAAAAACGCTATTTGATTCTAGAAAATGATGAATATCTGGTACAATTTTGATCGGATCAAGAAGTTCTCTGTTCATTTTGAGAAGGCCTCTTTATACTGAACAGTTTGAGACCAGAAAAACTTAAATCGATCCACCGATAGATTTTATTTCATGCATCGTAGACAAAAAAAAAATGTGTTTCCAAAATCGTGTGAAAAACATTCTAAAATATGAAAAATAACTTTTGGCAGTTTTTATTTCTGAGGTGTAATTCTCACTCTAATGTATGAATTCCTATCGACTGTCTGCAGTGGAAATGCTACGAAATGATTGAGACAAAAAAAGTATATCCCAGATTTGTCGTCGATTCAAATCACTGAATTGCTGGATAAGAAAATCGCCCACTAATCACCTCAACCCTGAAGGAGCCCAAATAGTAACAAATCAAGAATCTCACCCGTATGCGCAGGGACGACGGCGTATATCTGCTGATGCTGTGGCTGCGGGTGCTGCTGGGCGTACACAGGTATGGGAATCGGGGCTGGTGCCGGTCCCTTGGTGTATCCAACGGGACCAGCGGGTCTCTGGTAGAGTTGAGGAGCCCCATATACATCCTCGTAGTCTCCATTCCCCCTGGGCTGCCTGGGCTTAGCGCTCCTACCGTAGGTGTCAGGCGTGCGTCTTTCGGTCGGTTGCGACTGTGCGTATCCGTAATTCAGCCCCGACTTATCAGTCCTAAGGGTTTGCGGGGGTTGCGTCATCCTCGTGACGTATATTACGCTCCCCCTGTCGTATTCGGACCCCGGACTCTTGGCCGCGACACGAACATCGGGCGACACCGGGGACTTCCTGTAGTCCGGATGGACGTCCGCGTCCGGCGATGGGGTCGAATACTCGTTGGACCCTTCCGTCAGTCTCCTGGGCTTCGGTGGCGCGTTCGCATATAAAGGCTGACCAAAATTTCGCGGCATAGGTTGTACCGTCTGCACGTTGCTCGGACCTGCGACGGCCCCGGGCTGCTTATGCTGATGCACAACGTGCTGGTGTATCTGCGGCTGGTGCTGATGCGAGGGACCCGGTAACGGCGCGTACTGAACCTGCTGTTGCTGTTGCTGTTGCTGTTGCTGCTGAGAAGGTCCGGCCTGTCCGTACTGCGGCGATTGCTGCATCCACCCGTTTATCACAGGCTGGGGTTGTGCCTCGTTCGAGGTTGGGAAAGAGGCGGTGTTGATGCTGTTTGGACTCGAGTTGTTGTTGGAAGCGTGACTGGGATCATCCCGTGATTGGAAACCGTGAAAACCACTGTCGCTGTCGTCGGCGCTGGCGTTAAGGATCGAAGATATCGACGAAACGCTGGGTCTAGCGCTGCGCTCGCCGTCGACGGGCTCGGCTAGTTCCAGAGCTATCGCCATCTCCCCTCCCCCGCTGAAAACGAGATAGTGACTCTCGTTAATTTCGAGTCTGGGTAAATTACAAAAGTTACGAGTCCGAGAATCCTTTGAGATGCAGCGAGACCTGAGGGGCCTTCCTACGGCTCTCGGTTTACTCTAGTGTCAGTTACCACTGGGATGAGTTTTCGGTGACGGAACGAACTCGAACTGCCAACTCGGCGATCCTCTTTCACGATAACTTACTTCAGAGGGTAGGTACTAATTAAATCTCTAGCTTTTATACACATTGTACGATTGAGACTCACGGGTTCGGGTCCTGGAGCAGAGTGGCCAGGGTGAGCACGTTCACCCACTGGTTCATACTCTCCCTCGAATCAGCCGCGAAATGATAAGTCCTCATGTTAGCGTGCTCCGCCTTGAAAGCGAACTTTTTGTTCGCCTTGTCCTCCGGTCTGCACGCCGTCACACGATACGACGGCAGGAGAATCGACCCGAGTAATTTTTCTTCCTCAGGACCTGTAACGAAAGCGAAACGACGAACTGCTTACTGTTGTTTTTTTTTTTTTTTTTAATTTCACTTGGAATATTTTCACACTCTGCTCGATTATGATTCGTCACGTTTTTCTACTCCCAGTTTGAGACAAGAAAAAAAAAACTAATCTCGAATCAAGAATAATTTAGCACTATAATCAATCATCCTTGATTCAAGATCAGTATTTTTTGTGAATTAAATTTCAAACTTTTGACGACTGTGTGAACCTGAATAACGAGGAAATAAGCCGTAGGTGAGAAGCAGAAGAGCTTTGATCTTGCAGAGTTTTCAGTTTCCGTTTCAATTGACGGAGTGGCCGAGTAGCGAGGCGTATAAAAATAAAGCAAAGAAACCGGGGAAGTTTCGAATTATTAATGCAAGTCCAGGGTTGTGTAGGCCTCTTGTGCCTCCTGGGCGAACCTACTCCCCTAGGCCCCTGCGAGGCGAGCAGAGCCAGCCACCCTGGAGAGCGAACCAATCGACCGTCTAGGCCGGCTTTATTCTCGCTAATGACGCAGGTACCGTTGGCCCAGGTTCACCTTGACTTTCCGAGCTTTTAGCGTTAACGACCCCCCTCATCCTCGAAAGTTTGAATTTCTTCGCTGAAAGCCCGACTCAAACCCTTCGCTTCGTGATTCCGGGTTGTGAATGCGGACTAGTAGCATTAATTGAACCATTGTTACTTTTTCGTCAATCGCTATTCCCCGTGCTGCAAGCGTCAGATAAGTCCGTTCATTCTCGTTTTGTATTTCTGTCTCACATTTTTTCAATTCTCAATTTTACAATTGTGCAGGCGCTGCACTAGTTAGAAATTTCTGTATTAAGTTTCATGAGAATGTATGTGAAGCAATTAACATATACTTTTTTTGTATTAAAAATCAACTTTTTCGATATCTCAATATTCATATAACGGTTTTGAAAATTCAAAATCATTCTGAAATTTCATACCCAATATATTATACTAAATTTCATATACAGAATACTTCGAAAATTCGGCTGAATACTCATATTTTAAGACACAGATATGATATTTCAAGACGTTTTATATTACTTTCATTTAAATCACCACGATTCGCAAATTTAATTCCTGTTTGTATAAGAGATTCTAAGATATTTTTAACAGTGTACGGGAACCGGGAATTGAATCAAAGGACGTTGATTAGTAGTGAACACCGGCGAAATTTCCATACTAGTTAGTCACAATTCAGGAAAGTTTTAAACGAGTGCAGGACACGTCCAGGTGTCTAATAAGTTTACTGCGCAGATCGCGCGTCAAGATTACATAATTCACCGGGCAACGCCCTGCGGGAATAGCTCGTCGAGGATCAGACGTCGGATCTATTCGACACCAGTTTTCTCAAAAGCCCCCTTCAACGCGAGTACTCCGCTTAGTTAGCTTCGATCCTTGATTAACTTTAGCTAAATTCACGTATGCGAAGCACGTACAGAGTCGCCAGAGTCACAGAGCCTCGACGACATGGACAGAAGAAAAAAAATATACAGGAGTAGGTAGGTATCAGGATTCAGGTACACGGACAAAGAAACCGACTGGCTGCGGACGTTCCGCTAGTTAATATAGATCGGCGAGTGTCCTTCGCGTAATTGGACCCTGCTTCAGTCTCCTCGCTTCATTTCCAGCATCTGTTCAAACAATTAAATGGATTGTCCTGCAGCGAACGTTGGACGAGGAAACAACAACGGAAATTAGCCACCGGCTAGTAATTACTGCAGCGTCAAAGTCATGTTTGTTCATCGTCCTTCGATTGCCTCGAAGAGCTTGATGCGAAAATATCAGGAGGTTTGATTCACCCCGCAATCTATTTTCGAGTTCGTTAATATTTTCGTAACTACCGCCAGAGTCCAGAAAGCTTGTAACGTTTAATTCGGGTAGTAAATCCTCTCACAACGTAACCGGGTATTTGGTTTAATAATCAGCTCTGACACCAATGGCGGAGGAGATATGAATCAGACGAAATGCTACACACGAGAGACCTCTGGAATATGATAGCGGACGTGTCAGTCGCAAGAGAGTGACAAAAAAGCCTGATCGTGAGGTTCTCCGGTGGCGAATAACGTCGGAGTCCTCGAGGGACTGGGGATCCATTAATACACCGAGAGGTAGCAGCTAATTGGATCGGTATCCGTGTCATCGTCGCCCCGCACTTTTTTCCTCGTTTTAATAATTTGTCTCTTAATTTGAATAATTTGCATCGACCGAGAAAGAACAGAGCCACCCCCTGAAATTAGGAACTCACCTTTGTAGTAGAAGAGGCAGTACTCGGAGAGGACGAACCAGCGTTTTTTCCACAGCATAAGACCCTCGGACCCCTGCTTGTGCAGCCAGCCTTGGAGGGCTACTGGCGCCGAAAGGGGCCTTTTTGCAGCCGGTGATCGCAGCCCCTGGGGTCCGCTACGTCGACGTAGTCCAGACACCGCGATGCCTGGTCCATCGCCACCGCCTCCTCCACTTTTTCGGCGCATCTGGACCAATGGTGGTGGTCCAGCGCCTTGGACAACCTGCAAGAAGAGGTAGGACCGTGTAATTAGTTATTTTGTGGTGGAAACTGGTGATAATCCGGTTTTATTCTATCCGTAAAACATGGATCTCTGGTTTGTTTTATCTGCGGGATTTTATTTCTGTTCTATTATAATGACGCCCCGGCAAGGCTTTGAAGTCTCTTTTGAATCCTTATTCGCTTTGGTTGCACTCTTGTTCTCGTTGTAGTTAGTACGCCTGTACGCAAGCTGACTAAATTTGCATACAGAGCGCTCCTAGGCGCAAGAATTTACATAGAGGAGACATTTTCCACCGGTGATGGTATAACCCAGATTCTTGGTTAAATATTTCCCTATACTTTTTAATTCAATTTTACACGCTGGACTTGGAATCGGATTACTCTACCGTACAAGGAACATCAGAGGACTCGCGGAGCTTCATACTCACACCGAATACCGGGATGGTCAAAAACAATGAGACTCTTGCACGGTACAAAGTCGTTCTCGATCCCATCACCAACCCAGCCAAAAATCGTGCAATTCAGCGTATATTTTGACAAATTTAATTGGTCAGCTCGCAGATAATTGGGACAGCACGGTTTCTTGATAATTTATGTACACGAGATACACTTCAGGTACCTCGAGGATTCTCATGAATAATCATAAGACAATTTTTGGATTACTGTCAGAGGTGTTGAAAAGGGGCGCTGCTCCATCAGTAAGACGAGCTTTTCTTTTCGTTGTTCCGCAAGACCGATAGAGCTTGTGCTTTTACGTTTTGCTGTTACTGGAAAAAAAGAGAAAGAGAAAGAAAGAGACTTCCCGAGGGATGTCAGGGAACCTTTTTTCGGATTTAAGGATTTTCGCAACATCCCTATACACCGTACACCCACCTAGTCTCCGAAACTCTGCTGACAACTTTCGGAGCATCAGTTTTCTCTTCATTTCTAGAATCCCTCTTACAGATTCTGACCCTCACCTAACAATGCGTTGTTTCAGCTCTTTTTTTATGTGTTATTATCATTTCTTTCCACAAGGTCATCACGTTTTTTTTATACCTACGAAGGATGGAAAAAGCGAAGCAAAAATTTAGTCACGGCAATCTGTCTTCATCCGGATCCTTGGGGTACCCGAGTCGTGACCCGACGTTATATCATCGGCGGGTTATTTTCCCTGGCTTCTTCATCGAACCATCGGATGTTAGCGAAACATCCATAAAGAGGTGGTTTATGATAGCCGAATCGACTCTTTCTGCGGGTAATTTCGTGATCGATTTAGCAATCAGCCGTTCGGTAGGTGCAATCATCTTTTTCGTCACGCAAGAATGGCTCCCGAAGTTAACAGCGCGTCCAACAGATTGTCGATGAGATAAAAAAAAAAAAAAAAAAAAAAAACACATCGTGAATGAGAAAATGAGAAAAGTAAGCAGGAAGGAAGTAAGTAGGGAATGGAATCGAATTTATCGACGCGGCTAGACGCCGGGAGATAAGTCATCCCCTGGATTCTAACAACAACGAATCGAACCCTTCGAATCAACGGAATAAACGCAAGGCTTGGCAACTCAATTTCAAGATCAACGAAAGTTCTCTATTATCCACGGTTCGAGAGCCAGGGGTTTTGAAACGTGTTTTCGGTAATAACCTATTTGCGATCCGTCATATATTGCTTCCAGCTGAGCACCCCTCATTTTTTGTCGAGTAGAACGAAGGATCATTTCTTTTGTGGCGAGATCTTTGCTCCGTATATCCATAAAAGCTCGCGAGAAGTCTTGAAAGGGGACTGTCGAGTTACGTATAGAAGTGTGCCGAGCCCGCACTACGGTTTCGCACTCAAATTTCGTCGGCTGTTGCAGCCTTGTGAAAAGGAATAAAAAGAATTACCTGAAAGGGAGGAAATATTCCCACCACTTTTATTTATACGGTTTTCTTGGATCAGGAAGATTGAGCTACGGGTACGAAGTGTTCTAAATCTTTTTCAGGCCTTTTTTTTTGCAGGCTCGAAAGATATTCCTCGGATATCAGTCCGCGAAAATCCTCGGATTTTCTTTCTTCCCGTTATCCTAGACTCGAATAACCGATATAATGCATTCAAATAAACCCACCGTTTATACGTTTATATGTATATCGTCGTCGTATATTTTATTATTTCCATTCCACTCTCCATCGCGGGTCGCCTCCTTGCACACCTTCTCTCACCTTGTACTCTTTTGTATGGAAATGTCTGTTTAACAGTAAATTGTGCACCTCGACAACATTTAGTACGGTTTTACCGACACATTGCCGCACCCGTACCTCGGGGTTGCCTTATCTTACGTATAAAATGTATACAGAATATTTCCCAGGAAGTTGTTTGCCGCTGCTACTCGGATGCTGTACGAGATCAATAAGCTAGACTCTTCGCGAACCTTCAAAGAATTTTGCGGTTCAAGGTTACTGGTTTATCGATTACCCTCAATAAATTTCTGCATCAAGTTAAACGGTTGAGCTGCTTCTCACTCAGAGCCTTAATCAAGCTGTTTTGATCACTTTAATTGCCGAAATTAACCACGTTGTTACGGTGGCTAAATTTCGTTGTTGGATTACGATTGACGGAGGGATACAATTACGGCCTATAAATCGGACTACCTTTGATGTGTACTGCGTAAGGATTGAATGTGAATCGTATCCAGTTCCAAGTTAACAGCGGCATGTCCCAAGAAATGAATTAATCAGTCAAACTTCCCCCTACGATGTCTGAGTTACTTATTCCACATATCAAACCGCGGAGGTTTCCTAGGGCAGGAAAATTCATCAAATATTCCATTTCACATGTCATGTGCGTTAGAGCCTAAATTGAAAATCGATTTCGTCCCGTTTCATTTTATCTTAGGGGTACCTTTGCGGGGGTAGTAAGCCGAGTCGCATCATCGATGATCGTGTGAAATCCATCGGCTACGCCCCGGCCTCTCGTAAACTCGGTTCTATCTCATGCTACCACCACCCTCCGTAACAAGAGAGGCGTCATCATTTATTTATGTTTATCTGCAACGTAAAGGTGAAAATATACTTTTATAGTACGCGATCCTCGGGCTCGAGTCGCTTCCAGCTATTCGAACCTTCGTGATCACCAGTCGCTTGTTTATTATTCTATAAGAATCCCCCCCGTATCGCGTGTTGAACGGGATAAAAGAGCATTGATACCTATACGAAAATGAGAGGAATAAAAAAGAGGAAGTGAGAGAAAAACCGGCGTCAAAGTCGCAAACAAATTCGACGAGGTTGAGGATCGTTCCAATTACTCGAAATACGCGAAGACCTTCGAGTTACATCGAACGAAACTTTTCCTCTCTTTATCTTCTCTTATCCGGACTGGAAGAAAAAAAGTCAACACCTGTAAATCGTGACCACGAACATCAGGTTGACACGGAAAGATTCACAGTTTCAATTCGTTTCGATATACGATCCGGACCAGACTTCTTTTTATTTTCCGTGTCGAGTCAATCGACTCCGCTTTCAATTTACTACAGGACGTTTTCGACGTCGCCCTAAACCATTCCGAGCAATTTTTCTTTCCTCAGATAAGACACTCGCGATTTTCTCCGGGCTCGTTACTCAGGTTGTATACCAATAACACTCGAAAATCTCATTTCAATGGAAAGCAAGTAAAAAAAAAAAAACGAAGGAAGCGAACTTTGAGTTGGTCCATTTACCCTTATGCCATCATATTATTAAGAATTCCGAGAAGCATACCCCGAAGAAGAAGAAAAATTTCTCCCTTTTCCTAACGGAGGCAGGCTTTTTTCTCCTGGATGTTCTCGAGTCTCTGAAGTCTAAATTGAATGAAACGAAATTGTTTTATTATCCACACCATGCTTTTTGAAATTCGCGGGATTAGATCCTTTCTCTCTCCCAATTTTTGCGGTGTCTATTCCAAACTGGTAAATATCGAGAACGGTGAGGGGAAGAAGAAAAGAAAGAATGTTAAGGGTGCCAATTGGGTTTACACGCATTGTTGAGGTAAATAATGAAATTCCCTAGCGGGATTCGCGGTTCACACTCGTATCTCTGCCCCCCAGTTTCTTTCCGCTATCCCCCATTCCTATGCCGGATTCCGTGACGGGCGACTCCGTGACCCTCTTCAGCCTCTGTCTTTCTCTAGCTCCTTTTATTTTCCCATTTTTTTATTTACCGTTTCTTATTTCCTTGGTATTTTTTTCTTCCCTCTTTGCCTCGAGTAGATCGATTTTACGCGGAAAGGTTACGTCACACTAAATGATCTGCGTCAGAAGACGAGTTTGTAATTCATTTTTTTCCTCACACGTATAGAATTTATTCCTTGATTTTTTTCTCCCTCTCTCTCTCTCTCTCTTTTTATACGAGTTTGCTTACGAGGTTTCAGAATATGAGAAGATACCTTTACGACGTCGAGTAAATATACGTAGAAAACCGAATTGTGAGCTGACGATAAGTCACGACTACCGACGAGACCCTCTGGGAATATTAAATAACGATAAGCCAAGGCTAAAGGCGTTCTTCGTACATCTGTGTTGATATAAACATTTCCATGGAAGTTATACAGCTCGATTGTATAAGAAAGCTGCAAGTGTGAAGACACGTGAATAGCTTACTTGTTACGTGACAAATTTTAGTCAGAAATATCGAGATACCTGAACGATCTACACCGGGATACAAACGTCGGCAATAAAAGAGAATCGAAATTCAAGCGTTGATGCATTTCCTCCGGGAAACAACCTCCAGTCTCCTTCCATACTTATTTTTACTCCTAAGCCCGAGATGGGAATTTGCTATTCGAACTCGAATGAGGTTTGAATCCAGGAAAGTACGAACGACTCGTTCCCTCTCTGTGTGTTTCGCTATTTCTCGGTCGCATATATATATATATAAATACGTACAGGATTCCGAGGCAAATTTCCTGGGCTCAAATATCGTTCGGCAATCTGGTGAATATAGCATTCCTTTCTCTTGTTTCTCATGCGAGTATTTTTTGGAGCAAATGATTCCCTGACTTTTCCACTCAATTTTCTGTGAACGTTCATCATCAAAAGTCAATCCATTTTCAAATCATCATGGATACACAAGAAATACGCAGAATTTTCTGGAAACAAAATTGAATCATCTTTTTCAAGTAATAAATCCCAGTCATAATTTCGAAATTCAATTTCTTTAACCCAGAATCCTGTTTGATCTTTATTCTTTTCCAAATTATTCAAAGAAGTAAAATAAAATCTCATATCCTGCGTGACACGTGACATATTGAGTTCCATGATCGTATAATTACAAGCTGAGCTTTATCTCATCCCTTTGACCTCTTGATTCTGAACGTGTAACAGCCCTTGAAAGTTTTGGCTGAGAACAGCGTAACCTTTGGTGAGACCGGAGGGTGTATACCCTCTGTTTACACCAACAACCCTTGTTCTCGTCTAGGTAACGCGATGAGGGCGCCGTCTGGGCAAGAGCGGGAAATTAGTCTGGTAACGGTAAGGGAAATCTAATATCCTCGAGGAATCTAGAACCGCGAGATTATTAATAACCTTGTGGGTAGAGCAATAAGCAATAAGATGGCTGCATATAGGGGATTCAAGACTGTATTCAAGTTATCGACAAAACTCTGAAGAATTCGGAATAGAGAGTAAAATAAGAATTGGGAAAACTTCGCTTTCATTCTTTTCTGATAATACGACAAAAAACTGACTCGAGTCAATTTAAACAGAGATATACATGCATTCTTCATAAGGTAGTTGTGGATCGACGATTGTCTCTCGCAACTTTATATCCCTGAATTTCATCTTACAGTGAATATATGGCTAAGTTTATCCCTTTTCGAGGCTTTCCCTCCATCCACTCGACAATCGAAATTTTTTGCTAGTTGGCCTCGTCCACTAGATTCTACCTACCTTCTTATTTCTACGTCGGAAGTACCCCAAGATTGCCAGAGCTTTTCCCTTTTCGAGTAGTTTTCATTTCTCTCTAGCCTTATTCAGCCGAGGAGGATCGCTCGAGTATTAGAAAACTGCAATACCGTATCTAACCAATAATAACGAGTGCGGATATTGCTTGCCCATTGATGCACGGTGACTAGCTACTACTTCGCTTTCGCGTATAACTACTTTTACGAGGGGGGGGGGAATGATGTAATATTTTTGACATCTTAATAACTCTGGACATATTTCTGTATGTTTGTTCACGGAGTATCAGTCAAGTTCAGTATTATGCCGCCCATAAGTCTGTCTGTCACGAAATGGGTACAGAACAGAAAAGTATGATGAAGAGTACCAATCTCATTCCCATAATGTTTTTGCAGATAAAAGTGATAAAAGAAGAAGAGAAAAAAAAATAAACCAAAGGTAAAACTGGTGGAGGAAAAAGTTATTTTAATTTATGAAGTACCAATACCGTTTGTTGGTGTGTTCAAATAATTTTGAGAAGTGCTCTTGAGATGTTTTTTTTTCGCCCGAAATTTGATACTTATTTTTATTATTCGTACAATACCGTCTTTTACCGACCGTATATCAATAAATTTGCCATTATTTTTGTTCTCGTAGTTAGTATATAGCTACACGGTCGACTTATTGTGCCACAAAATTGGCAATTTACAAAACCCGTGAAATTTTACGGTAAGTAATCATTCCGCCCCCTATTCTCTTTACCTTATTCGCATTTTCTCGGTGAAACTCGGCTTATTCCCATTTCCTTTTCCCTTCCATTTCACCTGGCGATGTGGGTGCCTCCGAGTCGCGACTGCGGCGTACCTTGTTACTCGAAGATATATAGTAGATATGTATACGTACATAATATACATATATACAGCGAAACGAAAATATTTAGTCGAGACTTCATGATTTATCGTGGCACTAAATGAACGAGAACGGTCGCTACGGTTTTCGAGATAGAGTTCTGCAACAATGATGAATCGATTTCCGATTAAGGAAGGTGATTAAATTTGAATAAATACCGAGCTTCCCGCCCCGAACATCGACCGTCCCCCCATGCATAGATGCAACGTTAGACGAAAAGAGAAGGACAAGAAAAAGAAAAAGAAAAAGAAAAACGACTGACACTCTTCGACTAGGAAATCAAGACTTGAACTCAACTTTTTTTTTCTTCTCGGCTCAACTCCTCAAGGAAGAGAAGCACAACGATACAGGAAGTTGAAGTAATTCCAGGTAGCCAACCTCGACAAGTAATTTAATATTAATGTTCCCGGTTCTTAAGAGTTTTCCGAGTGGAGAGAGAAGAGAAGCGAAGAGATCTTTTTGCCAAAACTTTTTGTTGCTAACGAAAATTTTTTTTCTCTTCTTTTCAACTTTGCCCCCGGGTTTCTACTGCCTCATTTCTTCGTCTCCCTTTCTCCCTCTTCTTTTTCTTTCTTTTTTTTCACTAAAGCAAACACAATATCATCAAAAATTATGCAACTTTTGCAAAACTTTGGCAAAACTTTTGCAGAACTCTTTGCCGACTTAGATTACTGTCAGCTCTACTTGGAACGTTTACTTCTATATCTTTTTCTCTACCTTTTACTTATTCATTCAAGCTATATTCCTTGGCCCCATCTGCTTCGATCGTACGTAACTTGTCTTTTTTATTGTCCATACGTTCACACCCGGTTTCATTGTCATAATACTTCGTGTCCTCGACCCGCGTTTCACCTCGTAAGAAATTAATTTTTTTATGTTTTCAAGTTATGAAGAAGGTAAAAATTTAAGCACGCAGTCTGAAGAGAATCCTTGGACTCGCGATTGGTTTACTAACGCAATCTCCGCAGGACAACTGCTTTCGTTTGGGTTTTTAGCGTTCTCTAAAACGTTTCAGATCCCCGATGGGGTCGAACCCTCGTAAAACCACACCACCAAGAGCTTCTGTACCGGAATAAAGTGTGAGGGGAGGATCGAATGGGGGAAAAAAAATAAAGACAAAATGGCAAAGGGCAGACGAGCAGGAGAAAGAGAAGAGAAGTCGACAAAAAAAAAAAAAGATAGAACTTTCACCACCTTCTATAAACACATTAGCGGGAGACACACATCGAACGAACCTACAAAAATCCTTGTGGACCCCAAACGAAATACCATGGGACGCTTTTTTTCTTCTTTTTCTTCAATCCCTATTCCTCCTGAGCCAAGATAAAAAACACATCCACATCCCGTCAGAGACGAGATCGCAAAGTATCATTTTTTTTCTCTTTCTCCTGTTTCCATTTTTCAACTCCTATCCTCATTTCCATCCTATCGTCGGAACGCCCCGAGTCAACCACCGTACAACGTTCAGTTATTTCTTAAATCCCAGATTTGGACGTTTGCATCGTCGAGTATGTGAATATTTGCACACAATATTGCATATCGTTCTATATAGACATTCTTCAAAATTTCACAAGATATAAAGATAAAGGGTGTCCATTTCTTTTTCTAGAAAAAAGGCGAAATTGGAGAAATATAAAAAAAAAAGAGTTAACCGATCTTTGTCTTGATTGAAATTCACAAATTCCATTACTTTTTCAGGTTTTTGCAGCGAAAACTTGTACTTTTTTCATACGATTCTGGAATTATTTATATTTACACCCTCGAATTAAAACTTGAAAAAAAAATTCAATCCTCGTCCACATAACTGAATGAATCTGATGAACCCAGCTAGCTTGACTGACTACGTGCAGTTTTAGAATTATAGACCAAATGCAGTGATCCAGGATTGAGTTAAAAGTTAAAAGTTAAAAGTTGATCTTGTTATTTCCGTCTAGTTGAAAAGTTTTCGATGTTGAATCCAGGTAGGGTCACGGACGTGGTCGTGTGTGGGGTAAAATGTCATACCGATGTCGGGCCGAGCAGCCTTTTCCGGGTTTTACCTCTAGCACATAACGTATCTCGTTACCCTCGGCTAATATCAAAAGTTGAGACGCTTAAAAAAGATGCTCCTACTTTTTGGACCGCGTTATAACGACCCTACCGTCATTTGGATGATAAAAGTTTCATGATGACGGATAAGTACGTTACCTACCCGTCGTTACGGTCCCCAGCTGCAGTATCTCTTGGGTTTTCATCGATGAGAAGCGAAAAAAAAAAAAACCGATCGAGTCTCATACGATACACAGGAAATTGTGATCAAAAGATACAAAGCAACGAACGTGTAGAAAATAGCTTCGCGAAAAGAAGAAGAGTCGTTTGATCATATCCTAGGAAACTCGGTATCCCATAACCATAAAGAAGAAATTAGATCAAAAGGATGCTCGAAATACTCAAAGGATTCTGAAGCCATTGTAGATAGAAAATGATCAGATCCGAATGCTGATGAAACATTCATAACTGTACTATAATAGAGCAGGAATTCGTTGCGAAGTACATAATATAATCGTATTAAGCACGTACGTGCCCGTATAGTCGCACGATCTGAGGGAGCTGATCGTGCATGAAATGATTCAAAAAGAACCAAGGTAAAATGGAAAAACAGTCTCCGTGCGGAAATACGGGATATCTCAAAGATCCCAGCGCTGATTAGAACGAGGTGATCATTCCTCTTTTCTTTTGTTCCAGAATTTCAAATCAAACCAAATCCGAATAAAGGAGTCAAGGGTAGGGTAGGTATAGCTATATGATAGGTAGCTATATGAAAATGACTTTCGGAGCCGGGGATCAAATCAACGCGTCGAGTCACCCGATGAGAGACACAATGGCGCTAATCGAGCGAAACGAATATCCGGTTGTCATCGTATATCTAGCTACCCTCCAGACTCTCGTCTACCGCCATCCTCTAATCGAGGCAATTCAGTTTACCTGTAGTAAGGCGAATAAGCAGAGAAGTAGCATACTGCGATAGCGACAGGTAGGTTCCCCCTCCTACCACCTCGGGCATACCGTGGATTTCGTTAGCTCGCAATTTGCGCAATTTACCAACGGTACGAAAGGCACGATGATGAAAACAGGAAATAGTACAGCGTCGGTTCGAAAGCAAGAGGTAAAATCGCGTTACTATTCAAAGACACACACGTTCGACGTCATCTCTGAATCCCAGAAATCTCGAGGATTAGATCGACCCAGACTAAGAGGGGCTGGGGGGGGTAAGGGATAAGGGGTCGTCGCCCTTAAGCCTTTAAATCGGTCATCCGGCCACAGGTGCGATTGCAGGATGTCGGAGGGTACGATAATAAACTGGGAGTAAGCGAGTAAAGCGGTATATAACGGAGCACCTCGCGGTTCCTTCGCGAATCGGTCCGGCTTCGCGCGGTCCCCTTAGTTTCTTACCTAAATATTGGATGGGATGTTCGAGAATTATGTATGTACCTTCGGTCTTCACCGCTGCTGTGGGTATGAGGCGAAGTCCGAACGCTTACATACTCCTTACACAAACTGAACTCACCCGGAAAACCGTCGAGTACAAGATTAACCGCTCTAAGTGCTCTGGCAAACTCAAATACCGATCTATACGTTAACTTACGTCGATATCGTGGGATAAGAGGAATTGGTATTGCTAATTCGTGCATCGTTGTTGAATGCTCGGGAAAATCAGGTATCGGCTGAAGGTGTTCATTTAGTATCGATTACCTACACCAACAATACCCCATGGTCTTAGTTCAACGTGTCGAGAGTAAATTCCGAACTATAATATGTAATTTAGATGCAGGGGTCGTAGGGATTTTGCAACCAGGCTGCTGTGTGTTTCCCTCGTGTTATTGAGTCTGACGTGACAAACGATCTTCTCTCACTGGTTTCCTGTATTTTGACAGCTTTGACAGACTCTGAAGCTCTGGAGTAAACCGAGTGTTTTTTAAGTACCAGATACCGCGTGCACCAGATGGTAAACCTCACATATTTCTAATGAAGCTGAAGCTAGCAGCCAAAAGTGGAAAAATTTTATAAAAATGAGACGGTGAGGCCGTAGAATTTGAATTTTGTGAAATATTTTTTGAAGGAATACTTTCATAAAATTATAGACGTGAATCTTTAATGCATGATACCTTCTGCAGCTTCTAATATCGTCATTTAATTGGACAAAAACAGACACGTGGTTTCGATGGGGTCAGCTTCGACCAGGACTAAAAAGCTCCTCAATTATCAGAACAAATTGATACAGTGATTGTGATACAACGACTTTTCCTATACTCAAAAGCCAAACTATCTTGAATGATGCTTCTGCATCTCATGGACAGAGACATAACAGTCTGAAGTTGGCGAAGGTATGGCGAAATGAGCTTCCAGAGAGTCGAATTGGTTCCGACCAGTCTAAAAGCTTGTTTTTCGATTCTAGGCAACTTCAGACTGTTCCATCGTTAGGAATTCACGCTGTTATAGTAGCGTGGGGTAAAGTCATCAGAATCAATAGTCGATGGATGTGACATAAAATGGTTTGAGACAGCTAATCGTAAGTGCCTGTTAGAGTTCTGAGGTTACGAGAGATGGAACGTAACTGATTAACCGGCCTCAATTACATTAACCTACTTCCAAGTCGTCTATGTGCATTAAATATGGTTCCGTAGTTATAGCGGCGGAGTGACTTCCTGACAGGAGGTGAACTTCAGTCTGTTGAAATATATACCAGAGAGGATATGTCCATAGGAGTTCATATCAAAGGGCATTCACACATCACCGTTTCACATACCCTTTTGTGTGCTATGAAGGGTGAATTATTACGTATAATCCACACGGTCATTTTTATTTCACCTTTTCTTTTTCTATTCATTTTTCACCGTGAGACGAAAAGCACGATGAAATATTTTTTTTCCATATTTATAATTTCATCCTCTATATACGCACAAAAGAGCCATTCTATATACACACGTTGATGAAGAATTTCTCTCCGCTCAAATTACATTTTAAAGGTTATCAGACCCGGTGATTTTGAACGTGTAGTCATTTTCACAGGCTTTTGTCATCATGGATTTAAAACGAATAGTAAAAAAAAAAAAAAGTCCATCGACGCTGGGAACAAACCATAAAGGATATTCAAATCGGTTTATTTCATATAGAATACATGTTTAACGATTGGTTTTTGAAACACGCGGCAGGACGTACCATAAAATCAAGGGGGAGGGGGGAGAACGTAAAAAAAAAAAAAACGGGAAAAAAATCGTCAAAATTCCCAGAGGAAACACGGTAACGTTCCAATACAATAATTCAAGTTTTCTGGATATGGATATTGCAGGGGAGGGTCGTATAACGAATAATATAGCCGGATGCTCGTATATATATACAGAGCTATCAGAATATTGGCGAACAGCGAGCCGCAGCGGTGGTTCGTTTCACCGGAATACGGTGAAACCGTCGCGGTCGCTCTCGAATTTATTCCCATCATGTATTTTTCCGCAGTTCTCCTCCCTCGCGTACCACGATTTCTTTACTACCTATTCGATGTTCAAATCGAGTCTTCCATTTAAATTTCACCGCATTTACGAAGAAGACGTTTCCCAGCTTTTCACTATATTTCAGCCAATGGCTCAGATGCATGCAGCTTGCAGCGATGAACGCACACTTGAACTTTTTTTTTTTTTTTAGTTACAATATTACATTCTAACTCTGCATGGGTACGTGAGTGCTCGAATATTGTCAGTCTTATTTACCGAATATTCGCTTTCATCCCCTCGGAAAAAGAAACTCAACTTTTACGTAAAATAAATTCGATTCCGAGCCACTCGGAGTTGTCGAATTGACTTTTTACCGTCGTAACAACGAATAGAAATGAAAAAAAAAAGTCCAACCAATTGGCAAAGTACCTCACGGAATGTTGATAAAAAAAATAAATAAAATCGCGAGGGAAACTTTCGTCACAAAATTCTACCAAAGTATGTTTGATTATAATATTAGTGGGTATTAATTAACTCTGAATTAAAGTGAAGGGTATCAATTCCAATTGCCCTTCAGTCTCTATAGGCGAGCAACGGTGAATTACAACAAGCTTCTTCCTTTGATAAAGGAATGTTCTAATTAATCTTTGACGTTCGATATACTTTGCAAAAAATGAAAAAAAGATCCCCCCGCTTCTATGAGAAAGGTTCATTTCGCTCCCGACGGGAGTCAATTAACAGAGTGTAAAACTCGAGAGTTCATTATGTACCGACGTGACGGAGAAGAAGACCGTGTTTTTTTTTTTTTTTTTGCAGTATCTCATTTCGCATTCTTTGTTCTTTAGCCGGACCATAGCGAGTTCGAAGACAACTTGTGTCAAATTCACGTTATTACACCGTTTTCATATTAGTATCATCGTCGATTATTATCGTCATTGTTATACTTGTATTCTGAAACGAAGAAAAAATACCTTATTTTCCCCGCGTTAAATTCACCCTCAAGCTCATTCCCGAAAACTGTATAGGAGCTTAATTTTAACACGGTAATTTTACGGGCACCAAGAGATTATTAGGTTGGAGAAAAATTTTCCCTTACAAGCGAGGGGTTCGAATAATAATCGGTACTGTTTGTTAATTTGAATTAACGGCGGAGATACACCCTAATGAAATGTAAAGAAAAAAAAATGTATAATTAAGGTTGTAAAGGCCCAGTTATCATTTGTGAACGTTACACTGAGATCTGGGTATACGATATCCAAATATTTTGCTTTCTTTTCCATAAATTCAACAATTCTGATTGCAGAAACGTTCCTATTTCTCTTGGAAAACGTTGTAAAAATTAGCATCCATAATTATTTTTTAATAGGTGATTGATAGCCTTAAGGAAACTTACAAATCAATCCAAATAATACTCACTATTTTTCTATTTTGCATTTTAATTTATTTGATTGAAAAAATTGAAAGAAGTCGGAGATAACTGAAAACCGTTTAGGTTATGGAACGCCAGTCAACAACTGGGACGCACGATCTAAATTCATTGTTTCAATTGATGAAGGGAATAGATGAAATTTTCCATTTTTGGAGCTGAATTTATAATCTATTGAAAATAGTTATTGCTGTGAATATTTTTTCGCGGGTCCTAGAATTGAGAACTGCAGAACTTTTATTCGCAAGTACGAAAACAGAAATTGTCTGACTCAAGAAATCGTCAAGTGAATATTTACTACCGTAAAATGATAATTATACTCGATTCTAGTGAATATTCACTTGTGACTGAATGAAACGTAACCAATAAGACAATATTTAGTAGAATCTATTAAGTATTACGTTACTTGATTATAGTAGAACCTTTAGGTACTCAGTAATGTTCAAGTAACCGATTTCTTGGATTAAATCTATCACGAAACATGTACTAGATAGTACAGTACAAAACTTCTTGAATAACTGGGATGACGATAATTGTAATAATTAAAGAGGGTAATCGGATCAATTTTACCTTTTTGTTGTCCATGTCGGATGTCGAACTGGTCACCGGCTGGTCCAGCCTGTAATCAGAATGAAAGTCAACCCCGTTATTATATATTTGTCAATCACCACATCGTAGTAGTGCAATTAAAAAAAAAATCAAAAATAGGTACCAGCAGGTGTATAGGCAGGCCAATAAGTTTGTAGGTTTTTTAGAGGCTTCTGAGAGAGGTAGAAGTTAGTAAACTACAACTGCAGAGAGCAGCCGCCCCTTTCATGTAATTAACAACCCTGTTGTTAAGTTGGAACAAGCAGAAAAGGGTTCGGCGTGGTAGAGGTTCGAAGGAAGAAAGGAGGCCCATCACGATTTCCTCTGTAAAACCCTGACACAAGATACCGGTGTTCAGATGAAATGGAATAATGACCGCATACTCTGAAAGCGTGATCTTCGGTTAAATTTTCCCTCCTCAATGCAGACTCGCGCATATTGTTAAGATTTGTATCCGCGTTTTCCCTCGGCACGATGGGATATAATAACCTGGAATTTATAATATCTTCTGTCACGAAGACCTGGGGTGGGTTGTACGATTCTCGAAGCCGTTTCTGCGACGATGTACAATCGCGGATTATTCGCCTCTCATCTTATCCTCGTTCTCCTTACCAATGATTAAACAAAACGCCAGGCGATTCACGCGTTTGATAAACGACTCATGTATAATGGAATTAAATTTGATTCGTTCAATTCGTAGCCTCGAGTGTTTCGATATTCGACAGAATGCAGTCGATGTAGATAAATTTGAATTAATGTGTGTAATTTGATTCATTAATGCTTAGGGATGATGAAAATATACGCGGAGGTGAAATAAGACACAGGATATTTTCTAGAGGTACTCGAGTTTTCCCTAATTTTAATCAAACTTTCAAACTCGACTGTCCGAGGAAAAGTAGAAGGGTACAATTTTTGGTTAAACTTTGAAAATGAAATTATCACTTCCGTAACTTACAGTAACAAGTCTTATCCTCGACTCGGTCAAGGTGGGTGTTCAACGAATTAGGGCTTTTCGGGTAAACAGATAAATTTCACAGAGTAAAAGAATTTACGAGATAAAACAAATGTGAAAGAAAAAAAAAAAGAATTTCCGGGACCGGGAAGCTGCCTTATCTCCGTCATCGTCTCGGAGAAAAACGACGGGCAACGCCGCACCGCGACGTCCATTGTTCGCAAGGTCTTTGATCCTCCTAGTTTCTTTCTTTCTTTCTTTCTTTTTTTTTTTTTTTTTTGTACCCTTTCCTTCGTTTCCATTGAATATTAGATATTTATTTTTTCAGAGGAAATCAATTATCGGTCGGTTTTTATGAGACCGACACTAACACGACCTCAAAAATGGCTTCCTTCGTTATCCCGAGATTAAAGCGAATTACTTTTTCGCATTGAGACTGAAACCAGGCCTGGGGTGCGAGCTGGGATGCGAGCGAAATTCCTTTCGATCCCTTCCTGTAGATTAACGCATAAATTCGACCTCTCTGAATACACCGTCGCACCCCCTTATATCTCATTTCATTCTTTCCTATCTCTTCCCGTGACGTAATTCTACACTCCCTCCTCTCGCTTTCTTGGCATATTGTAAAACCTTTTAAATCTTCTCGCTGATCAATTTGATAAAAAAAGATAATAAATCGTCGCTTAAATGACACGTGCATCTGCGACAAAAAGGCACCCGTTCTCTTTAACACGCTGTAAAACTGCAATTTATGATAAATCAATTGTGTTTTTTTTCTCACACCCGGTCGCAAAATGCCACTTTTCATACCTCTTGAGCGGGCGCAAAACAGATCTTTTCGGCCCTCGGGCGGAAATGTGCTTTGCGCCCGCCTAAAGCGGGCGCAAACGACTCTTTTCCTGCCCTCGGGCGCAAAGTTCCGTTTTGCGCCCGCTCACTCGGTCTGAAAAGAGGCATTTTTGCAGACCAGGTGTTGAGAAAAAAATCGTGTGCAACACGGGTGCAAGGCTATTTTGGCGAGTGTGATTGCAGTACACTCGCCTTCGGCTCGTACTGCAAATTTCACACTCGAAAAATAGTGTTTCGCGCCCTTGATACACAATGTACTATTTTTCAAAGTCTTCGAGGAGTTATGTACGATTGTTTTTTTATGTCATTCATCGAACTTCCAAATCGATTTCAAATTGAAAGAATTGGTTCGAAAAAATGACTTGAAAACAATGTTCTTCAGTTTCCAAAATGACGTTCGGTGATTCCATCTTTTTTCAAAGTTTGAGGTGTGTGTGTGTGTGTGTGGAGCTTTTTCGTCACCTTATACCGACATGAGAAAAAGAATGAGAATAATAATTCCGTATTACCGCGTTGATGCGGTTTCATTTTGTGAACAATAATAGAACAGAGTTCTTTCACGGTGTGTTTCATTCCATTTGAGCCATTCTATTCGTATAGGTAGCGTAAAATTGTACGATGTGAAAAAGATGTGCAGCATCGTGTCCCGTGGACCGAAAACTCCCGATACGAGGACGACGACGACACTCTGGTAATTAATGCCAGTTCTTTGTTTCTCCTGTAGTCATATATACCTAGGTTACCTCTCCACACACTAACAGGAGAACGAAGAGAAGACCAGAATCCGAAAACCTATAGTACCATTTTACCATCCACCTCGAGGCAAATACTCGCATATTTTCACTGAATTCCAGGCATAGAACTCGCGCCGAGAGTTTGAAAAGGGAATTTCGGACGCGCCGCACGGTGAAATGGCACGTTCATGTCGCAGATTTTATTTGCTTCGTACATAAAAAAAAGGGTCTGAAAAGGTAAAAAAAAAAAAAATAGTTTCATTTTTTTTTCAACGAGTAGAACTGGAAACAGAAAACTGGTCTCTGCACTTGTCGTCCGTGAGATATGAATAAATTGAATTGAAGAGCGCGCACTTTTTTCCACGGCCGGTTTCATACTATAAATGAAGAGATGAAATATAAAATCAAATTTAAACGGACATTTTCAATACCTTCTGCATCCGTACTTTTAACAGGAAAACTCACAACGAGAATGATATCCGATTATCAGCGTTTTATTTTTATCGGGGCGAGAGGGGGGGAGGAGGGGAAGAGTCTACCACCGAGGTAACCCTCCGCACCTGATTACGATACAGAGATAGAAATATATCCTTGGATACCAGAAATTCAGTGAGCGTATAATAAAGATCTCGCGTGAGATAATGTTACTCGGGTCGTTTTAACATTTCAACGTTTACGACATACGCTATATTTATTGTTGATTGTTTTAGAAATTAGAGGTTGTACCACACGTAGCCGCTTTATGACATTGTTAAATTTGATATTACGAACAAACCTTTGACCTGTGTGATTTTTTTTTTTTTTTTTGTCCTTTTCTCGGTCCTTTACATCTTTGATATAAAAACAGAAGATAAATAATCCTCGTGGTTATCCGCTGAATCTATTCTCCTTGAAGTCCAATATCTCTCTCAAAGTACTTTGAACTTCCTTGAAACGACTCTAATAGACGCCATAGTCCGACAATCAGACGTTGCGGAAGACCCGAAGCGAATTTGAAAAGTAAAATGAGGTAAACGACCCGGTTCCTGCGAACTCCTCGTTATTCACTTTATTCTACAATATCAGTATCACAAAGTTCAATTGAATTCAATGAAATCAGCTGTACTACAACCTGGTTTGAAATCAGTTAAAATCAGTTGAAATTGAATAGATGAAAAGTTACATCCTTATAATGTGAAAAACTGCTGCATGATTATGAGAAGAATTAATTATCCATTTCGATTCAAAAGACAAGTTTGAAACCGAAAGGAGTTGAGATCGAAGCTCAGTTTTGAAGTTGATTTTATCGAGAGTCTACCTGAGACCGTAGCAAACCTTTGCGAGGTCGGATCTTGTGTTATAAAGAGCGAATTCAGAGAGGAGAAAAGCTTAACCCTCGCCCTAGCCCTTGATAAATTAATAATTCAGGAGTATGAAAGAGAGAGAGAGAGAGAGAGAGAGAGAGATGAGTAAAGCGTAGAATAGAATATTCGAAGTATCGCGGAGCTTCGTGAAACGTTTCAGCTTTGAGGATTATTTTAAAGGCGGAAGAGGCGAGCGAGCAACCGACGCTTGTGAGAAATTTTACTCAAGCGAATATAAAACAGAGCTGGAGAAAATCCCCCGGGAAGAACTACAGGAATTTTACAATAGAGAAAATTTCAATAGTTTCTCTATCCGCGACTATCGATTCTTTTAATAACCGTTACAAAAACTTCCATCAATTATTGGAAAAGATTCATTATCGATAGATTGTGGATATTTTTTCAACTTTACTCGTCCGATTTGAAATTTTCCCTCGATTCGAAGGACCTTTCAAACATCTTCTGACCCCAAGTCCTGGAAAATCGTGTTCGATGAAAGCTGGTCAAAACTGACAACTCGATTTTCCGTCGTTTGATCTTCGAAAACGAAGAATATAACTCGTTAGACGTGCAGTGTCTGACAATTTTGTCTAAGAATCGATGAAAAAAAATAAGAAGTTGCTTCATGTGTTACCGAGGTTTAATCAGATCTGGTTTAACCCTCCCGTGGGATTTTCTACTTCACGGATAGCTGATATTAGCACATATTCATACCATAATTTAGTCCGTATATTCAAAGTGCCTGGGGGGGGGATCTGGGTTATAAACCGGCAGACGGAAAGTCGGTGGGAATAAAGGTTTATATACCCCGAGAACGTTACATAATAAGCTAAAGGTTAATACGTAATATCCCAAAATCCCCAAAAGATTTTCACGTTTTCCGTGAATCTTTTGAACGTATAAGCCGAGACCTGCGATACTTGTACGTGGGTTATCACGAGTACAGAAAAGATGGATATGAATATTATGTGAAAGTGTATAACACAAAAGGGGTTTCCCAGAGGTAAAATAGTATATCTCTTACATATTATACGGAACGTAAGAAAAATCTGATACGCTCGATTTCTTCGAGCAAATGGTCAGCGGTTTTTTTTTCTATTCTCCTTTTTTTTTCTTACCTTTCAGAGAATCTATTGCTCCACGGAGAGCTTTAAAGCAGTTGATTCGTCGACGTGAGGGCTGTCCGAGCGTAAGATTTACGGTATGAAATGGAAAATGGATAAAACATGTACTATGAGCTTTCACGTGATTTAATTGACGACGGATTAGAAACGAAAAATGAAAACTGTCGATTCATTTTACGGAAGCTCGAAGTTCTTTCCACCTTTTTTCAAGCCACATTTGTGGATACGATACTGAAAATTGTTGTTCTCCTCTCAATGATTTCAACGACTTTGACTGTCAATTAGTATCGAAGATTATTTAAAAAATACGTGTTCAATGGCCCAGATATTGAATCTAACGAGCTCGAGTTATTTATTAAACACTCGCGAATCAATCCAGAAAAATATTGATTATACTTCCACTTCACATTTAATCAGCTTCGTTCGAATTTATTTGAAAAACAAATTGAAAGAATTAATCAACATATTGGCGTGGCTTTTCTTGTCGTCCTAGTTAATGACGGAATAAACGGAAATGCCGACTTTTTTCCAAACTGAATTTATAAACTAATAAGAATACCAGCTACTCTGATATTCCTCTGGTCAGAAAATTGAAGATTGAACTTTAATTTGCAGGGTATCAGATCCAATGCGCCGAAAAAAATCAAAGTGATATTGTTCAATAACTGGGACAGTTAATTCAAAGTTAATTTGTTGAATTGTCGAAGCCTGCAACGCAAAATGATCACGAAAAATGAAAAAATAGTGAATTTTTCTGAAATTAAATTTCCACATTTTACAGTTAGGTATTAGGTATTGAGGATTAATCGATATTTCATCGCGAGGAATGAAAAATAAAACATTTCCACTTGAAAAGTTCAAAAAGTCGAAAAACATCATCGGTTAAAACGTTTGTGCGACAATTTTGAATCCAATTCACGAATTGATTGGTAAACTGACCCGCTTATCAATGAGCTACCCAAATTTACACGGGTAAGAATCTATAGGTACGTGTTACTGAATCTTTAACCCCTTCAATCACAAACCACGTTTCCCCCAAACCCGAAAAACTTTTCGAATTAGATCGAACATCGCTAAGAGGAGCTGCACGATTTTAGCTTATTGAGCTGAAATAACAAGTCAAGAGATACGATAACACGCGTTATGGCAAGGAATTATGTTGGCACTCAAATTTATGACCTTACGCGTCTTGAGAATCCTCACGTTCAACCTTTCGATATATTCTTACCCCAATCTCTCCTCATTTTATTCAATTTTTTTTTTTTTCTCTCTATATTGAGGATAAATTCAAGTCCTCAAATTGGACCTTCGATATTTTTCATCTCAATCTTCCCTCATTTTTTATTTTCTCTTATCTTCTCTTTTTTTTTCTCAGACAAATTCTCTATGCTTCAGTGCATAAAGGATGGAAGTGACAGTGCCCATGTTTCAATCCAACCAGTAAGCAGAGAGCTTTTCCAATTTATCGACAAGTGCAGCAAAAGCACGACATCCACATTCATACAAAATTCTATAATTATAATTCTGTTTCAAAGAGACAAAAGACACTGCTATACAGGGTGCTTTAGAAACGACTCGCACAATTATTTCCTAATCAGGAAACAAACTGATAACAATGTCAAAATTTTCACTCGTCAAGTGAATAGTCACTCTAAAGAACTTGAAGAGTCGTACATCAATTTTTCGATATGAATAAATTCATACCAAAGATATCGAATGATCGAGTACGAATAAAAAGACTAGTAAAATAATAACTAGATTCAATATCGCTCGGTTATGGACGGCAAAGGACGTTCCACGTCAAGTACACAGTGGACGGTTACCTCTGGCTCAGAGTCGCCTTTATCGTTTACCGTTCATAGTTTGATCGACGTAGACGTAAAGACCCGGCTTCGTAATTAATCCATCATTAATTGCAGGGGTTTTGATGACACGTTGGATGAAAAAAAGAAGCTCTGTAGTCGAAAAATAAAATTTTATGATCGAAATCGCTTCGCCATTCTCTGATTTTAATCCAACTAGTCAATTGTTTGACAGTAAATCGAATAGAGTGACGAATTATCCGCAGTGCTCGTTGAAAATTTCGTTCCGAAACTATGAATGATGAGTATAATTCGAAAATGACAATTCTCCGATAGATTGTTATCAATAATTGAATTGATAATGGAAATATGAATTCGCGAAATGATGATCAGCCGAGTGCCTTTGATCCAACAATAAATAATTCAGAGTCAAAGTCCGTTTGCGGTAATGACTTACTCTACATTTGCATACACGGCATACGTTTCTACAAATGTGATCCGTGGTCATCGCCATCCACCACTCGCCGTGGTACGGGGACGAATGATGTCCCGTACCAATCAAATAAATTGTAATAATTAATGAACGTTGAAGAGCGAGGTAAACGTTCCCGCATTTGCTCCAACTCTCAAGTACAATGGAAATAATTGATTAACCTCTGATTCCACGCCGTCATATACGGTTCCAGTTCAAAGGGAGGGGGGGGGGGGGTCAAATTTTCAATCGATCACCAACAATAATTGATACAACGAGCTTTAAAGAAATAACGATGATAAAAATTGTTGAAGGTTTTATTTTGAGAGTGAGAAAAATTCTTACCAGTCGAAGAAATTCCAGAGACAGGTGAACATCTTGACGATCCAACGTTATATTAAAATTCTATTTATTGAAGAACAAACGAAAAAAGGAATCCCTATAGGTACAACCGTTCACATCACGATAATAATGCCTCTCGTACACGCGTCTCGCATTGTATATCCTTGACGCGTATAAATCTGTGTAATATTACTTTATGCATATTTATGCGAAGGCAATATTTTCCCTACGGCTACCCCGTATATTCTCTGTGTGCCTCTCTTTATGCATGATAATGACGATCGTGTGTCACATTTTCTGACACTTTTCACCCCGCAGGTGTTGGTTAACGGGGTTATGGAAATTAAAAAAAAAAAATTTTTATTTATTCATACATTTTCCTATAAACATTTTTTTGTCCCTATTCATTTTACATTCAGGAAAAAAAACCACCACCTCCGATTAGTCGTTCAATGAAACCGTCAAGGATTATAGAGATTATAATCGAGTCATTCAATTTCACACATGCCACGAATTTATGTGACAAAATCGACGTTAACGAGGCTCTTATCTGTTTCCAGCAAACTTTTAGTTAATTTTCATTTTTCTTGTTTCATTTAAACCCTGACGTTGATATTTTATCACCGTATATCGTTTTATTCTTTTTTATAAAAAATTATCTTTTCATCTCCCTTTCGCATACTTTTTATTTTATATCAATTTTTAACCCTGCAGCAAAGCGATTCACCCGCCAAACCAAATATATATATTTTTCTTTCCTAAAAACGAACGATATTTCCAATCAACAAATACACTGTGTGATTCCATACATCGGATAAGGATTTTTGTTTCAACCCCATCATCAACAATTCCGATCGCTTTTTAGTCCTGAGGCCATCGACTTGTATTTCAGTAACTTCGTATGCAACTCCGTCTAAAAATGATCGAAGCACTTGTACATGAGATTGAACAGAATTGATATTTTATCCCCCGGTTGATGTGATACCATTCACTTCAATACTATTAGAAAAATTCACACCCGTTAAAGTACGGTGTAGCACGTTTCTGGTCTAAAACCGTACATCGTCATCCCGAAGAACGTGCGCCAACGGTTGACGAAGTATTTGCGTGGGGTTGGTTACCCGGGTCGCGGCGAGGACACGACTGCCTTTGGAAACGAACGGTGATGCCGACTTCGAGCCCGACGCCGACGCCGACGCCGACGCCGTCGTCGACGGCGACGTCGAGCCACCCCCCGGGGGTCAACCGCGACGCAGACCGCGCACGCCGATCTCGTCAACCACGACTCTGTTATATCCACGGTATCCACTTCCTTCTTGTATACATAACCATATATTTACCTTTCCTCGAACGTATGAAACGTATGAAACGAACAGAACCTTTGTCTCGGATCGTTCAATGAGGGGAATTAACTCCTACCGATAATCAACATTCGTGACGATGCCTTCTAATTTTCAAGCCGCTTAGCATACAATGCGAATCTGACAAACGGGGGTCGTTTCATGCCGTGCAGTTCGACGACCGCAGTCGCACTTTCAGATTTTCAAAAATTTCATGTTTTGTCATTATACCTTCTTTGCGTTTTCTTGTTGAGGATTTATCGAAATTTCAAGACTCAACTTCAATCGCGTCCATCTTGGAAAAACATTTTCGAATCCCTGGTAAATTAAAAGATATTTCTGACTCAAAAATGTTCCAATTATGTATGTGAGCAATAAAAAAAATCAGAATAGTATCAGAGATTATCAGATTCTTTACAGAATTATTCAGACTTTAAGTGTGCAACGTCTGAAATTAATTAAAACATCAGAAACATTTTTTCACCAGGGAAAACGTTTCAGAACTTAAGATCTGTTAGTTGGGTACAAGAAAAAAGTGGGGAAAAAAACTCAACATCTACCAAAATCATGGCTAAAATCGCTATATTTTGCTAAATATCTCGAAGAACTGGAATATTCTACGTCGGACGATAATTGATACTGATTAGAGTCTGTATGCGAAAAATTTACGCCAAATTGGACGATTGATTCCAAATTGATGATGCGAAATGTGAAGCTATTTGCTCATTGAAATAAAGTCATCGTATCGAAATGTAACGACTCGAACAATTCGAAATATTGTTTCTGGTTAAAGTGCTCAAATTGCAGCAAAGGCTAGCATTTTTCAGGCCAAATTCTACATGCACACCGTTAGTTTTAAAAGTGAACTTTAAAATCAGACCCAAAATGATGACTCGCCTCCTTAATTTTGGGCAAATCAAAATAACCATGAAATTTAAGCCGTGAATAAATCAGATCAAAGTTTCTGATATTTTTCACCCTATGTGTGAACTGAATATACATCCGCGAAATATCCTCGAGCAGAATTTGACTGTGTCTTGTTCCTTTTTCACTCTTCTCCATTAATCGCGATGACGATCGGGGTGGTTTGGCGTGTGGTTCAAATCACCCCTTGGTATGATGTAGAATGTAAAATGTGATGGTAGATATATATATCTATAGAGCCTGTATCTTGCTCATCGTGAGATGATGGAAAAGCAAGTCGTGAAACAGATTCAAGAGTTTTCCACAGTTTCTCGCGCAAGGCTCTGGGGTTTTTTTTCCCCAAAATGAATTTTCTTTTTTGTTCTTTTTCGCTTCTGTAAAAAGTTGGCGAAAAAGAAACTGAGAGTAAATATAGGAACAACGGGAGCACGAGTCAACCTGGTTTCATGCGTCAACGAAATAAATGAAACGAAAAGAAAGAAAGAAAAAAAATCTCGACGATTGAATTTTTACTCTCTTCTCAACCTCCGTCAAATTGTAACATTGCTTTTCCCTACAGCCGCGGGCCAATTAGAGAATCGTCGCTCGTTAACCGACGGTGCGTTTTAATTTGCGTTGGGTCAGACCGAGTGGATCGAGAGAAGAAAGTGAAATTAACTTTTTCAATAAAATTAATTCACTTCCTGGTATCTCAATTTTGTTTTTTTTTTCTTTTTGAACCATATCCAGTCGAGCCAGACTCAATTCGAATCCTACTATTCTAGATCATTGAATTGATGGTGTCAGATTGAGAGCTGAAAAATATGGGATCGGGTTTGAAGTGAGTAGGTTGGAATTTTGTCACTCGGAAATTTATTCACCGGCTGAAATGAAAACCACGCGCACCTGCTCAGCAAAGCGAATATCAGGCAACCACAAAACTGAATAGGAAAATCTAGAGGCTATTCAAACAAGATTTAGTGTATACTCGGTCGGTTATAATTACAGCGGCTGTGTACCTTCAAGGCGTAATCAGGGCTCCGAAGTTTCCAGATTCACGAGACTTGCTAATATCTGTATTTAACGATTTAATTAAGCCGGACTTTATTATCTTTCAGGAAAAGACGAGAGGAAGAAAAGAAAGAGATGAAAGTGTGTAAAAAAGGAACGTAGAACAGTATAATTAAAATAAATGAATAAAACTGGCTAAGGGTTGGAAAAAAACATCTTGCAATAATATTCAGCAGAATTTTTTTTTTCCAACAATTTTTACAGCTATGACAGAAATAAACGAGAACGATATCAACGTGGAATACAGAATCGCGGGGAAAACTGTGCGGTATTGTGACGATGCGCACTCGATGCCCTGCGAAATGGAGGCAAACATGAAATGGGTCAATGCAGTGGTACAGATGGAGGTCATGGAGGAGCGAATGTCAGGATAAAATAAATTGTACAGAGGATATGTGGTGGAAATGGACCAGACCAAACCTAGAAGTTTTCTTAGCTAAGAGACCACTGGCTGTTATACTGACCCGCATTCCAAACTGCAAGTTTGCGTTACCTACTCAGTTTTCAGTAAAAAAAAAGAGAGAGTGAGTTTTTGACTCCAAAGAGTGACTAATAAGTGAATGGGAAAAATCAATTTGATCAATTGATGCGATTTTTCATGATACCGAACAGAATTGAGAAAAAAAAAGAAGATATTTTGACAGTGCCGAATCTAAATTGTGACAAATCTTGGAAAAAGTGACTAATAGTGATAAAAGTAGGAAAAAATTTTCGAAAAACGATACGATTGAAATGATCGAAAGACAGTTATTTCACTCCGGACTGATCACAGTTCAATCTGGTGAAAATAACCTGTAAGAGAAAGACCGAATTTTTTCAGTAGTAAAGATTGCCTGACCCCTTGGAGTGAAAACAGTTGTCGGTAGTGTATAATTTGCAGTCGAATAAATCAAAGTTTGAGATTGGTATTATAGCGAAGTGGCCGTCGACCAGAAGGACATCCCATAAATTACGAAGTCTAATTACTTTGGTAGCGGGTTATTTCGCGGACCACAACAGGCGTCTGACAACCAGATAACTACTAGAGAATTCGAGAAGCAGGGGTAGAGAGAGGGTGAAATCAGAGAATCTACGGATTGGATGAGGGAGGGAGGGAAACGGGGAATTGCAGAGAAACCCCTTCGGCACTAGTTGGACGGATACTTGGCCCGTCGAGTTTACCACTGTCAGATTCATAGCACGGTTATTGTCATCCGAATATCAAGTTCAGTTATTAGACCGAGCCATAAACAGCAGCACCTTCAAGTTATTCCTCGGGGAAATGATTTTGGCCCATTCATAAGATTTTAATTAACTTCTCAAGTCGCTCATCTCCTACCCTGATGAAGAGGAGAGTTTCAAGTTTGAAAAGGTCGAATAAGTCGAGAGACGTATATAGAATACTTCCCGAGGGAATATATTATCCAAGTTTTACTATTCTTTATTTCCTTATTTCAATTTCACATCCACCCTGAAACAGTTACTCTTCCCTTATTGAGATTATATTCGAAATGGAGAAGAGAAAGTACGAGAGGTGGAAAGAAGGATACGTAACAATGTACCAAGCCGAAACGTATATGGAGTAAATAAAGCAGGGGTTGTCCCTCGGCCGATCCCACGCGTCCCAGCACACCTATCAATCTATCAGTGACCGTGTATCGCTGCCGAAGACGACTCCGAAACAAAAAAAAAAAAACTTCTTGAGATATTATGATTGAAAGAGATATAAGTTTGAGTGTCAATTTCAAGGCACATCGAGTACCTGGCTACCAGGATACCGCAATTCGGTCCAAAGTTCTGACGCGGAGAACTTTCGGTAATGTCTTATCCGAGAACGGGTCAAAATGAAAAATTTTTCGAATAAAACTTTCTCGATATAACAACAGGCAGCCATCGACGAGACAAATAGTTTCAACGATTCACGAATCTGGGAGCTTTCATCGAATCGATCGGTGATATTAAATATTCATTGATCAGTTCAACCGAATTAAAGAAACTGCGTTACAATCACGATCATAACCAGTCAACCGGAGTGATGAGAGTCGTGTGATTAAAGACATTAAGAATTTAACCCGAAATAGAGGCTGAATTAATTGCGACAATTACTCAGAGGATGATTACGATCTTTTTTTTTATACAATGAAAAATTCTCTTTGCTTAAAATGCAAATAGAAACGTCGACAAGAATTTTCAATTATTTTTTCCTCGATGCGTCACAGATCTCATTCTACGTGACTTGTAAATGAGCTTTTTTTTTTCTTCGTTATATTTCTTGGTAGATGGAGATGATTTTTATATTTCTCAGAGTGATTGGATTCAGCAACAGAATTCTCGTTAAATTTCTTGATTATCAAGTTCTGGGAATCGTTGTCGATTATTTTCCACAGAAATATTCGATTATCAAGTTTTCGATTAGAGAGAAAATGGTTGGCATGAGTGAATGTGTTAATTAACGAAAACACGCGACTAAAACACCGCATCGGCTATATGATCCCCCAGCCTAGCGATATTAAAAGCAAACAAGACCATCGTTCGAACTGCGGTGAAACTATGTTTGATTTTTTTTAATCTAATTTCTACGTTTTTCATCCATTCCGTAAAATCGTGAATTCTGTAATTCAACAGAATTTATATAATATGTGGGGTAATATTTTCGTTTCGCTTGTTCAGATAGATAAAAACCCTGTCGAGTTTGTGGAAAAGAGAAGTACGTACTACATACACGGATGAATTGAGGGTGGCGAAGATGGGTGGAGAAAAGTTCTGCTGGTTTCATACGAAAAAGGAAAAATTCGAATCGCCGCCTCACCAGCTACGACTCGAGAATCGAGATCGAGGAAAAAGCTGCACCAGCAAATTACGACAAAGTCGACTCCAGACAGGTCGCCTTGTCGCCGCGACGTCCGGCGTCGTCGACGTCGACGACGACTTGGAAAAATACGAAATATAAAATACAAAATATAAAAGAGTCACGTTCGCGCTCGTGGAGGTTGATTCAAAAATAACAAAGGCACTCTGAAACTAGAAAGAGGCTATTAAAGCTCAAAATCAGTCACGATAAAATAAGCTTCAATTTGTATCCCGTTCGAAGCATCAATCATCGTAATTACGTTCGCGACAATTTTCTATAGATCTTCAAAAGCAAGCAACGAAAAATTCAAACTGTTTGGTCAATTTAATCAACCAAACAAACATCAACTCGAAGCCCACAACCCTAACTTGTCAGTTTAAAATTATTATAGGCTATGAATTCAATCCATAGACGGAGCTTAAAAGCTGTTAAAAACTCGAATCGTCGATAGTAATAATAGCATGCATTTTAGGTGAGGCACAAAGTTGTGCGATTCTAAAGAGAATTTAATCCACCCTAGAATTGGCTGAATAAATATTCTCGATTTTTCGTCTTACATTCTTTGTAAGAATTGCATCACTGAGACAGAGTGGATGAAAAATTATTTGGAAAAATGCCAATTTCCGCGTGTTCGAGGGTGAAAACTTTATCAAAACCACCCCTTCGCTCATGCTATATGCTTTCATTTCATTATTTGTGAAGCATATTACACGCTATGTAGATATGAGCATACATACAAACGAGAATATTATGCTGTTTAACCTGCGTTGGGGGTGGAAAAGAAAGTTCAGAACGAATGAATGAACGTGAAAAGTTCTCCGCATGTTTTTGCACCAGTCGTCAAATTCTGTACCGAATACGAAGTGTTTTTTTGACATTATGCGAGTATTTGGAAAAAAAAAAAATTTGTATCGAATAAAATTTCAGGTTACTCTCGTTGACAGTGAGAAAAGCCGAAATAATCGACTCTCGTTCGAATCAACCCCCAGAGAATCAGGGGGGTAGTTATATACAAGGATAATTGGTTGATTGGCTTGAAACTGAATGCATCAATTCGTCCGTAACAAAGTGAATATTCTATTTTTTTCATTGAAATTGAATCTAATAGCCGATGCTATCAGAGCGAAAACTGACCCGGAATTTCACCTTTTTCATCCCCGTGTATAAACCGTGTACACATCATCTCTGCGGTGGGGGTAAACGGAGAACGAGAGCAGAAAATGATCGCAGAGAAGAGATTTGAGGCGGCGGCGATAAGGGGTCGGTCCTCGCCGCGATAGTTTCTAGCTCAGAAAAATATCGCGGTCATAAAGAAGTCAAGGGGGAAAAGAAAGAAGAAGAATGAAAAAAAAAAAGACTCGGGGTTATACGGGTGCCACACAGCCCCTGGAACTAACCGCGGTGAGTGAGTATAAAAAAAGGAGAAGAACGAGTATGAGGAAAATCTGCGAACCCGGAACCCGGAACCAGGGACCAGGGACCAGGGACCAGGGACAGAGCTTGCAGGAGCTTTCGAAACCACTATCCTTGACCACCGCGCCTCCGGATCGTCCGGGCCAGAGCCTAAAAGCCCGGAGCTGAAACTCGCAAGTCCAAGTCTGACGTGCAGGTCGGTAAGTCTTGAGCTTCCACAGTGGAAAAGATGGGATGCCTCGATAGTCCGGGGGTAGGTCGTAGGTACTAAGTCGGGGGTGGTCTTGGTGGTGGTGCCAACCGGGACGGGTAATGGGCCACGACACGATATATCGCTGCGAGTTCAGTTATTTATAGACACGAGACACCCCTTCGGCACCGCATGTCCTGCAGGAGTTTCTGCACCGAGGTTTTCTTCCTAAAACCGCAATCTATGTTACCTACCGAGGTCATAGGTGCAAGTCGTGAGCTTTTTGTACAAAAACAAGTTTTTTTTTTTCTTCTTTTTTGGTACCAGGTATCCCATAAACGTTAACGAGAATTAAACTCCTGGGTTGGTATTTTTGAACGAAGCTTCCTTTATTTCGAAAAAGCTTCACAGACATTCAGAACGTGGTTCTCATTAAGCAGTGTGTAACTTTTGGTGGAAATATTTTTATACTCAAAGTCGAGTTAACGAGTTTAAGTTGAACTGTGCATTCAGCCCCTCTTTCCTTAAGTAAATAATTATCCGAAGGAATAGTCGAGCAAATTAGTATAGTACAAAACCGGATGTGAATACCTTATTAAAAGTTTGCTCGTAATCCGTTGAAAATTGCGGGGATTCGAGTCTGAGGACTGGTTATGTATCGTCGAAGATCAACGTCAAATAGAGATAATCATTCATTTAATCTGATGCCAGAAGCTTTTCTATAGCATCACATGCAGCGAAGAGGTTGTACCTGAACTCTGTAATAGTGAGCAAGGATACGCCCTCACGGGCACGGGGTGATTATAGATTCCTAGGAGCCCCTTTTAAGCGGCTGGCAGAACCTTCGCGTGACGTTCTCTAACTCCCTCGGTCTCTGCCTTTACATCTCTCCGTGAAACTTGGGTCGTTCCGTGGCCAGACTTTACCGTAGGTAAAACGTCTTACGACGCAATTTTCAGTGCGATAACAAGAGGAAATAGAGAAGACAGAAAAAACCGGGCGGATGTGAGCGTACGCCGAGATTTCTTACCCTAGTGCGGAAAGCAGAGCATTTGCAATACAACGTTTTTCTCTTCTGAAATGGAGTATTTTAGCGCGATAAGTTTTTGAACTAATACTCCTCATTCATAATTACTTGGACGAGGCTGAACTGAATTATTGAAAATCAAATCGATTAATAGAAAATGATTGAATTGACAAAAAAATCATTCAAATCTAGACGAGCCAGGCTCAAGTTTTATTCTATTCACATCCAGACTGTTATCTTAATCTTGTCCGAAATTCTAATATTGTCTTAATTAGTGCTACAAGATATTACCCCCTAAATTATTCTTGATTTCATTTCGACGCAAATTGATCAGGAAATCCAACAATGTTGGGAAAAATTATATGAAATTTTTTAAATTTCCTTACCGAATCATTTATTACACGTTAGGAATTTCTTTTACTTTTTCCCTGACCAAGTTTGAAACTCTCTGACATTTCCCTAATTCCTTGACCATTTTTTGTTTTCCTTGACATTTCCCGATTTTCCCGAGGCGGGTTCAAAATCCCGAACGATTTTGCGCCGAAAGGTCATAATTCCGAATTTAAAAGTACCGAATGGCATAATTCCGAATTGAAAAGTAACCGAAAGGCCATAATTCCGAATTTTAAAGTACCGAATGGCATAATTCCGAATTGAAAAGTAACCGAAAGGCCATAATTCCGAATTTAAAAGTACCGAAAGATCATAATTCCGAATTGAAAAGTAACCGAAAAGCATAATTCCGAATTTAAAAGTAACCGAAAGACCACAATTCCGAAGTGAAAAGTAACCGAAAAGCATAATTCCGAATTTAAAAGTAACCGAAAGACCACAATTCCGAATTTAAAAGTAACAAAGACCACCTTGAAGTGAAAAGTAAACGAAAAGCATAATTCCGAATTTAAAAGTAACCGAAAGGCCATAATTCCGAATTTTAAAGTACCGAATGGTAAATTCCGAATTGAAAAGGAACCGAAAGGCCATAATTCCGAATTTTAAAGTACCGAATGGCATAATTCCGAATTGAAACAACCGAAAGGCCATAATTCCGAATTTTAAAGTACCGAATGGCATAATTCCGAATTGAAAAGTAACCGAAAGGCCATAATTCATAATTCCGAATTTAAAAGTAACCGAGACCACAATTCCGAATTGAAAAGTAACCGAAAAGCATAATTCCGAATTTAAAAGTAACCGAGTTCCGACCGAATGGCATAATTCCGAATTGAAAAGTAACCGAAAGGCCATAATTCCGAATTTTAAAGTACCGAATGGCATAATTCCGAATTGAAAAGTAACCGAAAGGCCATAATTCCGAATTTTAAAGTACCGAATGGCATAATTCCGAATTGAAAAGTAACCGAAAGGCCATAATTCCGAATTTTAAAGTACCGAATGGCATACCCGAATTTAAAGTACCGAATGGTAAATTCCGAATTGAAAAGGAACCGAAAGGCCATAATTCCGAATTTTAAAGTACCGAATGGCATAATTCCGAATTGAAAAGTAACCGAATAATTCCGAATTTTAAAGTAACGAATGGCATGATTCCGAATTGAAAAGTAACCAAAAGGCCATAATTCCGAATTTTAAAGTACCAAATGGCATGATTCCGAATAAAAAGTACTGAAATAAGAGTTTTGCACGAAAAAGAACCGTGCAAAACATCATTTCGGTACTTTTAAATTCAGAATTATGACCTTTCGGTTACTTTTAAATTCGGAATTATGCTTTTCGGTTACTTTTCAATTCGGAATTGTGGTCTTTCGGTTACTTTTAAATTCGGAATTATGCTTTTCGGTTACTTTTCAATTCGGAATTGTGGTCTTTCGGTACTTTTGAATTCGGAATTATGGCCTTTCGGCACAAAGTCGTTCGGAATTTTGAGCCCGCCCCGAAAGCATGACACAATTCTAATGAATTTCTATAAATTTATTCAAATCCACGGCTTATATGAAAATTGAATAAAAATTTCCAAATATCAAGTAAAACTATCGAGTGAGCAGCTATAGGCTATAAATCGAAGATTTGAGTTGGATTGGAGAAAAAAATTATTTCGTCGAAATAAACTGATTGGAATTAATTAAACTAATAAAAATTATTATACACGGTATAATAAAATTCCATTCTCGTTCCTTCCCTACTTTCATGAATCTGCGTCTAATAATTTCTTCGTAACATTTCGATTTATCAATCTACATCATCATTTACTACCACTACTCGAATCGTTTATGTTCAAACGAGGAGAGCAATTATCGGTAATGTTTAATGAATCGAATCGATGCAAGCAGCAAGCAGCAAGCTTTCCCTAAAGCCCTATACGTATCGAGGGGAGAGAAAATTCCCGAAGGTTTTCAATCGTAGTACAATTTGACGGGCATTTTCAATTCACCGCCTTTCGTAAGCAGACTTTCAATTGTTTCCGCCGTTCCCGTACATACCTATATTCCTTTTTTTCCCCGTACACATCGATTGCTCCTACGAGATCGATCAACTCCTCCTTCTGTACTTCCCGCATTTGTATTCAGCACCGCAAACTCTCCGAGTACAGGTGCGCGAAAAAAAACGATAAGAAATTTTCACCGCTTTGGCAGTAAGCGTGCAGAAAAAAAAATGAAAGAATCCATTAGATGATGGAGTTTCTAAAAATTAAGCGATGAAAAAATCATCTGATTCAGTTTTTACAGCCTCCCATCGTACATATCGCGTGTCTAATGGCAGAAGGTCGTAAGTGCCAAAAATGCGATTTTGGTGCCAGAAGGTCGTATAATTATTATTTTTACGCCATTCGCTTTGAGAATAATCTGAACGTGTAAATCAATCAAAATTAGAAGATCGAAAACTTAAAAGCATAAGGTCGGATGTTGGCGAATACGCCCTTCTTCCATTATGAATTGTAATTAAAAAACGAAAAAGAGATAAAGCCAGAAGGTCGTAATCGACACTTTTTTTGTTTTCACATTTTTTCTGAAATCGTCGTCAAAACTGGTGAAACGCGCAGATAACTTGAAAAAACCCGAGTTTCGAAAAATTCGATAAAAAAAATATGACCGTAAAGCCAGAAGGTCGTAATCGACATTTCTTTTTTTTTTCACATTTTCGCTTTTTTCTGAAATAATCATCAAAACTCGTGAAACGCGCAGATAACTTGAAAAAACCCGAGTTTCGAAAAATTCGATAAAAAAAATATGACCGTAAAGCCAGAAGGTCGTAATCGACATTTTTTTCTTGTTTTCACATTTTTTCTGAAATAGTCGTCAAAACTCGTGAAACGCGCAGATAACTTGAAAAAACCCGAGTTTCGAAAAATTCGATAAAAAAAATATGACCGTAAAGCCAGAAGGTCGCAATCGACATTTCTTTTTTTTTCACATTTTCGCTTTTTTTCTGAAATAATCATCAAAACTCGTGAAACGCGCAGATAACTTGAAAAAACCCGAGTTTCGAAAAATTCGATAAAAAAAATATGACCGTAAAGCCAGAACGTCGTAATCGACATTTTTTTCTTGTTTTCACATTTTTTCTGAAATAGTCGTCAAAACTCGTGAAACGCGCAGATAACTTGAGAAAACCCGAGTTTCGAAAAATTCGATAAGACAAAATCCGAACGTAGATGCCGAAGGTCGAAATCGCTATTTTTATTTTTTTATTTAATTATCCTCTTTTTTCATTGTTTTGTTCATATTTTTTTATCGAATTTTTCGAAACTCGGGTTTTTTCAAGTTATCTCCGCGTTTGACGAGTTTTGATGACTATTTTAGAAAAAAGGCGAAAATGTGAAAAAAAAAAAGAAATGGCGATTACGACCTTCTGGCTTTACGTTCATATTTTTTTTATCGAATTTTTCGAAACTCGGGTTTTTTCAAGTTATATACGCGTTTCGCGAGCTTTGACGACTATTTCAGAAAATTGTGATTTTTTTTCGATGTACTGACTTTAATTGTTGAATTTCGTATTTTTCAGGTTTTTTTCAAATTTTACTTCCACTAAAGGCAGAAAGTCGTATAATGTCACTTACGACCTTCTGGAATTAGTGAGCCGGATTATTTTTCTTTGAATCAGGTTCAGAAGGTCGTATACGCCAGGACTTACGACGTTCTGAGTTTAAATTGACGAATTTTCAATTTCAACGGTTTTGAGCGTATTTGAAGGTTCTCTGCATAGATAAATCTAAAAAAAAAATATACGACCTTTTGGCCTCGAAAATTCCAAACGGTCGTATAATGGCACTTACGACCTTCTGCCATTAGACACGCGATATAGAGTCCATGACGAAATCCATAATTCTGTTACCCCCTGTACGCGAAAGAAGCACACCCTTCTTCACTAGCTGTAAAAAATCCAGTGGGAGTTGAGTGAAAGCATCAACTGACGGCTCGTACTTCATGCAAAGTCTATTCGTGCGCATTATTTATACCTCCGAGGGATCGGTTGATGTACGTGTGGAGAGATACCTACGTACACCTGACGTGCACACTGTGCACGGGTGTTATAGCCCACATCGTATTCTTTCAACGCGTGAATGCTCCTCGGTGATTAACGATCCCATTATCTGTCACATCCACCCTAGACCCGACGTACCAGAGCCCTGACACTCCGGAGTTTTCCTCCTCCCTATAACCTGACCCTTGATGTACCGACGAGTTTCTTTTATTCCTCGTCTCGTCGACGCGTCCCGACTACAGATGTGGGATGAAATTAACGCGGGATATTACAATTCGCATAATTTACACTCTCTATTAGACGTGTATTGGAATGAAACGAGTTATTTGTAGTATCGAAAACGTGAAATAGTCGAAATATTTTTAGATCTGTTTTTTAAAGTGATCCGCCAATGTCAATTCAGATCCATATTTGACGGTAATCCTGCCTCGCAGCGCTTCGCGAATACCTGTCGCTCCTCCGGGTGTATTTTTCAAGTAGATCCATAAAAAAATTGGTGAACTTAGTAATCGATATAGTCGATGACGAGCCCCCAAAATATAGAAAAATTCCACCAGGTCGTAGCGTGGAAAAAGAATCTTCAATTTGTGTTCATTTTAAGTTAATCAGAACGTGCACACAAAATTTCAGCCAAAAATGTCGACAATTATTGTGTAAATGATTTTTATTTTGTGGACCAGACGAGAGCCATTTAAGGTTTGTTCGATTTTCTGATTATCCAGCAAAGACTCGAGACAAGACACAAAAAATCTGACATGATTAATTCTTTGGGGCTCTATACAACAGAAATGGAAATCTGTCGTAACTTCTGCAATTTCTTTAAATTTCCCTCTGAAATTAAAAATCTGACGGTACCTATGAAAAACCCTTCCCTGTTCTCATAAATAACATTTTTCAAAGTATACAACTACAATAGATCGCGTGACTTTTTACGTCGACGTATCACTCTTCCTTCTAAAAGGTGTTGACCGCGCCTTGATTTGCCTTCGCCACTTATGACGTAAAGGAAATTCAAAGGGTAGCTTTTTTCATACGTATAGAGGCTACAGGATCGTAGAGTAAGTAGAAATAATTTATCGAGTTTATTATATGAAAATTGTGCCTTGAATAGGTGCTGAAACGTGTTCCTCCCATATTTCACCTCAATTTGATTCATATTGCACTCTAGCAACGCAGCACGTGTGGTTATAAATTTCCTAGAACACAAGATTGAACGAACTCTTTCCACTGTATAATCACTGGATGGAAATGATCAGACGAACTAATCCCAGTTTCCATGCACTCGGTTCGCACGTTAAAGTAATTAGTTGATTACTCCAGTTCCGTAGACCGGGATACCAGAGAGAGAATTCTCTCATTTCCACGCTTCCACAGATACGAGTGTCGTTATTGCCCACAGAACCGACGTTAAATAATTAGAGATAAGAGCCGACTTTTTACCGGATGAAAAAAAAAGACATTCTAAACCCTTAAAAAACTAATTGATTTCCAGCCCCTCAAACGATAAGAGAAAGGCGAGTTACGAACGGTCGGTAAAGTGACGATTATCAGATTTAGGGGTGAATGTTGAAAACTTACCTCGAGTGGACAGCGCAGACCCGCGACGTTGACGACAAATGGGTCGACGGCGATGATGGTAAAAGCCGTACAGAGGGTTCATGTCGATGCTGATTATCTTGAAGGTACTTCCGGGAGTTTACAGAGCTTCGCAGCGTCCCCGGATGATGGCGATGCGGGGTGGCCTGATCACTGAAAAACGATCATTTTTTTCACCCTCAGTAAATTTACCATCCGGATTTCATCCCCCGGGGTAACTCTGCTTTAATCAAAGCTAGAGTTAACACGGTCGGTAAAGCAGAGCGGGAGAGGGTGGGTTTCGGGGTATTCGATAAGGTATCGGTTATCTTATCTCCTGAGTAATCCGCGGTGTATCGGGGAGATAAGGCGGACTGGTGAACGAGCGTAATCTTTGGTAGGCAGGAGTTCTATATATAAACGGGAAGACGGTTCTGAGATCCGTTCATAAATCATCGCTTTTTTTATAGATCGTGACGAGGTGAAAAGTCATAATCACTTTCCGACGGTTGACTCACATGACGACAGATTTTTCTTTCATATTTTATACACTTAATCTTTTTACCGCAGAGGTAGGTACACGCTTCTTTTTTTTCAACTTTGCATTATTATCTTCCCGTGAAATTGAACGATCTAATCAAGCCCCTATTCCTCGGGGCCTTAATCTCCCATCAAAATCAATTACCTCGGTCTAAATCCGGTTATCTTTGATTAGCTCGGTTAAATTCGAGGTCATAAACAAGCAGAGCACCGTCTCACTCACTTGTTTAAAATACGGTGCCTGTCAAAACTGTCAAGACCAAAAAAAAAAAAAAAACTGGACGATTAACAAACGACACTTTTGTAAGCAAACCGTGTAGAACTGAACGTCGTGGAGGAGTCTTCGTGAGAAAAAAGATAATCGTATACAGGCGTCACGACGCGGAGGTGGGCGATAAGCGTTATCGATGATCGGCTTGGAGTTCTAACTTATAAAAATACCACTTTGCTGCTTGTATATACCCCACTAATCCCGTACTACGCGAGACCGTATGTGGATACTGTGTAAAAACAGATATTACACAGGTAGAAAAAAAAGGGCGTCGGGTTTCTTGTATACTGGCCAAAAGGGGGGTGGGCCGGAGGTTGTTTGTGATGGCTGATAAAAATGTGTATTTACACGACACACCGTGCAGGTGATAAATTATGACTATAAAAGAAAAAGAATAGGAAATGAAAAAAGGTATGAAATGAAAACCTTTCCTTGCCCTGGAAAACTATTTCGAGGCCGGAATGGGAAGGAGGTTTAGGAAGAAAAATCCTTTCTTTTTTTTTTCGTTTTGCAGAACTTTCTGCGGAAATGTGGATACCGATATATAAAAACGCTCCAGTGGGAAATACACATACCGACGAATATCCAAAACTTGCATCTGTCACACGGAACCGGAAATAACAATGTAGAACACGTATTCAATGGCCACGGGTTAATCACCCGCAGGTGAGAGAATACGATGTGAAATTACCGAAATGTAGGCACCGAGGTAAATCGTTGCACATTTGACTGCATTGTATTGGCTGCCTAATTACCTCGAAATTGTCAGAAGGACGTCAATTTCCACAGCAATCGCTTTAGGATTCTGATTAAATCGAGGAATAACACTATTTTTTATACGATGGCCATTGAAACAGTCGCGAAAAATTCTGCGAAGTTACTTTTGACTTTTCGTGATCAAATTATAAATTTTCTTTGACATAATTATTCCAAATAATGGAGCCAATGGCGATCAACTAATTAATCAAGCTTCGAATTTAATTAATTTTCGAAAAAAACTTTTCAATCCTGTTTTACAATCTATAAAAATGAAACGAGCAACAGAAATTGTTGTAAACATTGGATTTTCTCGATTAACAAAAAAGCTTTCCTCACGTTTTCTCACCTTTTTTTTTTTAATTTCCTGACTTTTCCCTTCCAGGTTTTCGTCAACCAGCAGCCACCATATTTGAGGAGGGTTTGACCCTCATTATTCATATTTTACATCACGTATCAATTACATTGGATACAAAAAAAAAAAATAAAAAATGGGGTCACTTGACAAGAGCGTTCAGACTGAATAATGAGGAACTATTCTTATTCAGGAACACAGCCAAAAATGAATAGACTGAAAATGATTGTTAGTTTCAATTTCCATCGGTTTCATTCCTAAGTAAATAAAAAAATTATTGAGTATCTGCATTATAAAAAGTCGAGTCCATAAAATTTTCTGAATATAAAAAAAGAAGACTTTCAAAAATTTTATACTTTGTTACAGTATAACAAAGTTTACATCGTCTTTGACGAAACTGTACTCTCAGCCTATCCCGCTGCTATACGTGCATTCTAGCCCCTCAATTATTATCTAACGAGGCATAATCTTTCAGCGGTGAACAATTCCCGATTTTCTTCACCTCTTCAATATTCAAGCCGATAAAAAATTGCGATTGACGGTTCAGTTTTAAATTCTCCACAATTTCAGTCTTTTCGATGTCACATTCACACATGTCGCATACTAAGTGAGCTAGCGCTTGTTACCAGGTAAATAAATACACGTTACATCGTTAGACAACAAAGCCCAGACTTCGTTATGCCCCTCGGTCAAACAGCTGAGTATAAAATGTGCACAGTAGGTACATACATAGCGTAGCGTAGAGTGCGGATGTGCATGGATGAGGGCGCGCTGTACGTGAACGCTGGACGGGCAGATGTTCCGCCGGAAATAATACCTACCCCTCTTCAGCAACGTCGTCCGCGAGGGATAAGGATAAGATAAGAGATAGATTTATTGGACAGAGAAAAGGAACGAGACTAAATGAAATTAACGAAATTGATTAAGCAACATAGATGTTGTACATATACCAATAGCGATGATGAATCGAACGAAATTAATGAACCGAATAAAAACCCGAAGGGAAGAGCGAGGGAAATAACGATAATAACCGATCGACCATGGCCATAACACTCTCTGAGGGTAAAAACGATACGGTTTTTATATCAGAAACTAAAGCTGATAGAAAATTGGTACAGATGTTTGTGTCCGACGAGTGATTTGATTCTCTACCCGAATCAGGATACGAAATTCTCTGATAATTAGAGAGATTCTTGGAGGTCATTTTTTTTTTTTACAGTTTTTTTTTCGACACACAAGCTTCACACAATTTTTGTCTTCTTATAGAATTTGAAAATCGATAAAATTGATCATTGAATAATTGTAAAAATATCGTTTTTGGAAGTTGAAGGGACAAAATCTGCACACAATTTGAAAAGAATTCTACGAGTTGCTAAAGACGGATTTTCAATTTTTTTTTGCATTTCTTTATGCACGAACCAAAAAAAACAACTACACAGACAATAAAAAAAAGAGTTGTCAATATTTTTGAAAAAATATCGAAAATTGATTCTGGACCCATTTCAGTATTACCTCGTAGCAGAGCTGTTGCAGTTCTTAAAGCTGACCATTTTTATTCAACGATAATCCAGTAGCCAATGTGAAGAATAATTATCCTTGAATTATTTGGAACATCACTTAATCACTCAATCTTCAAATATTCTATCATCATTCTAAATTTTCATCAAGAAACACTATCATCGAAAAAAGGGAAAAAAAAGTATAATCACAGATAAAATAATGAAAATCACGACACTGAACCATTTCTCATTTAATTACTGTATTACCGGCCATCGAGAACTGCCCACCCACGCGGTCTCGGGGCGACTGACGAGCTCTGAGCCACGCTGGATGACCACTGACCCCCCTCCCACTCCCTTTTAGACCCCTTGGTCCCCTTGGAACCCTGGCGCCGACGAAGTGCAGGGACGCACTTCCGGTGGTTGGATCAAATTTTATGATATTTTTGCGCAAAAAGTAGAATTTGAAATTCTTATCAGACAAATACGATAACGCAGTTTCCTCGATTCACTTTGTTAACGTGACAGAAAATTGGATCCTCTCTCTCCTCTGGTTTCCTCAATTCGAATCCCCTCGCATCTTCTCTCGTAATTCGTGGGACAATTGTCTTACTCGAGCGTCTCCCGTTTCCAAGTTCGCGTCGACGAAGTTGTAGTCGTGGTATAACCTCTACGGCTAAATTATTTCGCCAGGAGAACAAGCAACGAAAATACATCAGAGACCCGACATAACGTAGAACTTGGTTTAAATATTCGGCGTCCCTCTAATTGGAGACGGCCCTGGCGGAAGGACCGTCTGTCCGTTGGCTCATCCGTTATAACCCGCCTATTGTATCCCCGGTTTGAGCCGGAGCTGGAGTTGAAGCCGAGGCCGAGTCTCACAAGTTAGAATAATTCTAGACGGCCCAAATCCCGGAAGGCGGGATGCAGGCCATCGACGAGGAAAGCGGTACTCCAGTACCGCTCCGTGCGTGAAAACCAGCAGCGCCACCGGTGACGAAAAGTGGCATTTTTCAATGGATAGAAGACAATTTTTTTTTTTTTTCATTTTTTGAAAAAATACCGAGCAGTTGGCTTCAATTTATAATTTTTTAGGATCTTGCCCAAAGTTTTCAGAAATTCTATCATCCTCGATTCACTTTCTGTCTCCCATTTCAAATTGATCAATTGACGTGTTGTCTTCCTCCGTTGAAAAGTGCTTTTTGTCTCCACTGGGAGCGCTGAAGGTATCGTTGGTCTGGTTCGAGGTCGTGGACAAAGAGAATGAAAAATTTGGTTAATTGTTCACGCCTAATTGTAAGATACGAAACTGAGCGAATTATCGGAGGCAAGTGCCTCCCTATACAAAAATTTGCATACAATTAAAATTCCACCTGATTCGGTATATATTTCGTCAGATGTTACAAAGTGCGAAATTATACGTTTTTCGAACGAGTAATAACCATGCACTGTCTTTCTTGGTATCGTGACCCTGAAATTATCAGTAGAAAATTTGCATGGTACGGGTATACGAAATTGAGGTGGACTTCGCTCCCGGGCGAAGCTTCTGCAGGAAGCACCTTGCTTAAATGAATAAAATAAACAAAAATGAAATCGAAAAACGAGAACACGATGATTGATATGAAAATTCTTGTATCACAAGAGAAAACAAATTGCTGTACAATATCGCCAGTCCGTATACCCACACCCTCTGCTTTTTCCTAAGCGGATTAAATATAACAATTGAATTCGTTGGTGAAATATAAACGAATTGGTGAACAACAAAAAAAAAAGTAAAAAAAATCATCAAAAATAAACTATTCAACGGGTTTATAACAAGGATTTATCGTAATCTGTTTTATGTCAAACGCACGATATAAAAAATTGGTTCATTCTACTTCGTACCAGAATATAAAAGTAGGTGTATTATCCATTGTTCTCTAAGTTCGAAAATCTGATTTAGTTCTCTTTGTTTTTAATAACGATGTATAAATTGCAAGATATAAAACAATTAAACGTCTGGCATTGTTTAATTACCAGAATCAGGTGGCTGGCGGTTTTAATATCTGGTAATTTCATTTGGGCGATGAGATTTCTCAAGAACGAAGACAATAGAGGAAGAGGCCGATTATTTTACCTGGCTAACACGCCGTCGACCGTTCAGAACCCGGCGTAAACCCGTAACCTACGTCACCTGCTGTTCCCTTGCTCAAGGGATTTCGTCAGGTGTAATTTAAAATGCCAGGCAACACCGTGATCCAGGTATACACTGGCGTAGAATTAGCTCCAAAACCGTGAGGAATTTTCTTGCCGCCTTGTACGACACGAAAAGAAGACCAATTATTCGGGCTATGAGGAAAACGTGTTAATAAGTTAGTTAATTAATCTTCGTGACGATTCTGAATGATTGTTCTTCTCCTAATTTGTTACCTCAAAGAATTATTTCCAAAATTCCATTTGAAAAAATTGATGTTTCAATTCTGCTTCTTTGAAGACAACAAATTCCCTAAACAATTCAGGATTGTCAGGTTTTCCAGGTGTGTCACGACCTAGATTTGATCGAGGATTTGATACTCATTTGACTCTAAGAAAAAATTGTTCGAGTTTTCGATAGTGTCATACGACTTGTGAAAGATAAAAATGATTCTCTTCTCTTTTTTTATATCTACTAATAAACGTAGGTACGTTGTTTTAGAGAATCAAATGAATTTTGTTATATTTGTCGTAGGTGGCGAAGGTTTTGAGGTCGCGAAAACGTTGTTTGAGACAGAGTTGCACAGTAGCTAGATAGACAATAGAGAATTGTTTCTGCAAAGTTTTGAGACACGTAAGCTTGGCTAATTGGTCGTTAGTCTGTTTACGCCGCGTATAGAGTCGCGACATCGTACCGTCTTGAATGATGGAAGAAGTTTAAGTATACACTACGAGGAAAATGAGAAAGAAGAGGAGAAAGAAGGAAGAAGAATGTGTGAAATCCGTCTCGACATTCGAGATAAGGGGTAAATGTTGCAAGAAGAAAATTACGGAACGGAGTCAACACCGCTGCATCCAGCAAACCTTGCAGTACCAAGAGAACGTTATTGTTTTTCAAACGGAACGAAACGAACAGCGATAATCGCCAAGAGTAAGAGAAGAGGGAAAAATTCAAGGAAATAAGGAAGAAAATGGTAACAAGAAGACTCGAAGCCCCGGGGAGTCCCCCCGAAAAACTACCTCGTACAACTAGCTAGTTGTTACCCTGGGGTAGCTCCAGGGCAAAGCAGCTAGTAATGTTAATTAATGCCTCTTCTTTCCTCTTTTGTGCTACACTTCCTCCTCCTTCTCGTTTTTCCACTTGTCCCTAGGAAACCGCCAGCCATTATTTGAAGTGACAAAGGCGGAGGAACTTGCCTATCTTGGCTTTAGCTAACGCCGTAATCTCAACTGTTTGCAAGTCTGAATACATTTTACGCGAAGGTCTCGTTACTAACGAGTTATTTTTCATTTTATTTTTCACATCTTGGAGTGGATTCAAAATTTTTGCACATCTAGTTAAAACTTGTTACAAAAGATGGCTTTTTCGTGTTTAGTAAAAAAAAAATCGGACCCTCTTGGAATCGTGAATAAGATCTGAACGGGTTGGGTCATCTTTGAATTGTTTTTTTTTTCTTTTGTTACACGAAGATGAAGAATGTAGCTTCAATTTTACTTCATAAAAGCCAAAAACATCTCTGTTTTTAAAAAACTTCTTCTGAAAAAACAGTTTTCTAAAAAGTCTCTCAATAAGGGAGAAAGAAAAGAAGGCTTATGAATGCTTCAGGTATTTTTAGCAATGAAGCAATGAAAAAATGAATCCTTTTCAAGTTTTGCTATGAATTTTTCAATTATATAATTCGCTGTCTTTTGGAAATTGGATCTTGGATTCGAAACCTTTGCGTTTTTTAATAACAGGATTTTTAGATTTTCAAACGCAAAATTGAAGCTTGATTCTCCCAACTGTCCAACAATAATTTTTTTTTTGTTCAAAAACCGGTCAATACTTTCGGATTTTATTCACGTTTCAGAATGATCCGGCTTTTTCGGGCCATGCCCCATTGTGAGAGGTGCTAATTTTCCAGTGCTCCAATCGAAAACGATATTCTTGCAATCAAACTTTGTAAGAGTCTCATTACGTTTTCCATAATCAATGGATGTAATAGACCGAACTCTAAAATCGAGCGTTAGAAATTCTGGAGCGTTCCTGATAAAACTTGATCGAAATGAAACTTTGGGCTTTACGTATGACAGTGTGATTCAATTTTATTGGGAAAAAAACCACGAAGAATTTCGCCTGATAGAATCATTTCTCATCTTTTTCTACCGTCAATATCGAATATTCACACGGAAGTTTGCGGATCGTTAGGTATTTGATTTACGACTATTTCGTTTCACTGACAAGAGTTTCGCAATACGTTACATAATAGTGTACTTTCGAGTATATAAGGTATATAGGATCCGGTTTTTACCGAACATATATCTTCAAAGTGTAAATAAACTTGCTCTGGTCGACTAGCTGTTTGCTGACGAGAATTTCGCGTCAAGTCTCTCTCTCAAATGGATTAATTTCCCTTCTGTTTGCACCCACGTCCCGTATAGAGTTGGATGCGGTAAGGCGACCAACATCCAAGATGACAAATGCCGCAGGGATTATAATCATTATTCCTCCAAGTACTCTATATTAGGCTACACTACAGTACCCAAGAAAATGTCCAAAAAATCATTTTCCCATGAAAAATTCAAAACTTTTGCTTTCATTGCCGGTACATAAATCATGACGTCACGCTTCTTTCCACTCCAGAGAATATAAATATGCAAGAACGTCCATAAATACTCGAATCTATAATAATCTATAATCTATATCTATAAAGGAACAAGTGGCATCAACGCCCAGTCCAAACCCCTTGACCTAGAAACTTGAAATTTTGGCAACATGTTCCCTTCCCTTCGTTCCCCAAGCGGGTAAAAGGCGGTAAAACATGTTTTCGCGGATTCATCGATATCTCCTCGGCCCGATGAGATATTGACTTCGTCTGTGCTTCAAATGGTTGCTTATCCAAATACCTAGAAAGTAGTTTGAGCATTTTTGGAAATTCTACTCCTAAGGGAATGAAACGGAGTGGAACCAATTTTTGAGTCGCGAAGCGCGCAGGGGCGGAGTCCCTAGTTATTCATAAATCAACTCCAATCCAGGAACTCAAAGGGTCGTCGAATGAAATAATCATCATAATTATCGTGTTTCGAACCGAATCTTACCAATAGGTGAATAAGTCGATCAGCTGAAGTCGTATTTCTTATCTAAACGGTACGAAAATTTGAACTTGAAAACTCATACTAGATATTAAATTTCAAAAAAGTAAAAGATGACAAAAATCACTTTTCAGACTTTCAAAAGACTTTTACACGATCTAAGAAACAAATTTCCTTCTGTCTGTGATGCACGAAATAAAATCTACCGGTGGACCAATTCTGGATTTTCGGGTCCCAAACTGTTCGATAAAAAGACATTTTCGAAATTAACGTAGATAACTTCTTGATAAACTTATTTTTACTCGACTTATCACGAAAAGTAAGAAAAACGTTATTTTATTTGAGAAAATGATGAATATATCCGTCACAATTTCGATCGTATATTGAAAAGTTATCTTCACATTTTGAAAAGGTTTCTGCATAATGGACAGTTTGAGACCAGAAAAACTGAGATCGGTCCACCAGCAGATTTCATTTCGTGCATCACAGACAAAAAAGAAATTTGTTCCAGAAATTATGAGAAAAGCATTCTAAAGTATGAAGAATGATTTTTGGTAATTTTGACTTTTTTGGGATTCAAGGTGTGTGTGTGTGTGTCCTCAAAAATGAATCCTGAACTCTGGACTCGTGGTAATTTGAGCAGAGGCAAATTTTCCAGGAAACTATAGGATCCTCGGAGGCACTGGAACATATCTACTTCAGACCAGATACCAGATACCAGATCGTGAATAGTCCATCCACTTGAACGGTCAACAAGCCAAGCCAGACAGGTTTTCCTTTCCCTTTTCATTTCCGTTTCTGTTTCTGTTTCTGTTTTCGGTTACTCAAGACACATTCGGTCACGTTTCACCTAACTACCTACCCACACTGACAAGAGAATGTTCAGTTTCACTTTTTATACGAATCAGCGGAATGACCCTTACGAAATTCTAACCAACAGCCATGTGGTCCGAGGTCCTCATCGAGAAGCGAAGAACGGTACTAAAACCCCGGAGAAAATAGTGGGCGAAAACATACTTTTTCAGCTACCGTCGCCTCGTCGCCGACACCGCAAGGAGTTGTAACTCGAGAAGGACCGACAGGATGAGACTTTCAAAGATTCATTGTTCCTTTTTTCCTCCCCTTGTGTCTCGAGATTTCTTTATTTTTCATTCTAGTTTCCCTTTTGAGAGAGACATTTGGTGAAAAGAAAATTCTCTGAGGCCGTAATTTCGTGCGTAGACTCCGAGTCTGCTACACCTACGCGAAAATAGGGACTAAATTCGTCGGATTATTACGTCCGACCACGAAAAGCTGATAAAACGCGAAATACCAGTTGGATAAAAGATTGCAGAACCGCCGAGAGCCGGTTTTATGTGTTTCCACTGTTTCTTCACTTCCTCTTTCCTTATCTCTCCTTCCTATCTCACACATTTCCGACCCGACAATAATAGCCGTACGGTTCACTAACCTTTTTTACCATATTGATATTAGCATAATCTTATTTCTTATTCCTACTCGAGACGCACGCTGCCTTTTTGTTTTATCAAACTTGTGTGTGTACAGGTTCATGACGTCATCTCGAGTAAGAAATTATCTGCACATAAGGTATGACCGGAAAATTCCAGGAAGCGTTCCAGACTTTCAAATCAGGATGAAAAGTTATCTGGGAAAAATCGTTAAATTTCGAAAACTCCTTAATTCCATTCCTTTTTTTCTCGACTAGCATCCGAGCCAGCACTCAAGACTCAGTGGGCGGAGTGTCTGGTAGCTCGTAAATGATTGTACCGTTGATTTATTTCCCTTTCTTTTTGTACTGCATCCCCGCGACGTCGTCGGGGTGAGAAAGACCTAGGATTTTATGGTAAATCCCGCCGACGCGATACCCCGACCCTCGACTTCCGCGAAGGATAATCCTCTGAGAATAGCGAACTTGAGGAAGAGGAAGAAGAAGGGGGACGCTGCGAGGACAGAAAATCTCGCGTGGTTGGTTATTGGTAAAGAATTTGCGGAACGCGAGAGCAAGCTCGCGGAGAAATGCAGCTAACCCCGGCCCAGGCGCGAATACTTGGGTCTGAAATCAATTTCGGTATAGCGGAGAAGGCTCTACAAAACTCGTTTCCTGTATTCTCGTATACGTGTTGCGGAAAGGAGCTGATGGGAATGATGGAAATCCTTCGACGACATTCTCGATACGGTATTCTCACTCGGCGACGATTCCAACTCCAAACTCGTCGGATTCGATCAAACAGTATATGAAAATCGACGAGGATAACATCCAGTGTTACATAATTCGTTCGAAATTTGTACACATTCACATATTTTGGGGGTTACGTTGAAGAGGGTGGCCACTCGATTCCGCTCACAGAATTCCTTGACATTTCCCGGTTTTCCATTACTGATATCATTACTTTTCCTTGATATTTTTATCTACGATTCGAGCAGAAATCACTAAAAATTGTAATCATCTAGTTCATGTGTGAACAAAAAATGCTAATATATGTTCATCTTTATCGGGTTATCTCATATTTATAATCGCAGATGGAAATAAAATCGTCAAGGAGAAGAAGAGAAAAATTATGACGAAGAATTTCATGGCCAAGGTTCTCAAAATCCGTGGATCTTATGAAATTACCTGACATTTTCCTGATTTTTCCCTGTTACACTAAATTTCATGACGTTTCCCGGTTTTCCAGGTGGCTACCCTGTTGAATCAAACTTGAAAAAATTTGATCATTTCTGACGGAACCACGAAGTCTAAAAATAGAAGAACTTGAATTCGACATTTTCATCACCTGATAGTTGAAATACTTTGAACTGTGTCAAGTCCGAAAAATTGTTTGGCAATAGTAGCGCTGAGGCTGCACTGCTTTATGGAAAGCTAATACTTAAGACGATATTCCTAGTTAGTTTTTAACCGGCGACTTGCTTTCATGTAAAATTCTCAAGCGTTTTTTTTTGCACCACCATTTTTTTCAATTCCTTCAATCAAATTCACGGGGAAAAATGCGGGTAGCCTAGCTCCCCGCCGGTGTTGTAGGCTCCTCACGAACGAGCGAACTTTTTCACCAGATATTTGGGCAGCTCAGCTCCCCGCACGGGCGAACAATCGTACCACATTGTATGAGTTTGAGGAAGTACCAATACTATACATGAACGGGAGTTCAGTCTCCCCACAACTTTGGGAAGCTAGCGCGCCCAAAATGGCTCAAACGGTGTCAAACACGGCCCGAAATGACGGGGAGGAAAGATTCTCGCAGTGGGGCGCCACTGAGCTCGCATTTCTTCCCGTGAAGAAAATTCGTAAGCTAAATTACAACTGTTATTTGCAATTGTTATTTGACATTTTTTTCTACTCAATCATCAATTGAAGGAAGAAACTTTCGTTCGATTCTTTTGACTTGACAGTTCTTTGCAAATTATCCAATTTTCTATTATAATTTTCTAATATTGCGTGAAATTTATCGCGTCGAGAAACAGTCACGTTAGAATATGTGGTACAGATTTTACTTTGGGCAAAGCGAGGAGAACCTTCAACGATAGGTATTTCACGAATGGTCGAAGCTGTTATAGCGAGGGAAAAGTTTACGCTTACATCTTCACCAAGTAAAGCTCGAAAGGTGAACTTTTCTGTGAGGTAAGGCATTATATGGCACTGATACCGTAGGTACGTAGTAGGTATGTAAGTCAGATAAAAATAGTTTAGAATAGGTACCGAGCTTTCAAAAGTAAAATAAAGCTGCCGAGGTAGTAGGTACCGACCCGATATCTTTGCGAGAATATATCTACTCCGCGATCCTCCTGTTAGTATCCGATTCAATTGTCTTACTGGAAGACTCGAATTCCAGGATTGAAATTAATTGGCTAAATCCTGAGAAGGAGAAGGACTTTTCCGAATCTTCGAACCGGTCTAATATCCTATTAGAGCGAGGATGTATATAATATCGATGAAACCATCGATCCGTAGTTTCCGATAAAAAGTGAAAAACTGTAAAAAGGCGTTTAGTACAGTTTGCAGGAGACCGAAGGGTCGTACATCTCGGCTGAGGCATAAACCCAGCCCCTCGACTGACGTATACCAAGAAAAATTTCTCGTTTATCTATCTTTGTCGCGGTAATTTTTTCGCTCGCTATTCTCGACGGTTTTTCTAGCTAAAAAATGTTCAAACTCCATTTCCATCAGGGACTGACTATGCAGAACAAAAAGAAAAAAAAAATCCCCACACGAAAACGGAATACAAATTTCTTCCAGAATGTCCGATTCGCTCTAGATAATATTTTACCGGTATTAAACCCACGCGAGTATAATTGGAATATACGATAAATCCAATCAATCACGATGTAGGCGATCGACGCAAATCAAATCTCACAATCAGGAGCCGCTATGGGTTCTGGTATTAGAGCAAATAGCTGATAAGAATTTCTTATTTGCAGCTCGAGGCAGCTCGAAATCAGCTATCCATCTGGCTTTGGGGGTGGACGGGGGGTGGCAAGGCAAGAGGAAATACGGGACTCGTAAGAAACGACGTGTCTGTCTCAGACAAGGCATTGGCACAGCGGATTGGAGGCATTAAAATCGAGGGGGTGGAATTTGTCGTTTTTCTCTTCATTTCTTCATTTTCATTTCTCCGTCTTTTATTCCTCTTCACGACCCATTGAGTAAACGGGACGACGCGCTACCCTCGTCGCGTACCTACGGAAACTGCAGAGATTTTTCCCTCTATTCATTCTCCGTCGTGGTTCGAGTAATGAATAAGATTTTTAGGTATCTACGTGATTACGATAACGACGTACACGGCGTTATTTTACACTATCGCGTTAATTAGGACCTCTTTTGAGATGCGAGCGAGGTTCAGTACTAAAACTAGACGACCATTCGACTACTTCGGTTTTCGCGATCTTAAAGAGTAGCATCAAGATCTGGAAGCAGGGGTACTGAGGAAAATGATCGTCAATTCGAAGGTTTTGCAGAATTACAAAGCTGGTGCTGCGGAGTGTTCTTCCAATTCGATAAAGAAACATCGAATTACGAAAGTCATACGAAATTATGATCATCTACGTTCTACTACGGTTCTTATCAAAGATGCAGAGTCACCCAGTTATTCGAATTAGACCTACACAAAAAAGCCAACAGAATCCTTCATTTTTTTTCGCAAATATTTGATTATGATTGATCGATAATTTTCGGCAACCACGTTCGGCATCAAATAATTGATAGATGTGGGACAATAGTGGCAAAAAGATCACGGACCACGAATAATTGCATAGATGGGGGAAAAAAAACTCTGTTATACCTGATTAATCTAGGATTCTATCATTTTATGTCACGGGCGTATAGAGCGTCTCTCGAGTTCGGGGAATAAAATTACATCCTTTTATTCCCTCTGCGATTCTCGCGTCTCTCTCGCTGTCGAGAATATCTCGAATAAATTACTTACGTCATCGGGCAACCAGGCCGTCCTGGATATCCAACTAGCTGTCTGGATGGAATGAAAATAGAAAATAAGTCCAGCAGGTAAACCCGGAAATCACGCGTCGAAACTACTTCGTCAACGGGATTCGGGATCTCTTAGCAATTTCGGGAAACTCGCCAGGATTTTAAACGCTAATGTGTTTCTTCGTTACAGTTTTACCCACTCTTTAAAAGATCCGCGAAAATGAAAATCACTCTATGTTTCAAACTGTAATTTACGTCACGAGTTAATTCGAGCCCAGAGTTTTATCACTATCTACACAAATCCGTGGGTAACGAGATTCTAATTGACAATTTAGGTACCATGAAACACCAACGAGCGTCATTCATCACGTTTAATTAACACTCCGTTACACGATTATAACTCGGGTCCATTTTATTCCCCGAATTTTTCGATTCGCAAATACTGTTAACGGCGTGACGTAGAATCAACAAGTAATCGGTAATTTACTACTTTCAGGGTGTAAAAACGACAGCATTATAGGTATAATCGATCGTTTTATCCAATGGTTACAAGGGTCGCAGTTAACAGACGACGAACACCCTTGGTCAAGGGTCGTCGGATATCTATCGAATCGAGGTCAGGAACTTCCCGGCATGATAAAAGTGACGTGGCTATTTTCGCGAGAAATGTCGTCGAAATTATTTATGGACTTTTTTGCTAGCCGAAGATTTCTGGTGCGGTTGAAGTCGATCCCCTTGCCGAGTTAAGAGAAACTACTCTGACTTGCAGATCGGAATCGGGTGGGTGGATTCTGGCGATTGGTATAATTAGCATGAAATTAGAAGCGACGATTATAGGCGGATGCCTGTGGTTACCTCAAACCCTCTGTTTCCCGAATCCATTCCACTCGACAGTCGCACCGAGGCACGGCGATGGTCGAGAGTCGCCTGCATTTGCATAGGACTTTACGCCTCGAAATTACTAATTAAGGTATATTCTACGGGTGAGAATTACCGGCGAAATTGATTGTCCGCGCTCGAAATTACTGTATCGAAAACTAAAATTTATCGAGTATGAGGTAATATAGAAACGGCAGATTGTGTGGCAATGGCGGAAAATAGGCGATATCCGATAAGTGTGAAAAGTGGGGAGTCAGAATATCTAGTGTAGTCTATGATATATCGAATTTCCTTTAATTTTCCAGTTCTTCAATTGATCATTTCAATTAATTGTCAAGGAATACTTTTAACCCAACTTGAAGCAACACAAATTTTTTATGCAAATCATTCGTTATTGAAACAAAACGGTCAATTTAGTTCTACGCTGCAAACTCAATAACCAAACGTTAATTTCAGTTATTGTTCAAATGTTTCCTAATTCGACCTTTCTAGTTCAATCTAGGCTATGTTTGACTTCGAATCGAACCAGAGAATATTGATTACCAATTAATTGAATGGCCGAGTCACAAGCCTGAAGATATGCAATAATATGCGCAGGTGTGCAGAACGATGCGAAAAATTCATTTCCATACGTCAAATACCTAATTCTTCGAAATGTTCGTTCATTTGCCCTGCATCAAATGGAAAATTGACGCAATATAACATTGAATGAAAATTGTTCGTATAAAATCGCTGATAGTAGAAAAACTACCATAAAACGCAAATAAAGAATTTTTGAGGAGTGCGAAAACGGTCTGTAATATCGAATGTCCCTGAACTCTGGCTCGATGCCATCGTGACCCGCAACATCCACTGCAGATTTCTCTATATTGCTGTGAGAAATTCTAAGCCCGAAAATTTTCAATGGATGAAATAATAAAAAAAAAGAATGTAGGTATTCTTTTGTCATCTTTCAATATTTTAAGTTTCTTTTGGTCTCGCAAATGCTTCTTATATACTCACTGTGAGCAGGATCAGTTTCAATTTTCCTCTAAGTTATGAGCTTCCTTACCTGAAACATAAAAAATTTAGGAATAATTAATACAGAGCTGATGAATGAATCTATATTATCTACCGGATCGAGTTCGATCAGACTTTATAGGCAATGGAAGCATATCGAAGATATTTCACTGCCGCAAGGTGTGCAGGTAGTTATTAAGGAGATTTAAGATATCGTCGAACAGATCACCGCGTACCGACGGCAGAGATAAGAGAACCCGGCGTTTGTCATTCGGCCAGATCATACACGTCTGCATTGTCTTTGGTGCGGTATACGGTTAGTTCGTTTGGGTTTTGGGGTCAAGCCCCGCGGGGACCCCGAGGGACGTGATCGGGACGACGAGATTCGACAGAAAAGCGAAGTGACAACTGCATAATCGAGTGGTTGAAAAGAACAGAAAAAAAATCACAGACCGAGGGACATATTCGCGATTCTCGAGGTCGTTTGGGGTTCGGTTCTCAAAGTGGTGGCCGAACGGCATAGGGAACTCGTGGAGAGGATGATTACTTGTCCAGCTAAATTTCATACATTTAATTACGACGGCGTGCGGAGCTGAGGCGCAGGAAATGGCTGAATATCCGGTACCCTGCAACAGGATATAAACTCCCTTGCAAAGTGGCCCTGGCGCATCGCATCCCACGGACTTCGGTAAAGGGAGAAAAACTATCGTAAATAAAAACATTTTTCATCAATCTGTCACCGTGATTGAACTCATTTTTTTCATCCTTTGAGGCACAGAATTTTTTTTTTCAAACTTCATATACTTTGCGAATTTGTGCAGTCAATTTCAATCATTCCAATAACTTCAATAACTCCAAAAGCTTGAATTATGCCAAGTTTTTCCACATTTTACACCACAAGATACGATGTGTCGCATTGGCTATGGATCAATATGAGAAATGAATTCCATATTTCAGGATTTTGGTAGCTTGAGCCGAGATTTGTGATCAGGGATTCAAAAAACCAAGTTTATCGAGAATTTGATGATTTTTTTCAATTTTTGATCGACCACATTGACTCTACAATTTATAATTTTATACTTGTATCCACTAGTTGTAGATATATATTTTTTTGCAATCTTATTTCATACAGTAAAAAACAATTTGCACACTAAATTCCAGCATAAAATATTACAAAATGTAAGGGTTACGATTTTTTTATATTTTTTGCTGTAAATCCGAATAACTTCTTGTGTTAGACGCTTACAAGCGACGAGCGTGAGCGCATCACATTCAGAGTGACATTCAGAGTTCAGAGGTTATTCAGAGAATTATAATAAAAGAAGATTTACAGTATATCTGTCGTAATTGATTTAATTTCCCGAATCCACGATCACATCTAATAAATCCTACACTTCTTCGATTCTAAATATTTTGGGATTAAATTTAGCGTGCACGCTCACTTTACCATCCCCAAAAATTAATCGTTTCACGTATTCTCATACCTTGAATTTTTGACGAATTTGGAAAATCGTAAAACCTTCATCTTCATCGTTTTCAGTATCGAAATTTCATCTCACATTGTATAACTCCTAAAATTTTCAATATTCTTTTTATGAAATTTGTCAGTCGTGTCAAATTTTGCATTTCTTGCTTCTGCATCGCATCTGGCCAATCGGTAATATTCAAATAATTTTCTAAACTCAAAACTGCTGAATTCTACACTTTATCGTATTCACTGCGCGTTTTTCTAAAAAAAAAAAAAAATGTACTCTTCAGAGTTTGTCGTTTTGAAGAGCGTTCAATTATTCATCAGGCTTTTTACAACTTAAAAGAAACTCATTCACCATGTTTGCTGTCAGAAACATCCGCAGGGTGTCGTAGTTTTTATAGAGGCTCAAGAAAATAAAGATTACAAGATTTTAGAACAAGTTTTACAGAGAGTCACTGGGTTTCGGTCGGGTTGAAATACGACGAACACACCTTACGACAATCTCTAACAAATATACGGAGTCCGGGGGACTTGAGATTCCGGTCTCTGAACCCACTCGCCATTTTTATCCTAGACTTCCCTCTAGCTGAGCGTTATACACGGAAAGCATCCCCTCCGGTTTAAACAACAATAAAAAAAAAAAGAAAAAAACTATCCACTCTCTGCCGTCCACCGGCTTCTCAGTGTTGTTTCATTGCAAATAGAAGTGCACCGTTTTTTTTTTCATTCCCCTTGAATAGAGGAAGATTGTTCGTTCGTTTCACTTTGAAACTCTCACAGTGGCAATAAAAGCAAGAGAAGCATACGTGGATCGATCTTCATTCAGATTGGAGGAATGCGAGGTCTTTTCGCGAATCGGAGCACAGAATCGTCGTCTAGGATCAATTTCCTATGGTCACGAGGTTTTGTCACGCCTAGAGAAGAGTTGGCCCAATCGAGTGGCCTTGGGTTTCACGCTCCAAGAAACCAACTAAGAACGTTGAAACTTGATCCTAGTCTGAGGCCAGGCAACGAAACTCGAGTATTTTACGTACCCACCATCACGGTCGCGTTTCTTGACTGTTGGTGTTAAAAAATTATATCCTCAACCGCAAAGAACCTCTAATTCAGCTTAAATAACGATAACCTGATGTCTTTCAAAATTTTGTTACCAAATTAGTTGAACACTTGCACATATCCGTCGAACCTAATTCTCATTTCGAACCAAGAGAAGAGAGAGAAGAAAATTAGCAAAATTTATTTCATGCAAAACGAGTCACTCTCTGCTAGTGGGACCCGTCGTCAAAGGATAAAAAGGGAAGGTAGCCCTCGTGAATATAGCGTAACGGTGAAGTAGAGAATCGTCGTTCCAAAAAAACATTAATTTCGGGAGAAGGGTCAGTCGAGATTTGTCCAATGGAAATCTCAAAGGAATTGAAGAGCCCACGTTCTCTCCTTTGAGAACGAAATGAAAAAAAAAAAATGTGAGAGGGAAAAGGAAAAAAATCCTTTAATAAAAATCCTCTAAGAAGGATTGCTATTAATTCAGGAAGGTCGACGAATTTTTCTACCGTTATATATATATTCGCTCGCAGTACCTACTCAGACTGGATCAACCGGGCGTGAGATTGTTAATCTCCATGCCTAATTGTAACCTTGACAATAATTTACCCTGGTAGCTCTATACTTAATTTGCCTCTTCGCTTCTCTCCACGGATGAAATAGGAAAGAACGAAAAAAAATTTAAAAATAAACCTCTTTTTGTTTCTCATTTCGCGAGTCTGTCTAATCAATTTCAACAAGATTAATGATTCATTGTTTACGAACCTTCTTAGAATTCTTTCCACTCGAATTTCCACGACGTCCAGAGTGACGTGAATAAAGAAGAAGAGAAAAACTACCCTTAACAAATCACAGCACAACTTTTCACCCGCAAGGCATTATCTTACAATTTTTTTCCTTTTTTCTTTCTTTTACACTTGTTTCAGTTCAATCGATGCAACGTCTTGTATATACGAAACGAGGAGGCAAGAAGAAGAAGAAGAAGTTATATCTAGTTTAGCTCGAAGTAATCTCGACTTGATTCTCCGCAGTTTGTCGCACAGGGTGAGCATAAGGTATGGGAGAAACTTGAAGGGAGTAAAACGCTCAGCTGTCGATCGATTACCGATTCAATTTCTCTGTATTGAGATAGAACTGTTCTGTTCTGGTTAAGCCTCGCCGTTTCCACGTCGAAGTACGAAGATGGTAGCGTTGCAGTTTCTTTCAAATCACAAGTCTTGCATAATTAGAATTACATTCAAAAATTTTGCCACAAATCTGATGATTTGTTTCAACGCGAATGACTCAGACTCGATGATTTTTATTTAAAGTTAAATTCTCGTCACAGAGGCGGTGAATATAAATTTTTTATCGTACTGACTCGACGATTTCGTCTGCTGCATTATTTCATTACCCTATGAAATTCACCCGAGTTTACCGTTTCCCCGGTGCTCAATTTTGCTCGAAAAGTTTCCCACTCTGACGTTTTCACTTTGCGCAGCAATAGCTCGTACTACAATACGATGATTGAAATATTTATCAGCATCTACAATTCTACAGCGTCGTTATCATCTCCATGAACGAATGAAACTCCGAGTTCGAACGTTTCATTAAAAAATGTGAAAGAAAAAAAAACAGAAACAATTGTCTCTGACAATTGTCAAAAGCACGTGGTAATGGTGCGGGCGCGTTGACGAGCACGTAATGGTTACATCGATACTTCACAGTTGTAACGTAGTATGGGAGAAAAAGCGATCGCCATTTTTGTCCCTGTTTCATAGATTTATTTGAATAAAAAAGGAGGATGTAATTGCGTAGAGCGATTCTTCGACGACGATGTAATCATTGCGAAGGGGAAAAACCAGCGTGACAGTCCCACATCCCCACCTTTCATCCTTGCAAAACTGCGTCATCGGACGTGAACGTTGCAGAACGTGCAGGTCAGTATGCAGTTATACCTTTGCTCAAGATGCAGTGTGTCAATACGTTCGTTTTTCTGTGCTTCTTGGTCTCCTTGGGACGAGCGAATACCGGTACATCGACAGGTGAGAGAGGCCAGAGAGCAGAGGATAGGAAACGGGATAAAAACCACGAAAATTCATTCTGATACACTTTGGACTCGACTTATTCATGAAAGTGATTATACCGACTTTCTGGTTAGACTTGTGACGTTAGAATTCACAATTTCATCATCGCCATATTCGAATATAAAATTGACGACCCTAACGTATCCTCCAATGAAAAGTGGAAACTAGACCGTACGAAGTGTACCAAGTGAGGAGTGGGTTTCCACAGACGCTGCCAGATGGCGGGTGTGTTATACTGAATAGTGACGTAACAGCTTGGCACGAAGGAGAAACCGTGTCGAACGTTACAGAACTTTGAATTGACAATATAGTGTACATTGATCGATAATAGTATATTATGCACCAAGGGAAGGAAGCAGGCGTTTTTTGTCGAGCGCCGATGGCACATATGTTATTTTCTGCCACATATGCATTAAAACCTCATATATAGAACCATGAGAATGGCGTTTTCCGCTAGGGGCAGCACTTTCTTGGTTCATTTCACCGTTACTATGGTTACGAGCCTTTTTTTCCTTGCTGCCAAAGTTTTTTTTCCGGCAGGTAAGTTTTTTTCCCGAGTCAAACAACGTTGACTTCCATCCCGTTAAGGAGGGCAAAAAACGTGAGTTTTTAATGCATGTGTGGTAGAAATTATTTTACATACCTCAGGGATATAAACGGTGGTTTATTGCCCTGCTCCAGCAGGGAAAACCACTTTATTTCCCTTTGGTGTATAAAGTATCGTATACTACATAAAATTCGTGATCATTCAAAGCTAAATAGTGAATTTGGATATTTTCTCACAATTTAACGAGTCAGTGTGATAATGTACTGATAAAACTAACCCGTTTCCTGGAGTTTTCGACTCCCGGCTAGCCTCCTTTGAGTGGTGCAAGATTTTAGCACCAGGTGTCAGGGATATATGTAAGCTGAATTGGTGTTTGAGATCGTGAAATTATTTTCGACTTTCAGTTTACGAGAAAGCCTTCTACCCGAATATAACTCAGGGTCCGGACGTGATTTGGATACCATTTTTTTGCAACGAGGAATATTCTTGCGTTTGTCCCAACGGATGGACGCCACTTTTGGCTGAAAATATATGCATCACAGGTGAGTTGATAAAGAAATCGATTGGAATCTAAATCGTGGTTGGGTGAACCTAAATGATCGACAATTTTCCTACACAGGTTCGCCGATAGAGAGTACGTGCGCTGCCTACATCTGGGCAATCAGCGTCCTCGTTGTTAGTCTTCTCGTACTGATAACCTACAGTTGTATCTCGTTATTTTCCAGACGATCGGTATCTACCTCGATCTATAGAAAATGATCAACATTTGCCTGCAGTCGTTAATCGAATGCGAATGTATCATCATACCTATCTACTGAAATACTTGTTTTCAACAATTTTATAACGTTTGACAAAAAAATTATATGGACTCGTCAAGCTCAATTTTATGGAACAACAAATGAAGAAGTTTTGCAACAGAAGTTGGTATTTATTTTAGAATCCTTTCCCAAGCGGCTTAACTTCTGGTTACCCTCAAAGTTAGCCTTCGACATGGCGGCGATTTTCTCTATGGCTTCTGGTCAGAGGGGTGGCTGTTTTTTTTTTCCTTAAAGGTCGAAATTCCAGGTGGAAACACGGCAAAATTCATTTAATTTTTTTGCTACAAATTTATGTGGCTTCGGGAAAAGCCCTGGGGCGAGAGAAGATATGAAATCAAGTTCTAGAATTGATTCGAAAAAGTTTTTACGATGATGATGAATTATTGGACAGTTGCACCTCCGGTTGTTGAATCAAAAAAATTATTTGCATTCTACTTATCCACGAATCGGCAATATTTCAGAAAAACAAAGAAACTTTCAACCCCAAAGAAAAACCGATGCTATTTTTATTCTTGTTTTCCTTGTCTTCAGAAGGGATGATAAACTGTGAGAAACATTGCGATCGCGGTATACGTAACGGATACAAATATATTTCAAGAGAATTATCCCAGAGGTTTAATGTGCGGTAATTCATCCAGAAATTAGGGGAAGGGGGGCGTTAGACGCAACTGAATTTCATACCCTTAGATTCCAGGCGCTGGAAATTCGCGGATGCGACACAGGCATATAATCGTAAATTGTTGGGCACTTTCTGGTCTGACCAGGAAATTTGGGGTGGTAGCTGGTTGAAGGTCGAGGTTACGCAAGACAAAGGGTAATGTTACAGAGGAGGGACCTTTTTCCTCCAAATATATACGAGGGTCAAAGAATTCTGTGCGATCAAATATTTGTACAGCAAATATTTGTTTCCCACGAGCAAAGGCGCGTTGGAATGAGAAAATACAAGTTACCTAAACTTGTTCGTTTCCGTTTTTTTTTAACCTCTACTGTTTTTTATTATTAGCGATAGAAATGGCGAAATTTGGATTGAAATTTTGAAAAATTGTGTCTCGTGAGCGAATTTTCAATATCAGAAACATCCTTGACCCCGTTTTCCATAACGGGCGTTGAAATAGCACGCGAAGTAAAGAATTCTTTTGAATTAGAAATACACATTCACCTCATGGCACACTTTTACGTATGAAAGCGCATTTTAAAGTAGCATACACCAACCTTTATACCCGGTATTTTTATTATTTTTTTTTCACCTTCATTCCCTTTTTCATACAGCGAAGAGCTTAAAAATACGGAAACGGTACTTTTTGCAAGGTTCTACGTGCGAATTAACCAGAAGAGAAGATCTCTTTGCTATCTTTATACATATGTTGAACCTATATAAATAAATGAGCGAGAATTCCCCGAAGAGATTAATAATTTCAAAGAGTAATACGAATTAGATGAGTTACAGAATTTCATACAGAACATTTTAATTATCAAAAATTCGCGCAGACCTCGATCGAAAGCTCAAAAGAAAGAGAATCTGGTTTTTAAAATTGCGGTAAAACTTAATCGAGAGTTTGACGAAAGAAAAACGTTAGTAGATTTCAGAGGCATTTTTTTTCAAGATAATTCAATCCGAAAGGAAAGCCCTCGCTTTTACTATGAAACCCGCGAATTTAATCCGCCAATATCCACTCCCGAGGTTATTATTATTCGAGAGCAATTATCACTCTTAATTAATCCTTTCCCCCTGCTCATGGCGAATGCATTCAATCATCGCGTACCTGGAAATTGGTCCCTTCTTTGTTACCATCCATATTGCATGTGCCTACATGGCGCATGTTGACAGATTCCAAGACGTAGGTAGATAACGTATACAAGGCGGGGTCCCCAAGACGCCTCTCGAGACACGCAGCATCAGCACAAATGTATAATGTATGTGGGTTTCATAAAGCACGTACGAACATACGTATGCATAGTTTATGTCATGCATTAATTTGTATGGATCGAATTGATCGAATATGTGTTTTGTTCCCAGCTATTTCAAATTTGGCAAATCTGACTTCAGATCCGTGATTAGTGAGCCGTAAAACTTTCGAGCACCAATTTTCATCAAAATCCAATTGTTTTTAGTTTTTTTAAACTCAACTTTCTATTTTTGAAGTGATTATATTATAAGAACTTGCTTGAGTTTGTGAAAACAAAGAAACGAAAAGTTGAAAAATCCGAAGCAATAAATTAAATCGGGGTATTTTCACGATGCGAAAGTCGAAAGCTTCACCCCAGAATTCTAGGGCTCTCGAATAATCACCGTCGAAACGTTGAGATAAATGATTCCCGTCAGCGTTGACAACGCATCGTGGTAAAGAATCGATCCTAACGCCGGAAAGTGAAAGGATGAAGCAGATACCTCAGGCCGCCGATGTAACAGGAATTAGAATTCAAAGTCGCGGTTTCGGAGGCTGTAAATTGATCTCTGTTGCGTAAATTCTTTCAGGCGAGAAAGAGAGGGCGAGAGAGTGGGAGAGAATGAAGTACCGCATGCGCTCTAATTTCTGTAATGAGGCTTTTTGCTACTTCTGGTTAAACTCGAGGAGTGTGCAACTTTGAAATTAAGGCTAACTATAATCTGACTATAACTGCTAACTCCTAATCAAACTTCGCCTACGAGCCCGAGCTTCGTGCTCGAGTACATACACAGAAGCGGATGGTGCACGTAGGTATTCCAGGTCTCGTCCAAATTGGCCGTCGACACGCCGAGCGTCATTCCTGGCATATTAGATACGTACCTGAGGTATCAAGAGACTCGGTAGAGTCTCGAGCCAAGTACATTAAAAAAAAATTTTTTCCCAACGCATATGTAAAAATAGGCGATTTTGGCCGTCTGCTGAAAATGAACAAAAGACGCTATTTCTCAATGAATTGGGAAATGGAGAATCATTTTTCCACTAGTGACCCAGAACTACTTCTGACCACTGGTGATGACAAAACACGCAAACTATTTCTCCACTAGTTGAGAAATGGTTTCATTTCTCCACTAGTGGAGAAATGGTTTGCGAGTTTTGTTCATTTTCAACAGACGGCTAAACTCGCCTAATTTTACATATTTGTTGGGAAAAATATCGTGTGCACCTCGTGGGCAATGACGATTCTGAGTTCGTGTGATATCCGCACTCGCCTTCGGCTCGTGTGGCTATATTCACACTCACTCGGAATCGTCATTTTTGCCCACGAGTTGCACAATATACTATTTACGCGCGAGAGACTCAACGGCTCTATATACCCGAGCGAACTCTGTTTCGGCCGAACGGCAAATTTTTAAGTCGTGTTTATTCCGTCTTCGTGACAAATATCGCTTTTCGCATCGAAGGTTTCAAATCAGGAGTCGAAAATCTCTCATTTAAGCCCAATTTGAGCGTAATCAGTTAACTGAGAGCTTAGATATGATTAATTATAGATTTCTGATAGCCCGTTTTAGCCCGTTTCATCGCCAATTTCATTTCCTCCTCCGAACGAGATTTGCAAATTCTGAATATATAATACTATAGAAAGTCGTTCGAAGTCACTCGAGTAATAGGGAAGTTACATGGTACCGGAATACCACAGAATTTCCGATCTATCTAGTATAATAGATGCAAACAGACGAAACAACATTGTCTATGGCCGTCAAGTTAGCCGTCATTGGCCGTCGTTACATGTCGGCTGCTAGAGGTACAAGTTAGCCGTCGTTCTACCTACCTATGTCAGCTTCTAGATCAAATGAGGTTAGGTTCTGCTAGGTTGATGGTGCGGTCAATAAAAGTTTTCATTTATTAATATTCCCGCTCACCGTTGACGATGTAACGATATTGATAATAGGAACAGGACAAGAAACAATGATTCATGATTTATGATTTTCTACTGCAGTCGATTGGTGATTTCGAAAAGAATGTGATAAAGTCAATCGACATTTGGTAGTACCTAACCTATGAGATTGATCGTGCTATTGTAATTGAAATGAAATAATACTCTACGATGTTGAACGTTCGCGTCATGCTCTGTCTTGTGAAAGAATATTCGTTCGGACGAGCGATTTATTGACATGCGACGAGGCCTAAGGAATAACAGACGTTTATATCGGAGGACAGTCTAGAGCAGACGTAAATCAGAATACGCTTTGCGGCGATTATAGAGCTCCGTACACATTTCCTATAGGGTTTCATGGGTTACATTTCAGCTTTAAACTGTCTACCGAATACGTCTGTTTCCGCAGGACTTTCCGTTATGAACAAGCGTTCAATTGCTTTGGTTATATTTTCGCACGCCTACTTCTAGCTCTACAGGAAAAATGTGTACGCTGCAGTATGCTCCGGAGGTTTTCTTCAATGACTTTCAATGATCACGTTGCGGAACAGCTCTTGGAGCATTCGTGTAATACGACGTCAAATCATCGGATTCTAACGATAAGAATACCTTGGTGGACCAGATGGAACGGACGAATCTTGCCATGCAATCTCATAACAGAAGTACTATCGGAAGACTTTATTGAGTGTATATCTATAGTTATTCATTGATTTCGATATTTCCATACTATTATTATTTTTGTAGGATATGTATACCCGAGTGGTCTAGTTCCAGAGAGACTATTTCGTGGACGAGTTATTGATATATTGATTGCTATATCGACGGGTCCTGGGAAGCAGAGGTATCTCGGAGGGCAGTCTAGAGCAGACGTAACTCGGAATACGCTTTGAGACAAGTATAGAGGTCCGTAATCCTTCATACACAGTTTTATGTGTTACGTTTCAGTTCTGGGCTGTCCGCCGAATACGTACGTTATCTCAGGACTCGGAGATATGATCAATTGTTTAATTGCTTTGGTTATAGTTATCGCACACCTACTTTTAGCTCTATGGAGAAAATGTGTACGTTGCGCTATGCTCCGGGGGTTTGCTTCGATGACTTAGCTTTCAATTTTCAGATCGCGGCAGTTATTAGACTACTGGAGTTACGCGACTTGAAATCATCGGGTTTCACAGAATACCTTGGTAGACCGGATCAAACGGCCGAATCTTGCCATGCAATTTATAACAGAAGTATTATCTCGGAAGACTTTATTGAGTGAATAGTCGCTAATTATTTATACGCTGATTTTCAGATTTCCTTACTGTGAACATTCTTTAAGATATATGATTTGTAATGAGCAGTACTATAACCCTGCCTGTAAGTTAAACTCCGCTGTTGCCGTCCTCAAGCCCGAATGAGAAAGGAGGAGGGCCGGCCGCACGCAGGGTTACATGGTATTTGCTGTAAATAATTTGGACGGTCCGGATTTCTACAGCCCAATAAGGATTAATATTTCACGTCTGCCACTAAATAAGAGTCAGAGTGAGAAAAATAATCTTAGCATACGAGTACACGTTCTTGTTAATATTTCCTACAATATCTAGCGTTTTATAACAGGAAATCCAATATTTTTCACCGTCCATCCAATTGCGAGTGAGGATCTACAAAGACCCAATCGAGCAAGCACAGCGAGCGAGCGCAGTTGGCAGGAAGTAAAAATAATCTACAAAAAGTAGTGATATCCCCCAAAAAGCACCTCCGGTGCAAAAACCTTTCGCCAAGTACATTAATGTGGTCCACCCACAAAAATTTACTAAAAAATTTTTCACAAAGAATCTGTCTTCAAAAATGCTCACCAACAAAAATCCGTCTTCCACAAAAAGTCTTTCTGAAAAATTCCTACTCTCAAAAATTCGTTTTCACAAAAAAGCCTTCCTTCAAAAATCTGTTTTAAACGAAAGTCGTCCTTCACAAAAATCTCTACAAAAGGATTGAAATCAAATACAACTACCAAGTACAAAAAAATAATAATTAAATCGAACCATGTAGCGTTGTGCTCATTCGCTCGCTACGCTCGCTCACTCGATTGGGTTTTAATAATTGGCGAGGAGAAAAATTGGGAGCGGGAATTTCGAAAAGAGAAAATTTTCGAGAGAAAAAAATTTAGGGAGTGGTACTTGGCGGGCCTTCATAGCAAGATGAAAAAAAATGTGACTTTTAGACCTTAGTGGTCACTCTTCCACTTACTCACACGTGGCCCGCCAAGTACCACTCCCTAAATTTTTTTCTCTCGAAAATTTTCTCTTTTCGAAATTCCCGCTCCCAATTTTTCTCCTCGCCAATTATTAAAACCCAATCGAGTGAACGAGCGTAGCGAGCGAATGAGCACAACGCTACATGGTTCGATTTAATTATTATTTTTTTGTACTTGGTAGTTGTATTTGATTTCAATCCTTTTGTAGAGATTTTTGTGAAGGACGACTTTCGTTTAAAACGGATTTTTGAAGGAAGGCTTTTTTGTGGAAGACGAATTTTTGAGAGTAGGAATTTTTCAGAAAGACTTTTTGTGGAAGACGGATTTTTGTTGGTGAGCATTTTTGAAGACAGATTCTTTGTGAAAAACTTTTTTTAGTAAATTTTTGTGGGTTTCTGTTATTTTCACGAGCAAGCCTCGATGTATTCTTCAAAACGCTTCTTGTACGGTTTAGGCACGCCGTTGGTCTGTTTCAACCTCTCAACGTCTCACTTCTCTTTCAGTAAACAAATTCTCATGGTGCGAACCATATCAGGATATATACGACATTATTCGGGTCAAGTTACTTGCAAATGAGAGAAAAAATTCGCTGAAAATTGAGATGGCTGACCATAACTTCTCAAATGATTTACGACGCCCAAAAGCATCGTACAATTATCATTTCATTTATTGTTAATACCAAATGGTGAAAATCTCGAATTTAATTACTGAATTATGAGAGAGTATTTAATTACACAGGGAAAAGTCCGTCTGGCTTAGTACCAGGAAGGAGTCGCTGTCGAGTTATTGCATATAGAAGTCCATAGAAGCTTCTGGAACGCTCGGGAGGCCTAGAACGTTCTAGAAGGAATCACGCGGGATCTAGAGAACACCGTAGAACATTGCGGATTAACGCGCTGCCGCCTATACAAGCGACAGCGCGCTCTAATCGAGAAGCCAGTCGGTATAGCACCGTCTAGGCGAAACTAGCTCTCTCAAAACTTTCAACATTTGGTTTACAATAACATTGGTTTATTTGAGGGGTGAACCACTCCGAAAAATGGCGTACACCAGACTTCAAGACTTCAAAGACTTCACGGGACTTCAGAGACTTCAAGGACTTCATGGGACTTCACGGGACTTCACGGGACTTCAAGGGATTCCAAGGGACTTCACGGGACTTCAAGGGACTTCACGGGACTTCATGGGACTTCAGGGACTTTACGGGACTTCAAGGACTTCATGGGACTTCACGGGACTTCACGGGACTTCAAGGGACTTCACAGGACTTCATGGGACTTCATGGGACTTCAGGGACTCCACGGGACTTCAAGAGACTTCAAGGGACTTCACGGGACTTCATGGGACTTCACGGGACTTCATGGGACTTCAGGGACTTCACGGGACTTCAGGGACTTCAAGGACTTCATGGGACTTCACGGGACTTCACGGGACTTCAAGGGACTTCACGGGACTTCAGGGACTTCAACGACTTCATGGGACTTCATGGGACTTCACGGGACTTCACGGGACTTCAAGGGACTTCAAGGGACGTCACGAGACTTCATGGGACTTCACGGGACTTCTGGGACTTCACACACTGTTGTACACCGGACTTCAAGAGTGGTTAACCCCTCGGTTTATTTCAACATTGGATTTTCTTTTCTTTTCAATTAGTTATTACGGGACTCCGAAAAGGACCCAGACAATTTATTTTCATTAAAATATTAATTTACGATTTTCGTTGGAAGACAATTTATTTTCTTTAAAAATATTATTTTATTATATTACATTATATTTATATTATTATATTTATATTAATTTATGATTTTCGACTATTTATTTTCGTTAAAAGTATTAATTTACGATTTTGTAAAAGTATTCTCCACGGTGATACATGAATAAAGTACGTGATTTGTAATCAAGACTCACATTATTTTCCTACCATCAAAGGAATACCGTTCCACACACCCACACCACACACCACAACCACACACACACCCAACTCCTGCGATTTTGCAAGCGGCTGTTCCTTGTAAAATCCACACTCCGTCGGTTTTGCAAGCGGCTATTGTTAAGCATTACGAGTTAGCGGCTGTTCCTTGCAAAATTCATATCCACACTCCTTCGGTTTTACAAGCGGCTAGTGTTAACCATTGCGAGTTAGCGGCTGTTCCTCGTAAAATCCACATCCACACTCCTTGGTTTTACAAGCGGTTATTGTTAATCACTGCGAATTAACGGCCGTTCCTTGTAAAATCCAGACCAAACTCCCTCGGTTCTACGAGCAGTTATTGTTGGTCACTGCGGATCAACAACTGTTTCTCGTAGAACTCGAAAATCAAGATCCTGTCGATTCCACGAGCGGCCATTGCTAATCATTACGAATTGGCGGCTGTTACTCGTGGAATTTGAACCTCCTACACCCACCCGTTCTGACAAGCCGTACGTCCACCGGCAAAACAAGTACGGCACTGCAAAAAGTGCGAAGGTACGACCCAAAACGCCCTAAACACCGAGAAGTTCATCCACATTCAAGGAGGGGATTTTGGGACGTTACAGATTGTTTGTTAAATCAGATGTCCACGTTCAGGAGGTTATGGGTTCAAAAGGATCGACGGATCTGTTCCCGAAAAAAATGAGACATCGAGAGGTTGAATTGGGCGGAACAATGTGCCGGGAATTTTACAAGTACTTAAAGAAATTTTTTTTTCATAATGGATTTTAGAGCAAACACCATGTAAAATGTGAGCAGTCTTGGGGATTTTGAGTTAACGATTTTATATAGTTACGCACAAATCGCTTAATTTTTCTCAATTTTACTTTAACTTCAACTTCAACTTAACTTTCGATTCTTTTCAAGTTGAATGAATTTTTCTATACGGGAAATGAAGTCAATAAATCGGCGATTCGAGTGAAAAAAGTGTAATTATCGTCTTTTTTATCGCTCCGGAGATAATGTCCAAAAAAGGCTCATTTTGGGGTTCCTAACGTTAACGTACAACTTTAAGTTTCTCGAGATGGGTACCTACCAAATTTGGAATGAAATTCAAAAATGGTTGTGCGTCGTTGGTAGGACAGTTGACAGAAGTTTAGGATTGCCAGTTTCCTGATTTGCGACTCAACGTCGAACATCGAAATTCAATCAAAAGAAGGTGAAGATCGGTGAAGACCTACGAAAAATTGACGTAATAATCTGGAACGCAGAACCAATGGCCCCGAAACATGCATTGAAAGTGATGAATGAAACACTGGGTAATTTGGAGAATAGTGAATCAATCCTTGGAGGCAAATTTGTCATTCTTGGTGGTCTCGAGACTTCATACAACTTCTGCCGTTTAAGACACGTGGCACTCGAAGTGAAATAATAAATTTGTCCATGGAAAGTAGTTTCTCTGGACATATTCCGAAAGATATTCATCACGCGTAACATGAGAGTTCTGACTAAAGAAATTGAATTTGCAGAATTCGTATTAAATGTAGGCGACAGCATATCAAGTACCTCAAACGATGCGATAGAATTACCTGCAGGCGAACGTTGTGTAGCAGTGAATGATGTCGATGTAGTCGAAGATATAAATGGAAAATTGGTTACAGAAAATAAATTTCTACATTTTTACCGAGTTCACACCCTTCGCATCTATGACATCATTTAGGTATCTTATAAATTTCGAATCACATTCGAAAATGATTGTGCCCGCGCGAAGCGCGGGCTATCGTACGTTCTAGTTTGTATACAAATCTTGTTATCAGGTTGATGTAGTTGTCCCCTTGGTTCGATTAATGTTTGTTTTATCCATGATATTTACTCTTTTATGAAAGTATTTCGTTATAAACATAATTCTTCACCCAATTATCTTCACGTTGTAGAGTCACAATTTTCAATACTATCCACGCTGGTATAAATCTTTTCATCACTTGAATCGAGTAATTCAACAACTCTCTTATCAATTTCATCGACATCTGCATTTCCTGCGGATAGAATTGAACATTTTGCAATATCTCTATATCTCTTTTCTTTAATAAGTGAAGCGTATGTATCTTCAACTACGTCTGCATTTGCATCTACTACACAGTGTGCTGGAATTTCTATACAGTAAAACCTCAGTCCCTGTCCGCTCTCGGGACTGAACGCTTCAGTCCCTGTCCACAGAACAGGTGAATGTGGAGGGGAGCGCTCGGCCAATCACGATACAGATACAGTTAGACGGGGCGTGACAGCTGTGAGCAGCACCAATACGGCACCGAACGGCAGACAGGGACTGAAGCTAGGGATCGGACAGGGACTGAAGTTGGACAGGGACCGAGGTGACAGGGACTGAGGTTTGACTGTATTATCGTTTAAGTCATTTAAATTGCCATTACCTAAATCAAGAAGAAATTGATTGAATTCAGACTCTTCTTCAAGCGTTCGCATATTTTGTGTCAGGTTGAATTTTTGAAAATGAACCCCTAACTGACTTATACTTTATAGACAAATTGAGTATTTCATTTCGAGCTCCTCGCACTATAATGGGAAGTATTTACCGAAAATCACCGCCCAAAACCATGAGTTTACCCCCAAATGGTATATTGTTGTTCATAATATCTCGTAACGTTCGATCGATCACTTCTAGAGCATAACGCGGTGCCATTGGTGCTTCATCCTAAATGAAAATCTCTGTTTCTCTCAACACATTTCCTTCGATTGATTGTATTTTAATGTTTGAGGTTGAGTCGGATAAACGTGGAACTGGCAATCCAAATGTTTTGTGAACCGTTTTACCGTTTGGGAGTAATGTGGCTGCAATTCCTGTGAAAGCCATGGTAAGTACCAGTTTATTCTTTCCCAATAAACACACAGTGGTTGATATGTAGTGGAATCAACGTGACTTATCAACGTGTATTCGACTAGGAATTTGTGGGTACGATGTCCGCTTGAGACACGTGGTTCCGGTGGATACCAAACTTTTGGTTTTAGCGTCCATCTCTACACCGAATACGTGTAAACCACGTGTAAACCACGGGTAAACCACGGGTAAACCACTCGTATATTTCTCGTGTATTCCATGGTCCGGAAAGATGGGTATAAAATTGCAAAATTACATTGAAATGTCTTTCCCGTTAGTTGAAAATGTGTTTTAGCATTATGAGTCTACGATTAGCATATAAAAATATGAATATTAAAAAAAAAAAAGTGCACGGCAATGGGATTGAACCTACGAATCCTTGAATCTGAGACTACAGTCTTGTCCCCGCGGCTGCCGCCGCTCTTACAAAAGATAGAAGATTCAAGGTACATACGATGTACGCTAGCCTTTGAAAGTTACGCACAGTGATTGACCATTTGATAATTGAAGTTGGGAGTTTGTTTTTACCCGTGGTTTACACGTGGTTTACACGTATTCGGTGTAGAGATGGACGCTAAAACCAAAAGTTTGGTATCCACCGGAACCACGTGTCTCAGGCGGACATCGTACCCACAAATTCCTAGTCGAATACACGTTGATAAGACACGTTGATTCCACTACATATCAACCACTGTGTGTTTATTGGGCAGGCGTAGGCGCCTCCGATATAGAAATTGAAAAAACGTGTACCCTTAAAAAAACTTGTCAAATCTTGGAACGAAGTTTCACCTACATATTATGTATGAGAATACCTTAAAACGCGTGCAGCAAATTTTTAGTTGGATTAAAATTATCTTTCCAAGTATCACTGTAATTCTGTACAGTTTCTAGTAACCTTAACAATCAAACAGTATAAAAAGCGCATTGCTGATGAACTCGAATTCTGAAATCTGTACTCACACTTGTTTATTTGAATGATATTTGCGTGGAGCCCTTTTTACTGCAAGTGAAGTAGAGGTAAAACTGCAAAAGCATCATCCACAGGAATTATCATATACTTCATCGTGATAGAGTTCATAGGCCACTGTTCGAAACCAGATAATCTGCTTACTTTGAAGCAACCTAGTAGAGAAGATTCGCATGGTTTTGTGTACAACAACTCCGTTTTATCAAACCTTCGGCCAATGACAACCTTCCCGTAAATTGCAGAGGTAGCAATATTATCAATAACAATTATACTGCTATCTTTGAGGCCAGCACAATTGTTCGGATGAGCAATCGACAAGGTGAAGCTTTTATAGCGCAATTTTTTAAATTGCGGATCTCCACACCCAGGAACAAGTGGTCCATGATTGTGCTCTCCAGTTACTTCGATTCGCTGTTTGTTTTTATTTGCACGACGTAAACAGTTGAAAATTTCTTTATATCTGTTGTTGAGTTGCTGGAGCGGTCTCTCAGCTTTCCTCAAGAGTGTTTTCAATGTTTTCATGTAATTTTCATATCGAAAAGCACTATGGTATGGTAGGTGTCAATTGGACCAAGCTTTCGTACATCATCTGCTACATGTATAAGAGCATGGACATTGTGAGAAATGTATTCTGGTCCATAGAGTAATGCAAAGCATTGTACAAAATGTATTAACAGTGCTTCGGCATAATCCACGTGAGTTAAATCTTGATGACTCAGCAAACGAACAGCAACATGAAGCTCCATTAAGTGTTGATAAAACTGTTTAGGTAACACCCCTTTCAATATAAATGGTCCGATGTATAGCAAGAATAAGCGTAATTCGGTGGCTTTCCACAGCTTATAACTCTTCAATTCACGTGGTCTACGTGCAAATTCCCATGGAATATGCAAACGCATTTCTATTAGAGCATCTGATATAATCTGTTTCATGTCATCTGTCAATCGAGTGAATTTCTCTGTGCCTTTGTGCCATAGTGCTATTAGTTTCTTCATAACACCAACAATGAAAATCAGATGCATAACTTCTAAGGGGATCCTCGATACCAAACCGACATTAAGAATTTCCAACAGAATGCTAATACCACAATGATATTCCCTCTGCTCTTGGTCAATAAAACTTTGATCAGTTCTTTTGCGACTGTCTATTTGTGGAAAGCTCACACGGTTTTGAATGTATTTCCCTTTGGTAGTGCACTTTGTACAACTGGAGTATCCAGTATGATTCTTGGTCAGGCAGATGAAGGCTTTCGCTGGTGCGTCACAGATAATTGAATGAATAGAGAATGGGTATATTGTACCATCATATTCAAAACCATTTTCAACTAAATCTTTCGCCTCGTTGACAAAGTGTCGCAAATACTCATTGGCATCATAGGGCTTCTCGGTCCCATGATAACATCCAATGAGAAATACATCATTACCTGGAATGACACATCCTAAGATTGGCCATAATTGACTGAAATTTGATCCTGATATTGGTAATCCGTCGATTCCAATTTGTAGTTTAATACTAGTCACATTTCTAGAATTATGTTTTTCCATAAATTGTTGGATTCCAGGTACAATTCCAAAATGGCAATATTGGCCGGGAGGTACTTCATCAATAACCGTTCTTTTCGGAGTTCCTAACCCCTTGCCTGTGAGTGACACACATATGGGCAAAAAAAAGTCGTGCCACTTTTGTGTCATGACACATATGTGGGCATTTGAAAAAAAACATGATTTTACTACATCGATTCGACTGTTGTTTGGTATATCATCGTTTTTGAGGTTGCTGAATCCGAATCTGAAATCAGATTTCTGAAATTCAAAATGGCGGATCCAATATGGCGGACGCGAAATCAAAAAACCGTTCGATTCCGATGAAAGTAAGTATCTTTACGTTTTCAAGATCGCTGAATCCGAATCTGAAATCAGATTTCCAAAATTCAAAATGGCAGATCCAATATGGCGGACGCGAAATCGACAAACAGTTTGATTCCGATGAAAGTGAGTATCTTCACGTTTTCAAGGTCGCCGAATCATCCTTTAATCCCAGTATCATAGTTTTTGAGGTCGCTGAATCCGAATCTGAAATCAGATTTCCGAAATTCTAAATGGCGGATCCAATATGGCGGACGCGAAATCGAAAAATGGTCCGATTCCGATTAAAGTGAGTATCTTCACGTTTTCAAGGTCGCTGAATCCGAATCTGAAATCAGATTTCCGAAATTCAAGATGGCGGATCCAATATGGCGGACGCGAAATCGAAAAACGGTCCGATTCCGATGAAAGTGAGTATCTTCACGTTTTCAAGGTCGCTGAATCCGAATCTGAAATCAGATTTCCGAAATTCAAGATGGCGGATCCAATATGGCGGACGCGAAATCGAAAAACGGTCCGATTCCGATGAAAGTGAGTATCTTCACGTTTTCAAGGTCGCTGAATCCGAATCTGAAATCAGATTTCCAAAATTCAAGATGGCGGATCCAATATGGCGGACGCGAAATCGAAAAACAGTTCGATTCTGATGGAAGTGAGTATCGTCACGTTTTCGAGGTCGCTGAATCCGAATCTGAAATCAGATTTCCGAAATTCAAAATGATGGATGCAATATGGCGGGAGACAATTTGGAAAGTAGTTGGATTTCGTTGCAAATTCGTGACTTGAGATGTTTGTGGTTGCGAATTTCTAATTTGAGTACTCATCTGAGTATCAGATGAAAATTTAGCGAATCATTCATGGCGAACTATTATTCACAGTAAACAAATGTGAAAGAATATTTTTTTGGTTTTATATTCCGCTCTCTGCCGAACCCAGAGTCACGAAACGAGGACGTGGCGGTTGTTGACTCCGTTTTTTTTTCTTTTTTTGTATTTCAATTTTTTTTTGTGCTTTTTGTATTTTTAATTTTTTTTGTGCTTTTTGTCTTTTGATTTTTTTTTTGTGCTTTTTGTATTTTTAATTTTTTTTGTGCTTTTTGTCTTTTGATTATTTTTTTGTGCTTTTTGTATTTTAATTTTTTTTTGTGCTTTTTGTATTGTAAATTTTTTAGTGCTTTTTGTATTGTAATTTTTTGTTTTACTTTTTGTATGCAACTTTTTTTTGTGCTTTTTGTATTTCTGTCTGCTTTTCGCATTTCATATTTCTTTCTTACGTCTTGTACTTTTTTCTTCCACCCATATCTTCAATTTTCGTACCTTTTTTGTTTCGACTTTCATTATATTCTTTCATTTTTTGTATCCTTGTGATTTTTGCACTCAACAATTTATAATCTCTAGTCTCGTGCTTGGTCTACAAATAAACGAGAATTTGAGTATTTTACTTCTCAACACCATCATTCGTGATACTTTCGAAAGCAAGGTACCACGCACAGTGGAACGTTACCACAATCTTTGCACATAATATATGTTGCCTGTCTTTTTTTCTTGGAATAACATTCAGTGCATCGCTTTCTCATCTTCTTATCACCCGAGATGTAGGATGGATAGTGATTTCGTGAGGAGCGTAGAGGATTTTTAGGTTTACAATAATACTCTTTAGATGATGTGTGTTGATCGCAATGCTCTTCTAACAATTCTGTTGCCAGTGCACGACGAAACTGTAAAGAGGTCATCCTCTTCGAGTCACTTTGGAGATGATTATAGACGACGAAAGCATTGTAAATTGCAGTGTCGAATAAATGAAAGTATAATTTATGATGCCACTTGACAGTTTTGTGAATTGTTTCGTAAGAAGAAATAGACTGATCTGTTTTATCTACACCTCCCATATTGTTATTATACGAAATAACAACGTTTGGCTTCATTTTTTCTTTCTTGGTGAGCCTATCTATTTTTTTGGTACCAGTTATAGCTGGATTGTGCATTGTTGTGAGCATGGTAACAACTTTTTTGTCTTTCCATGCGAGACAAGCCATTTTTGGAGTGTACCAAACTTTCATGTCGCCAACTTTCAGATTTTTCGTATACATCTTTGGCATGTATTTACGATTTTCACGCACAGTTCCGCAGACATTCGTTTTCTCATCGACAAGTTGTTTGCACAGAAGCGGAGATGTATACCAGTTATCAATGTAAAGCGATCGGCCTTGACCTGCGAGATCTCCTAGTAATTTTTTTACTACTGTGCCAGATATTCCTATTCCTTTAGGGGCTCGTTGATTTTCACGATCTTTACCTGTGTATATGTCTAGATCATAAACGTAGCCAGTTGTTGACTCGCAATTTTTGTATATCTTTATCCCAAAACGAGCTCGTTTATTTCGATTACACTGTCTAAACTTCAGACGACCTTTCCACGGGATCAATGATTCGTCAATGCTTATATGTTCTTCTGGTCTATACACTGCTTTGAAGTTCTCAATTAGAAGTTCGTGAACAGGACGAATTTTCCTGAGTTGATCTGTGGAATCATCCTCATTTTCGGAGAAATGTAACAGAGTTAGCAACTGACGGAATCTATCGTAGGTCATCACAGTAGAGAAAAAGGGTGTTGCTAACATTTGATCTTTAGTCCAATACATGTCAAGCGATGGTTTGCGTATAATTCCCATCAAAAGAATTATTGCATGGAATGTATACATTTCATCAAGATCTGTCTCTGTATACTTCAGTATTCTCGAATGTGGCTTTAGTTTGTTAGCAAGCATCAAAGCATTCATTTTCTCCACAGCATACTTATTTGTTTCGTAACAAATCATCTCGATCATGTCTTCCGAAAGAAACTTTTTCAAAATTTCGGCTGGACTGCTGTGCCTATTGAGACCACTTCCAGATTGCACACCTGCATGCAAGTCAGTAAATGGATGAAGTACCGGTTCAAATTGTGACTGTTCAGACTGCTCAGTCCACGTCAAATCTTTTCGGAACTTGTCCAAGCGATCAGACAATGGTGTACTCGATTCATCCTCAGATTCTGAGGGCGCATCTTGAGCGCTTTCCTGTGGCCCATTATTGGATTGCTGAATCTCTGTTTCACCATCACTTTCGCCCGCTAAATAATCATCGTTGTCCAGAGAAATGTCTGTGTCTGAATCAGAACTGTTTATTTGTTCCTCATAAATTTTTCGTTTCCTAGTGGACACCGAACGTGCCCTCAACATTGCAGTAAGAGAAACCTGACCGCTCCTTACAATACCGCTAGTGCGCCGACGTAGGGCCAGTGGACTCGAATGGATACGAGAGAAGGGGTAGCGACGGAGTTAGTCTGCCACAGCGAGCGATCGGAAATAGAAGCGCTAGTGCGCAGACGTAGGGTCAGCAGACTCGAATAGATACGAGAGAAGGGGTAGCGACGGAGTTAGTCTGCAACTGTGATCGTTCGGAATACGTGCATCAAGCCGAATAAAGGCGGTCTATTTCAAGTGTAAGTGTTGTGTCTTTATTTCCGTGATCCAGGAGCCTATACGAAACAAAATTTTCTCTCGCTAGTTATTTATATTGTTGATATTACTTGTTATAGCATCTCAAATATTTTCTCACTTTTAGGCACTCAGATTCGAAAATTGACATTTTCTCCTGGCATATTGGATCAGCCATTTTTAATTTTTTCAAATCCTATTTTGGATTCGGATTCAACCACCTCAAAAATCATAAGGTACTTACTTCCATCGGAATCGGACCGTTTTTCGATTTCGCGTCCGCCATATTGGATCCGCCATCTTGAATTTTGGAAATCTGATTTCAGATTCGGATTCAGCGACCTTGAAAACGTGTAGATACTCACTTTCATCGGAATCGGACCGTTTTTCGATTTCGCGTCCGCCATATTGGATCCGCCATCTTGAATTTTGGAAATCTGATTTCAGATTCGGATTCAGCGACCTTGAAAACGTGAAGATACTCACTTTCATCGGAATCGGACCGTTTTTCGATTTCGCGTCCGCCATATTGGATCCGCCATCTTGAATTTCGGAGATCTGATTTCAGATTCGGATTCAGCGACCTTGAAAACGTGAAGATACTCACTTTCATCGGAATCGGACCGTTTTTCGATTTCGCGTCCGCCATATTGGATCCGCCATTTAGAATTTCGGAAATCTGATTTCAGATTCGGATTCAGCGACCTCAAAAACTATGATACTGAGATTAAAGGATGAATCTATGAACATTTTTTCCAAACACAAAAGTGGCACGAAAATCCCATTTTCGCATCACTGCCAAGGGGCTAATAACGTTCTGGCATGTTTCGGCAACTTTTCAAATCCAGGTTCTCGTTTCAGTAATAATAGCAAATCAGAAAGAGCTGCTTGGGTAATTCCATGGGTCACTGCCCAATTTGCCAAAGATTCTTTAAATGTCATTTCGTCGTCGCTCAAATGTTGTTCGCTACTTTCTGCGTTAGAAGTAGAACTTTCGAAAGATACTGTGCCTGACGAAGGAGTAGCTTGGTCCGAGAAATCATTGGGCTCTTCTATAATTGTAGGAGCTTCTGGAGAAGCTACAGGAGGAGAAGCCGGAGGAGAAGTCGCCCGCAAAGTACATTCTGCAGTCTGATCAGATAAATCACCAATATTTTCGACTGGCTCTAAACAGACTCCTGTCTCTAATAACTGACGATTGTCTGTATCATTATCAGCGTGTTCTGCATATTTAGCAATTACAGTCTGCCGCTTTGCTTTAAGTAATCGCCGGAAATGTCGCGCTGACATTTCACAAAGTAACTTCCGCTTCGGCATAGTGACCACTCTGTCTTTGATCCAGAAAGATCCGAATCTGATTGAATAAGAGAGAGAAAAAAAGAATACAACCGTCGTCGTAACAACAAGAGAACTTATACAAGTGAGCGTTAAATCAAATAACCTAAGGAACTGATTTCGTGTTTCAGAAAAAAAAAGCTATATCGCTATAGCATACGGAGCGTTCAGCATTCTAGAGACAGATTCAGTATATCACTTTCAACTTCAATAAGTACAGCAGGCCCTTGATGCTCAACAATTATAATGGATAACATTGACGCCGAGGCTGCTGACACGTTGACTCGTTCTTCCAGACAGTTATTGTGTTACTTTGTCATGTAAAAGAATTCTTTTTCATGGAAGATCGGATAAAGCATACTCGGTTAAAAGAAAAGACGAATATAGCATATTTTCAATTTTCAATTTCATAGCTTTGGTGAACAGAATATTTCGTTCTGCGTTGCGTCTGTCGATAACTCGACCGTTATAGTTTCTTCCCAAACTAGTTCTTGAAAAACTCCAGAATAATCACGTTTCTGACAAAGACGGGGCAAAAATAACTATTCCTCAAACGCGATTATTTTTCAATAAAATATGTCAAAAGGCTAGAAAGAGAATCTCGCGAATCAGGCCAGGTAATTGGAAATTTATAGGCCCTCCGTAGCGACCAATACAATCCTGAGCAGCAATTCTTGACGAAAATGTTCAATGTAGAAATTCTCAACTCACCAGTTACCAGGAGATTCTTGAAACCCCAGAATTCTTGATTTTCGTAGTAGATGATGAGTCTCGCAGACCACGCCACAGGCCACGATGAAAATGTTATAAACAGCGCCGTTTTTTGTTTTGGAGGGTATCTGGAACTGAATTTACTACAAGATGATAACCGACCTTCTCACTAATAATCCGTGGAAAAAAAAACAAGAAAAATTACAATTATTGAACGCCCCAAAACGATAGCGTCATAGCGTCTGTTCACAGAATAACAATCTCATCAAAATGGCGGTTAAAAGTTTACCATCCCTAGGCCATGGCGACTTGCGATTTATCATGATACGTGAATTGATTACTTACCAATCTGTTTACCGATCAGCATCGATTCAGTCTCTTGGTTTGTGACGTCCAGATGGATTGGATTTATTCCAGCCGCGCGGTAACTTCACAATTACCGTGATGAAAGCCGGCACGATAAGACGCTACACGCACAAGCGTCTCGATTTCGGAGAAGAAAGGAAGCTACCCAGGGCTACCGGAAGTCGGGACTCGGTAGTCAAACGCGCATTGGCTGCTACCGATGCATACCGGCCACAACGCATGCGCATGACGGAGCCACGGAAGTACAATTTTAGCCTCGTTCTTCACGGACCAATTATCCGTGATTACGAGATATGTATATTATTTACGGTTCTTATATTAATTTGTAGCAACTTAAAAACTATAATCACACTACTCCTTTTTTTCAATGCACTTAATATTGAAATTTCGCATCGCGCCATAGTTGCAAACATGATTTTGACAAGGTCATTGAACTCAGCTGTATTCACAGTTTTCTACAAAGCATTATTGTTCTGTATATCATGCGAGTCTACCGGTAGTGCAGTCAGTATAGACTTTGATCCTTGAAAAATTAGATCGCGCGATTTTCTTTTTCTATGCCCTCGGGGGGTCACTGGGAGTGTAAATTTCAAATGGCGACCAAATTGAGCTTTTGCTTGATTTCGAAGAGTGTTTTTTTTTTTCGAAAAAACAGTTTTTATCAAATAACTCGGCCATTTTTGAATTTAAGGACCGTAAGGACAAAAGTTGTAGGAAATTTTGTCCGCTACAAGTTTGGTCCTTACGATTTTTCTTGTAGGATCGATATTTTTCGAAATACACTCAAAAAACCGTTCAAAATTCCAAAAATTGCATCATCTCGTTTATTTTCAACTTTTCAGCTATAATGAATAGAACCAAACTTGTAGAGAATCAAATTTCCAACAATTTTGGTATCCATCATTTTTTCCATCTGTTCAAATTATATTCACTTATGTCGTAAAGCGCGGAATTTACGAAATAATGCAGATTTTGAAATCGGCACGTTTTTCGGGTTTAATTCGAAAAATATCGATTTTTGGAAAAAAAATTATGGAGACCAAAATTGTTGGAAATTTGATTCTCTACAAGTTTAGTTTCATTCATTATAGCTGAAAAGTTGAAAATAAACGAGATAATGCAATTTTCGGAATTTGGAACGGTTTTTTGAGTGTAATTCGAAAAATATCGATCCTACAAGAAAAATTGTAAGGACCAAACTTGTAGCGGACAAAATTTCCTACATATTTTGTCCTTGCGATTTTTCGTTAAATTCAAAAATGGCCGAGTTATTTGATAAAAACCGTTTTTTTTTTTCGAAGAAAGAACCACTTTTCGAAAACAAGCAATAGCTCAATTTGGTCGCCATTTGAAATTTACACTCCCAGTGACCTCCCGAGGGCATAGGAAAAGGAAATCGCGCGATCTAATTTCTCAAGGGTTAGGTCGTTTTTTTGGATATACTGACTGGACAGGTACGGCTCTACCACCTGACATACTTCCGAATTTTCCGAAAATGATGATCATATTTGTGTAACTAGTCATTTCAAGCGCAAAATTCGAAAAATTCGAAAAATAAACCTCAATTATATGTCAATTACACCATGTTACCCATTGTTTTTAAAAAATATGATTTCATTTTCGGAAAATTCAAGAAATCTCCGATCGAAAACGTGTACAACAAGGCATTTTCCGCTCGTATACCTCCAAGTCAAAGTTACCGTTCAAATACAATTTTAGGGTCTTTCTGTCATTATACAACCTCGATGGAATTCCATGATTCATTTACTGAGCTTATGCATTTATTAGATCTGTGGGAAATTATATTTCCCGCCCCGTCCTCTAGATCACTAGGTAGTTTCCCATCTCATCCGCTAGTTGGCACCACTTTAAAGTCATAAAGTTGAAACACCATAGTCATCACTATGGTTACGGCAGTGTTTACTACGAATTTCATTCCTTTTTTCGGTGCGTAGTTATCACCACGTTTCTTGCGAGAATAAAGACAAATTTTTTCCGAAATATGTCGAAAAAACGGGCACGCGATCGCGAACAGTGTTCAGAGGACAGTGAAATGCAAAGACAACAATCCACGGGACTCATTAAGCGTCTCAAAAAACTAGAACAACAACTATACAAGAAAAAGAAACATAGACGCCACCGGCATCGTCGATCTAGAGAATCTAGCGTCGACTCGAGGACAGACCGTGAGTATACCTTTCAGACTGATTTCAGATCGAACGAGCCATAGATGAGATCCTTGTTGTTGTATTATAGACGAGATCTATAATTACACGAATTACGATACGCACATTGCGTCGAAAACAAGCTTCGCGCTGTCACAAACCGGCACTCTTTAGACGAGTTCTTTAGAGATGTAAGTCACGAGTTGACTACGTGGCCGTCCTTTTTCTTCTTCTCAGACGAGTTCTAGAGAATGAAAATTGGCTGTTCGTTTTTTTCTCCTGCATGAAATTCTGGAAAATCCACGAGTTGGTTTCTTTCCCTTGCAGATCATGGAAGGAGATCTCGTTCTCTGCGACGTGATGGATCCGGATCACGCTCCTCACAGCATGATATATGCAGATCAACTTCAACTGCAGACCAACAAGCTGTGTCGAACGAAAACGAACCACCGGCTCTAGCAGCGTCAGGACCTGCGGAAGACCCCCTGAAACAGGTAGCTGTACCTGACAACACAAATTCACCGCTACACGAGTTGGGCGAGAACATACTGAATATCCTCGGCAACAAGGTCACTGAGGAAAAAATCCTGGGCAAGGAAATACACCCGGATATAGCCTGCAGGTGGGAAACAATCCTCAAAACAGGACTCCCTCCTGATATAAAAACAGACCTGATTAAAAAATATCCAGTCCCGAAAAACTGCACCCTAATGGAAGCTCCGGCACTGAACCCGGAGGCCAAAGCAGCGATGCTACCCAACGCTATCCAGAGAGACACTAGGCTTGCGGCTATGCAGAATCAGATTGGTTCCTGCTTATCGGCCTTGAGCCAAGCCTTATCACACCTAATCCAACATAACCAAGCAGGGGATAATGTGCAGCTGATTGAATGGGTCAGCGACGCAGGACGCATACTCTCGGATCTACATTACTCAGACTCCCAAACACGCAGGCTGTTCATAACCTCCAGTGTCAACCCTGCAGTCAAAGAAACGATGGTAGGGGCACCTATCGAAGAGTATTTATTCGGTCAAAACTTAGACGAACGAGTAAATTCTGCAAAAAACCTCGAAAAAGTGTCCCTCGGCCTGAAAAACAACAAACCGGACTATAAAAAACCAGATTACAAGAATAAAAAGTGGCCTTTAAACTCCAAGAGTCTGCCTTACCCTCGACGTCAAAACCAACAGGCGATCAGAACTCCCAGGTCAGGCAGACAGGAATCTTACCCGAGCCAGGACACGCACAGGAGTTCGAAACCGCAGGGCCACCGATACAGATCCAACTCCAAGACAGGACAACAGACACAGAGCTACCGCAGGAAACATTAGGCCCAGACGTAAGTAATATGGCAGGAAGACTGAGATTTTTCACATCTGCTTGGAAAGAGATCTCTCAAGATACCAGAATACTATCTTGGATAGAAGGTTACCAAATTCCGTTCCATACTACACCGACTCAACGAGCGTCACCTTCGGAGCAGCGTTGGTCCCCTAATGAGAGGAAGAACATCTCAATTTCCATTGAGAAATTGTTAAAACAAGGAGCAATCACTGCATGTAACCCAATCTCTGGCCAGTTTATTTCTAGTATATTCCTGGTTCCAAAACCAAATGGCTCTTATAGGTTTATACTTAACCTGAAAAAACTCAACATGTTTATTTCCACTGAGCACTTCAAAATGGAAGACTTTAGAACCGCTAAAAGGCTTATATCTCACAGATGTTTTATGAGTACCTTGGATTTAAAAGATGCATATTTTCTCATTTCGATCCATCCAGATCATAGAAAATATTTAAGATTCCTTTTTGATAACCAGTTTTACGAGTTCACATGCCTACCTTTTGGCCTATCTACAGCCCCATATTTATTTACAAAGATTTTAAAACCACTTGTAAATGAATTGAGGAAAATGGGGCATATGTCAGTCGTATACCTGGATGATTTCTTACTGATAGGTGATACCTATCAGACCTGCCAAAACAATGTGTCCCAGACACTAGAATTGTTACTCAGACTAGGTTTTCTGATTAATGAAGAGAAAAGTTTTCTGACTCCGTCCAACAGCCGTAAATTTCTAGGCTTTGTCTTTAACTCTAACGATATGACCATTGAAATTACTTTGGATAAGAAATTAGACTTGTACAAGGAGATCAAGAAGTTTAGTACTGCTACAAACTGTAAAATCAGAGACTTTGCCAGATTCATGGGGAAAATTACAGCGGCCTGTCCAGCTGTGACATATGGTCGGGCTTACACGAAACTCTTTGAGAAAGCGAAACTTTTAGCACTAGAACATAGTCAAGGGAGTTATGATTGCGTAATGAAAATTCCGACTTACCTTCACGAGGACCTTGACTGGTGGAGAAATAATATCCAAGGGGCTAAAAGCTCGCTAGATAGGCTAAATGATTTTGAGCTTGAAATTTTCTCTGATGCTTCACTGTCTGGGTGGGGAGCTGTATACGGAGAACACAAAGCGCATGGATATTGGAACGAGTCAGAAAAGCAAATGCATATTAATATATTGGAATTACTGGCAGCTCTGTTCGGCCTAAAATGCTTCGCCACCAATAAGTCGAACTGTGATATCATTTTAAGAATCGACAATACCACTGCGATCTCGTACATCAACCGCATGGGTGGTATGCAGTATACAAAACTCAACCAGATCTCTAAAAGAATATGGCACTGGTGCGAAGAGAGAAATATTTTAATATTCGCATCATACATTAGCTCCTCAAACAATTTCGAGGCTGATGCGGAGTCGAGAAAACTAGAAGTAGAAACAGAGTGGGAATTGTCTGGTCTCGCGTATAAAGAAATTATAACCAAGTTTGGGGTCCCAGACATAGATCTGTTCGCAAGTAGAAATAACAGGAAATGCAAACTCTATATTTCTTGGTTCAAAGACCCAGGTTCGCTGAACTCGGACGCGTTCACTATTTCGTGAAAAGATTATTTCTTTTATGCCTTTCCTCCGTTTTCAATGATCCTAAGGGTTCTACGGAAAATCCAAAATAGCGAATGTAGAGGTATCTTAGTGGTACCCTACTGGCCTTCACAGCCTTGGTTTCCGTTATTCTACCGTTTGTTGGATTCAGAATTGATTAATTTGAAACCTGACATCAATCTTCTTGTTTCTACTGACAGGACACCACACCCTCTACATCGCAAACTTATCCTGGTGGCGGGTATATTATCCAACAGGCGTACCAACTGAAAGGCATACCCGAAGAGGCGGCCAAGATCCTTCTGGCATCGATAACCGATTCGACACTAAAACAATACGACTCCTGTCTAAGGCAGTGGTATGTTTTTTGCTCCGCACGAAAAATAGATATCTACAATAGTCCGGTCTCGGATATTATCAAATTTCTCACTCATCAATTTGATGCGGGCTCGTCATACGGCTCCTTGAACTCAACCCGTTCAGCCATATCCTTGATTAGAAATGGAGATTTAGGACAGGATCCACTCCTTAAGAGATTTTTTAAAGGTATCCATAACATGAAACCTAGCAAACCAAGATATGAAGTGACGTGGGATCCCAGCATAGTACTAGATTATATCTCCACTCTCTATCCGAAAGTAAACTTGACACTGGAAAACTTATCACTGAAGCTAGTATCGTTGCTCGCTCTGGTTACTGGTCACAGGATGCAAACTTTCTCACTCATAGAGTTAGACAATATTAGAATACTCCCTGACATGATCGAGATTAAAATAAACGACAGAATCAAGACATCCGGCCTTAATAAAAGCCAACCAGTATTAAAACTTCCGTTTTATGCCGAAAATCCAAAAATTTGCGTAGCATCAGCCCTGGAAACCTATGTTTCAGTGACTAAGGATATCCGAGGCAATATCAGTAAATTACTCATTTCTACTAAAAAACCATACAAAGCAGTTACAACTCAAACACTTAGTAGATGGGTTAAAACTGTACTAGGTCGTAGTGGTTTAGATACAAACACATTCAAGGCACACAGCACAAGACATGCGTCCACCTCCACTGCATACAGAAAAGGCCTAGACCTAGGAGAGATAAGAAAGACTGTTGGGTGGAGTAAGAAATCTGAGGTCTTTGCAAAGTTTTACAATAGACCAGTCATGGATGTCTGTGCATTTGCTAGATCGGTACTATCTGGCTAACTCGCCTGTGATACCACCAAATATTACTTTAACAAAAATATATATGTATATATATTTATATATATTATATATGTCCAAATATATGTTCAAATATATGGTATATGTTCATTTTCTCGCAACCATTGTCGTAAAATCCTTTAAACATCTACCTAGTGATCTAGAGGACGGGGCGGGAAATATAATTAAATGATCAAACGAACTTACCTGTGAAGTTCGATCATAATTATATGACCGCCCCGTCCGATTAGATCACTCCCTCCCTAATATCCCGAACCCCATAGATTACGACAATAGCTTTAAAAGAATGAAATTCGTAGTAAACACTGCCGTAACCATAGTGATGACTATGGTGTTTCAACTTTATGACTTTAAAGTGGTGCCAACTAGCGCATGAGATGGGAAACTACCTAGTGATCTAATCGGACGGGGCGGTCATATAATTATGATCGAACTTCACAGGTAAGTTCGTTTGATCATTTAATTTAGTTTTGTAACTTTTATACAGTCAAGCCGGAATCTCTGTCGGACACCTTCACGGATCGTGAAGATTCCAGGGATTCACGAGTCTCCGTGACCGTGACGCATTCATCGTGCGTATCCACAGACTCACGGCCCGTGGAGATTCTAGGGATATCCGCGAGTCTCCGTGACGCGCCCATCGTGGATGTCTACAGACACATGGCCCGTGGAAATTCTAGGGATATCCACGAGTCTCCGTGACGCGTCCATCGTGGATGTCTACAGACACATGGCCCGTGGAGATTCTAGGGATATCCACGAGTCTCCGTGACGCGTCCATCGTGCAAACCACGGATTCACGGCCCGTGGAGATTCTAGGGATATCCGCGAGTCTCCGTGACGCGTCCATCGTGGATGTCTACGGACATATGGCCCGTGGAGATTCTAGGGATATCCACGAGTCTCCGTGACGCGTCCATCGTGCATATCCACGGACTCACGGCCTGTGGAGATTCTAGGGATATCCACGAGTCTCCGTGACGCGTCCATTGTAGATATCCACGAACACATGGCCCGTGGAAATTCTAGGGATATCCACGAGCTATCAATCCGTGGATATCCATGAACATACTGTTTCTGGATGTACAACGGATATCCTTGAACGTCCGTAGAATGTCTATGTCAGACATCCACCAGAAAAACGTTTTGTGGATATCCTCAAATATCTTGGCCGAGTCCACAGTGGACCAGCACCTGCTATAGACGCCGTATGGATATCCATCTCGCGTTCAGAGTGGATATGGCAATAGTATGGATATGTGGATCCAATGTGAATATCCACGGGACATTAATTTCTGTGTGGGCGTGATTCGACACATTCTACATACTTCAGAAATCATTAATATCTTATCCAAAGTTCATTATACGTCGGAAAATGAACTTTTTAAAAATCACTTATCGTGAGGTTTTAGACATACGGTTAATTCTATTACATCTCGCGACGTCGCATTTCTTCAGAGAGCAATTCTTTATCACGTGAATGAGGGAAACTGAAATAGTATATTACACACCTATAAGGGAGGGAAAGTAGGCTATTCCAAACTGCATGTGAGATTGACACCCGAGCCGAAGGCGAGGGTGGCAAGAACGCAGTTTGGGATGGCCTTTTTCACTCCCGTGGGTTGTATACTATTTTTCACCACCCCCTGCATCGGAAAGCACGACTTCCCGTTCACGCAGCGGGCCGAAAGTCGTACTTTCCGTGCAGGTGTGGTGAAAAAAAATTCTGTGACAAGTTATGGTCAGTTATCGAGATTTAGCGACAATTCAGTAACTCTTTTGCTGATAACTTGCCCCGAAAATTTTGCTTTTCAATTACCCTCATTCACACGATGAAGAAATGCTCTCCGAAGAAACTGAGATGTCGAGCGACATAATCGGATCAACCGTGTGCCTGAAACCTTACGACAACTGATTTTTCAAATAGTCAATTTTTCGATGTGCAATGAACTTCGGATAGGATATAAATGATTATTGGAGTATGGAGAATTTATTGAATCACGCTGTACTGGTCCCCTTGACAAAAAAAAAAGTTTGCATCAGGTAAAAAAAATATAAGAAAAATTCAGCCCACATTTTCGAGATGGGCAAACTGTTTTACGTTAATCATACGATTTTTGTGAATTTTTTCATATTTCTAAAAATGGTCCTTTTTTTCGGTCGAAAAAAAATCATAACTTAAAAAGGGATTTTTTCAAAAATCTGAAAAAATTCAGAAAAATGTTTTAGAGCAAGTACAACAATAGAAAAAATTATTAAGCAAATCAAAAAAGTTACGGTCACGAGCCTATATAGGTGAATTGACGTGGACAGCCCCATATCCACATCGCCAAACAGTTTCATTGTAACCATGAAAAATGATCCTATTTTTTGAAAATTTTCAGCGCTTTGTCACAATCTTAAAAATTGGTAGCGTAACGTAACACTTAGGGGCGGGGGAGACGCGACTGTTACTATGTCTTACTATGGGGGAGATGGGGGTCAAAAATGGTCAAAAATAGCGTTACGTAATACTTGAATGACGCCTGACATCTACTACCATTGTGTACTATGAATTTTGAAAAGACTTATAAACAAATCTCGAGACCCAAGTTCGTAAGAACATGAAATGATCTAACAAACTCTCAAAATTGTTTGTCATATATTTGGAGTACAAATATTTATGGAATCTCTTCCCAAACAATACTTTTCACATCTGCGAGTTCTGTGGTATCAATTTATACAAATAATTTTTCCGGAATTTTGCATCGTGTAAGAGTCACATAGGCCATGAGAAAATAATGGTTTTGAGAAATGGGTTTCGGGAGTTCTTTGGGAAGTGGTGGAGAGAGGGGGAGGGGGGCAGGGAGAAGGGGGAGGGATTCTGGGTAATCTACAGGGTCCGCCTCGGGGTGGGGGGTCGTCGTCGTCGTCGTTCGAAATCTTGACACGGCGGCGGCGGCGATATCTTTATATAATATAGAACGATATACTGCATTTCGATATATTAATATCACATTTTATAACTTGACCTCACTTTATGAGATGTCTTATGATATAATTTGCACATGATTTGATGTATTTCTTATCCCATACAGCATGCAACATTGCTACAACCTTGCTGCAATATTGCAATATCTCATCTGCAATATTGCTACAATCTTGCTGCAATGTTGCAAATGCAATGTAATGAAGATGAGATATTGCAATATTGCAGCAAGGTTGTAGCAATGTTGCATGCTGTATGAGATGGTTATTCAAGCGGCGGTATAGCGTAGTGGTTAGGGTGTGCGACTAGTAATACGAACAGCGGCGAGCGTTCCGGGTTCAAACCTTGGCTAGATCTTGGAGAAGCAAAAAAGTTACAGCGAATCCAAAATGCGTTTTAATTGACATGTGTACTCGAATATAAGTAAGGTTAAACTGAAACAACGAAAATAGCCAGGGAAAAGTAAAAAAAAAACTTTTTTTATAACACCTGCTGGAAAGCTTGATTTTCGATGCCTGTGTCTGGGTTGGAAAGGGCCCCTTTTCAGATGAGTGGAAAAAAGTAAAAAAGTAGTAGTAATATCGTGCATTATCATCATTTTTTCACCAACAGGCATGCGCACTTCAAGCAATCTACATTTCTTCACTATCACGCATGCGCACTTTGAAGTAAGTTAGTCGTTCAGTAGCGCCATAGGTCGGTGGCAACGTCCAAGCGTCCGCGAAGTGGCACCCCCAGGCGGCAGCGATGTGTCAACCTAGATTATCGCCTAACTTCGGGTTGGTTATGGTCGGCCATTTGCTCAGCTGTCAGATGTTATTCGTCTGTATCTCAAATCAAGCTTTCCCGCAGGAGTTATAAAAAATAATGTGTGCGATAAGTGCGGATAGGCGACATCTGCCTCGTGTGAAGTTTAAATCACTCGCTCGGCTTGCACAGCGCTCGTGTTACCAACTTTAGACTCATCGGATATCGCCTTCTTTCCGCACTTCCCAAGAAACACAGGTACGTCGAATATATGTATATTAAACGTGTCCAATGTGGAAAGTCGTACGTGGTACGAAAGTATACGTGGACCACACATCATTCAAACACGTTTTTTACACGTGTAATCCATGGTATATTTTTGGTCTCGATTTCCGCGTGCCCGACCTAATTTTCACCTCTCAGAAATTTCCTAACATCCACATTTTTATGACAACTAGCCGAACCGAAGCCCGCGCTCCGCGCGGGCCGACGATTTCTCGAATTCTCAGATTCTCGAAATGATGATGATTGTCTCATAACTTTTATCGTGGGTTGTCTTCGTTAGCATTAAAATGGAATATTTTTAGAACTGTGCGAATATAGTATTCGAATCGAATTGAATCGTATAATTAGTTCAAGATTTCGAATTATTCGATTTTCCGATTAACTCGAATTTTCGAATAGTTAGAGATTTCAGATAATTTGAATTTTTGAATAATTCGAGATTTCAAATAGCTCGACTATTCCGAACTAACCGCACTATTCGAACTATTCGTAATTTTCGAACTCTTCGAATTATTTGAAGATTTGGATCCTTCTAAAATTTGACACTTTCAAAGATTGAAATAATCGAGGAAATAATTTGAGTTAGTCGAGGATGGGCGTAATTCGGGCCGAATTCAGAACATTGTTGTTCGAATCGAGAATACTTTCGACGCTCACTCACTAAGTTGAGTTTTTTTCCTATGGGCCGTTGCTACAAATCTGAAAAATTTCGTACGTGTAGTTTCGAACCAAGAAACATATCCGCACTCCATCAACGATCTACCACGAACATTTGCAAAGATGAAATCAGCTTTGGTCTCATAAGTTCCAATTTCGCTGAAATCCGAATGAATCTTACAAAAATACTTGTATTTTCTCAACCCGCACACCAATTTTCAAGATCCTATGTCGATTGATGTAGGAGTTAATCCATTTTGAGGAGAATAATTTTCGGACAAATTACAATTACTTCAGTTGAAAATTGATGAAAAAAATATGTAACCAATTGTTGTTCATCAATTTTTAATTTTCTCAAAAGCCGTCCTTCTTTTTAAGTCTTCGAACTTTTTGCATCTCAATTTTTCCGGTCAAACCCAAACTGCTCAAGAGCTCTATGGTTTTATTTTTTTAAACCCATCTTTCTCAGCAAAGATTTTAGAGGTGAGAAAATGTGTTATGGGAAGAAAATCTGTTAACGAAGATCAATTTCTGAATTGAATGATCGATCTTTCTACGCAGCTTGGATATGACAAGAGTTATTCATGTACCCTATCAAAAATGACTAACAATGAGATTCGAACTTCACGTGAACAAGAAATCTCCCTCATCTTTCTCGAAAATGGACTGGCTCCCACATTGATGAATATAATACCTTAAAAATTAATTAGGGGAGAATAATCTTGGGTGTAACGGTCAGTAGCAAAACGTTATTTATTGACGTTTCGGCTCGGAGCATGGCCGGCCATCCTCAGATCTGCAAATACAGTATACTTAAAATAATACAAATAAATTCTTAAAGATAAAGTAAATTCAACAACCCATTTTTTGGTTATGGTGTTTGCAATAAGTTCCATGGGAACCAGTGTTGGGCGAATTTGTAATTAATTAATTACAAATTAATTGTAATTTGTAATTAAACCGAAATCCATTAACCATTACAATTGTAATTTGTAATTAAACCGAAATCCATTACCCATTACAATTGTAATTTGTAATTGAACCGAAATCCATTAACCATTACAATTGTAATTTGTAATTGAACCGAAATCCATTAACCATTACAATTGTAATTTGTAATTAAACCGAAATCCATTAACCATTACAATTGTAATTTGTAGTTAAACCGAAATCCATTACCCATTACAATTGTAATTTGTAATTGAACCGAAATCCATTAACCATTACAATTGTAATTTGTAATTAAACCGAAATCCATTAACCATTACAATTGTAATTTGTAATTGAGCCGAAATCCATTAACCATTACAATTGTAATTTGTAATTGAACCGAAATCCATTAACCATTACAATTGTAATTTGTAATTAAACCAAAATCCATTAACCATTACAATTGTAATTTGTAATTAAACCGGAATCCATTAACCATTACAATTGTAATTTGTAATTAAACCGAAATCCATTACCCATTACAATTGTAATTTGTAATTGAACCGAAATCCATTAACCATTACAATTGTAATTTGTAATTAAACCGAAATCCATTAACCATTACAATTGTAATTTGTAATTGAGCCGAAATCCATTAACCATTACAATTGTAATTTGTAATTGAACCGAAATCCATTAACCATTACAATTGTAATTTGTAATTAAAACAAAATCCATTGACCATTACAATTGTAATTTGTAATTGAATCGAAAAACATTACCCATTACAATTGTAATTTGTAATTAAACTCGAATCCATTAACCATTACAATTTTAATTTGTAATTAAAACGAAATCCATTAACCATTACACTTGTAATTTGTAATTCAATCGAAATACATTAACCATTACAATTGTAAATTGTAATTGAACCGAAATCCATTAACCATTACAATTGTAATTTGTAATTAAACCGAAATACATTACCCATTACAATTTTAATTTGTAATTAAACCGAAATCCATTAACCATTACAATCTTAATTTGTAATTGAACCAAAATCCATTATCCATTACAATTTTAATTTGTAATTAAACCGAAATCCATTAACCATTACAATTTTAAAATGTAATTAAGTCGAAATACATGAACCATTACAATTTTAAAATGTAATTGAACCGAAATACATGAACCATTACAATTTAAAAATGTAATTGAACCAAAATACATGAACTATTTCAATTTCAAATTGTAATTGAACCGAACCTAACCGAAGCATTACATTTAAAAATTGTAATGCTTCGGTTAGATTCGGTTTAATTACATTTTAAAATTGTAATGGTTCATGTATTTCGGTTCAATTACATTTTTGAACTGTAATGCTTCGGTTGGGTTCGGTTCAATTACATTTTAAAATTGTAATGGTTCATGTATTTTGGTTTAATTACATTTTAAAATTGTAATGGTTAATGGATTCGAGTTTAATTACAAATTACAATTGTAATGGGTAATGTTTTTCGATTCAAATACAAATTACAATTGTAATGGTTAATGGATTTTGGTTTAATTACAAATCACAATTCTAATGGGTAATGTATTTCGGTTTAATTACAAATTACAATTGTAATGGGTAATGGATTTCGATTCAATTACAAATTACAATTGTAATGGGTAATGGATTTTTTTTTAATTACAAATTACAGCTGTAATTTGTAATGGAAATGTAATTAATTACACCATGTAATTTGCTGCTGCCCAACACTGATGGGAACCACGTGTTTTTAAGAGGTTATGTAACCCATATTTCAACAATTAAAAAAGGACTCTAAATTAAATAAAAACAAAAGTTAAATATATCAAAAAATTTTACAAGATCGTCGTTTATTAATAAGATAAAATTCTTGTAAAAAAAAATTTTTTGATATATTTAACTTTTGTTTTTATTTAATTTAGAGTCCTTTTTTAATTGTTGAAATCCCTGCTTAAAATTATCGATAGGATTCGGATAACAGCGGATATAATCGGATAGGTTTCGGTAAGATTTTCGGATAGAGATTTTTCTGATTGTATCCGCTTCTATGTGCGTTTCACTCGACGAAAAAACTCCTATGCGGATTGCGTATGGTCCTTGCCGAAGTTGTACCGGATGCCAAAAATCGCGACACCGGCGAATATCTATTTGTATCCGTATTCTATCCGTATTCCAAATGTGCAGCGTAACGTAGGTATACGTCCATATGGGGGATTCCATGGCATTTCACCTAATCGGTGAAGGTCACCGACGCCGATCTTGATGTCAATTTTATTCTCAATTCGTGCATCGAAAAAAGTGAACACGTGTTTGGCCGTTTTTCGATTCAGCCATGTTTTCTATTTTTTTGAATTTTCCAATTTTTCATCCTTTTCGCAAACGGACTTTTTTCAACTGGCTCTAACTTCAAGAGCTTTGACTTTTTTCGAAAAATGGTAAGGACATAAAATGTGCCAAAAAGACCGAGATTTTCGAAAAAAAATTGCACAATCTTTTCCAACTACACCGTTCTGGGATATTTTTGATAATAGAGAAAAAATCAATATATTATTCATTTGGACACCTTCGATTTTCCTGAAACTTTTTACCTGAAATCAACCACTTATAATCAAGTTATTCTCCAAAGGAAATTATGGGCCTCGGATTCGTTCGGAAGTTACACCATCATAGGTGCCAAAAAATCGGACAATCGCAAGAAATCTCAGGGAAATCAGTTTTATCAATTTTAATTTCGACAAGAAAAGCGTACTTGATGAAAAATTGAATATTGATGATTGAAATGATTGAATTTGAACTATTCAACTATTTCAATATTATACTATCATTAGTTAAACTATTGTAGTCGCTTTTTTATCGGATGATTCATCGAAATTTGGAGATCTCAGCATTTATACGGTTGAATTTTTCAGTATACAAGATAGTTTGTTTTGTTGCGAGCTTGAGTTCTGATTGAGTACTACCCCAGCTCGCTCTTCTGTTCGCTGCAACCGTCGATAATGTCAACGTTGACGTACACTTGAAGTTTTATTTCGAATTTCGCGAATCTAGAACTTATTTTATGATCGGAACCACGTGAAAACTTAGTATCTACATTCATAAATGTACGTGAAAATATACTTGGCACGGTAAAAAAATTATAATCTCGTTTTTTTTCACGACGTCGGGTATTTTTTGAAAAATTTCATTTTTCAGCAAACACTGATTTTTGGAACATGAGAACTTGTCTGCTCAAAGTTAAAATTGATTTCCCTGAGATATATTGCGATTTGTCCGATTTTTTGGCACCTATCATCGTGTAACTTCCGAACGAATCCGAGGCCCATAATTTCCTTTGGAGGATAACTTGATTGTGGGTGGTTGATTTCAGGTACAAAGTTTCAGGAAAATCGAAGGTGTCCAAATCAATGATATATCGATTTCTTCTCTATTATAAAAAATATCCCAGAACTGTGTAGTTGGAAAAGATTGTCAAATTTTTTTTCGAAAAGCTCAGTCTTTTTGGCACATTTTATGTCCTTATCATCTTTCGGAAAAAGTCAAAGCTTTCGAAGTTAGAGCCAGTTGAAAAAAGTCTGTTCGCGAAAAGGATGAAAAATTGGAAAATTAAAAAAAAATTGAAAACGTGGCTGAATCGAAAAACGGCGGAACACGTGTTCACTTTTTTCGATAGACGAATTTAGAAAAAAATTGACATCAAGATCGGCGTCGGTGACCTTCACCGCTTAGGTGAAATGCCATGGAACCCCCCATATGTGCTTTTCTTCCGGGTGCCGTATTCGTGAGGCATGGGAAGCTATTCGGCGCGAATCGGACTGTATCCGGACGCAAAGTGTATCCGCCCGTCATTGGGTTGTATCTGCAAGCTTTCCGCAAAAATAGACGCGGTGAATGCGCTCACCAATCCGACCCTGTCCGGTTTATACCCAAAATCTGTTTTATCCGCACGTTATCAGAGTTTATCCGCCGTGGTTTCGCAGAAAAGGACGCGGTGAATGCGCTCACCAATCCGACCCTGTCCGGTTTGTACCCAAAATCTGTTTTATCCGCACGTTATCAGAGTTTATCCGTCGTGGTTCCGCAAAAAAGGACGCGGTGAATGCGCTCACCAATCCGACCCTGTCCGGTTTGTACCCAAAATCTGTTTTATCCGCACGTTATCAGAGTTTATCCGCCGTGGTTCCGCAGAAAAGGACGCGGTGAATGCGCTCACCAATCCGACCCTGTCCGGTTTGTACCCAAAATCTGTTTTATCCGCACGTTATCAGAGTTTATCCGCCGTGGTTCCGCAGAAAAGGACACGGTGAATGCGCTCACCAATCCGACCCTGTCCGGTTTGTACCCAAAATCTGTTTTATCCGCACGTTATCAGAGTTTATCCGTCGTGGTTCCGCAAAAAAGGACGCGGTGAATGCGCTCACCAATCCGACCCTGTCCGGTTTGTACCCAAAATCTGTTTTATCCGCACGGTATCAGAGTTTATCCGCCACGGTTCCGCAAATACGAACGCTGTGAATGTGCTTACCAATCCGACCCTGTCCGGTTTATACCCGAAATCTGTTTCATCTACACGGTATCAGAGTTTATCCGCCATATGGTTCCGCAAGAATGGACGCGGGATATCGATGCAGTGCCGACATAGACGGATAGGTGCTGGTTTGGCGAAGTCCGGCATCTCAGTATACAATTCCGCAAAGATCATACCCAATCCACATTTCAACTCTTACTCAATATATTCATACCTTCCCTGCTGACAATGTCCTCAAGAAACCGGAAAGCGGCGTATACATTTGTTATACTATACATTTCAGATACATTCCGGAAATTCATTTTTCGGATTAGATAAGTTTTTGTCGGAATCGTATCCGGCCAAAAAATGGCTATGCGGATTGAATCCATATTCATGGTTCTTTCAGAGTTTGTACTCGGAAGCCGAAATCCGTGAAATCGGCAATCCGTCCGTTTCATCCGCACTCTTTCTGGATGAAAAAAGATGATCGAAATATATATACAAATGTATCCGGTTTGGTTCCAGCAGCGGCAATCGTGGGTTTCGCCACGAATCAGATTGTATCCGGAATCAAATTAAATCCGTCCTTCATACGGGTGTATCCGGAAGGGTACCGGAAGGGCGATGTGCCGAAGGTGATTTCACGTGGTTTTGAATACGGCTTCAGCCGGTTTTTATTGGCAATCGATTCAATCCTCCCGTGATCCGGTTGCATCCGCAATTATTCCGGCAATAGTTACGGAGAACAAGCAATTCCCAATTCGGCTGTGCCTATCCGGTTTCGATTCTATAATCGATTTCACCCGGATTTCGTTCGGTTGTATCCGCAATTTTGCCGGAACAAAAACTTGCGTACCTACAAATTACCGAAATAGTTGTGAATAGAATCGGACAGCGGGTGGATTGCATCGATTACAGAATCGAAATCAGATAAGGCCTGATTAAGAATTGCTTGTGCCGCGTATACATTTCCGGCATAGTTGCGCATAGAATTAGACAGCGGGCACATTACTCAGATTATAGGACCGAAACCGGATACGACCGAATTGATAATTCCTTGAAACACGTAAATATTGACGGCACAGGCAATTTTTCACTAACGGCAAGTGGTCGTTCCGGCATACTGGCGGATACAACCGGACACGGAGGGCATTACTTAGATTATAGAATCGAAAACGGATTCGGACGGATTGAATCGATTTTCCAATTCGGCCTCATCCACTTTCTATTCGATAATGAATTGTACTCGCTCGTGATCTGGTTGTATCGGCAACTATTCCGGATACAATTCGGATCGAAGTACAAGGGTTTTAGTTTTTTCAGAAAAAGGGATAAAATCCTCGTAGTATTTTGTGACCGAAAGGAGCGCGGATAGAGACCGTGAGAAACCCAGTCAGGCCTATCCGGATTCAATCCGCTTACGCAGTTCAGATTTTCACCGCTTGGGGGCGTCATTCTCTCGCAAGTGAAGTACTACGGCTGCGAAATATTAAGACCTCGCGATGCTCGAGCCTAAGTATACTTACCTGCCACCGACGGTGACTGTGCGAATAACACGGTTTCTGGAAGTCGTGGCTTTTTCATTGCTCTATGGTCGAGCTGGATCTTACGTCCGCCCCCCCCCCCCTTTGACCATGCTCGGATGACGGATAACACCGAGCATGGGAGACCGATTCCGCATAGGGACGGATGAAAACTGCAAAATTCCTGGAACATGGCGTAGCCATATCTAATGGTACAAAAAAAAAAAAAATCCAGGAGAATCCACGAACCGCGCATCATCCGAATAGAGCGGGATAAGATCCGGCTAGGGCTGGATCCCTCGCATGCTGGACCGATTTCGCATAAGTGCGGATAGAAAGGGTGGACAAATACCAGAAAGGTTTCCGCATATACAACGACAGAAGTCGATTTGCGTCACCGCGCATTGTTCGAATTGGACCGGATACAGTTCGATCTGAAAAAAAGTTTTTGCGAACTCATTCCGTATAAGTGCGGATAGAAAGGGTGGACAAATACCAGAAAGGTTTCCGCAAAAACAACGATAGAAATCGATTTGCGTAACCGCCCATTGTTCGGATTAGGCCGGATACAGATCGATCTGAAAAAATTTCATTTGGCGAACCCATTCCGCATAAGTGCGGATAGAAAGGGTGGACAAATACCAGAAAGGTTTCCGCAAAAACAACGATAGAAATCGATTTGCGTAACCGCCCATTGTTCGGATTAGGCCGGATACAGATCGATCTGAAAAAATTTCATTTTGCGAACCCATTCCGCATAAGTGCGGATCGAAAGGGTGGACAAATACCAGAAAGGTTTCCGCATATACACGGATAGGTCCCGATTCCTATCCGGCATTTTAAGTAGGGATATGGGTTACATAACCTCTTAAAAACACGTGGTTCCCATGGAACTTATTGCAAACACCATAACCAAAAAATGGGTTGTTGAATTTACTTTATCTTTAAGAATTTATTTGTATTATTTTAAGTATACTGTATTTGCAGATCTGAGGATGGCCGGCCATGCTCCGAGCCGAAACGTCAATAAATAACGTTTTGCTACTGACCGTTACACCCAAGATTATTCTCCCCTAATCACTCACAACGGTCAAGAACACATATCATTCTTAAAAATTAATGTGCACGTCCAGAAAACAGTTGAGAAAGAGCCAGTGTAAGATTTTTGCGAAATTCGAATTTGGGCCAAAACTGATTCATGTCTCCGGCCTGGTTTGTAGTAGTCGTTGTTTGAGTGCGAAGTACGTTTCCTGGTTGGATCCTCATTGGAATGAATATAATATAGAACGCAAAGAATCGTAAGGTATTTAGTTGGGCGATGTCAGAAGTCCCAGTTAAATACGAATAGCCTGAAAACTTCAGATCCTTTGTCAAAAATATATACGACTTTCTCTAAAGAGTCGCAATTATCCGGAACATCCTCATTTCCTGGAAGCTTTGAATTATTCTTCAGTAGAATCAAATTATTCGAAATTTGGACAATTCGGATCATTCAAAGTTTCGAATAATTCGATCCGATCTTCAAATTGAATTTTCCTATTTTATTCGCAACGAATTATTTGCAAAATCGAACATTTGCACAGCCCTACTATTCTTCCTTTGCGACTTGCTTGTTGGCTTTCTCTGGCCACTTCTGCGAATCAGTCGAACGTACCACAAAAGACGATCCAGAAATCACTTTCAATTCGAACCTAAAAATCGAAAAATCACTCATTTCACGACGTTGATTTTTCCGTGCTTAAGAATCTGATCACGAATTGACCTCTCGACGGCTTTAATAATGATATAAAACCGACCTTCATTCCCCGTGTTCGATGTAGAATCAATAATCACGAACGAATGCGATGTTATTTTTCGAATCTGAGAATCAAATATTTCGCATATGGGAACTATTCAAATCATTCAAAGTTCCTAATAATTTGAATAGATCTTCAAATTGAATTTCACTATCAGATTCGCGACGAATAATTGAACATTCGCAGAGCCCTGCTATTTTTCTGATAGGACTTGTCGTGGGCATTGCTGTAGGTCATTCGCACGAAGCACGAACGACGTAAAAAATCGAAAATTTGCACAGCCCTACTATTTTTCTGTTACGACTTGCTTGTTGGCTTCCTCTGGGCACTTATGGAGGTAATTCGCACGAACCACGAACGACGATGCAGAAATCGTTTTCAATTCGAACCTAAAAATCGAAAAATTACTAATTTCACAGGGTTAATTTTTCCGTGCTGAAGAATCTGATTACGAATTAACGTCTCAGGCCTTGATAATGATACGAAACCGACCGTTATTTCCCGTGTTCGATGAAGAATCAAACCTTAATCACGAATGAATGCACTTTAACCCTCGAATCTGTCAGACGGACACGAGAGCCAACTTCTTTCGTTGACTTAAAAAATCAAGAAAGCCAATATATTTCAGCAATCAATACCGTAAGACGAAGATCATGAACATAACACGATGCGAATTGAATCCTTATCCATCCGAACGTCCTGCAATTTTGAATGAACATCCCGAACACGAAACCTCGTATAACCCTTTGCTTGATCGCCACTGACATTCAAAATAATGACAGGCGAGTCAACGAAACTACAAATGACGCGTGGGAAACGACCAGCAATATCTCGATACGACCTCGAGTCTCGAATCGAACCAACCAATCGGCACGAAGAGAATGCGACAACAATCGGTGCGAGTTTTCGAGTTCGAGCGGTCCTGGCTCTTTTAAGATTGGAAATGCTGTTGAACAAGTCTCATAGTACAGCAGATATTATGTACCTCAAACTCTGTATTCATCGTAAGAGCCTGGCAGCAGCGCAAGGATAAGAGATTGGTTTCACACACGAGAGGTTCCCGGATCGAATCCCCGTGAAGTCACTTTTCCTTTTTTTAATTCTTCAATTTTGAATTGTCTCTCATTAATAACGGTTTTTTATTATTAATAATACATTATTATGTTAAAAACGACATTTGGTTGACATTTTAAGAATAAATATTATCGCGGACAGTGATCAAAAATTGATGGTATGATACACGTATATTTCCCGTATAAGTATTGCGTATCGAAAAATTGGTATAACAGGCGGACTTCGTACCTAAAACTTTACGGTATAATATACGAGTATTTCCCATAGATTCGATGTAACTCGTTTATTACCAACGTTTTCTTAACGTGTCGAGATACGTTTATACTATTTTCGTAAAATTTTCTTTTTGATTTCCCATGTACACAACGCGTATGTTCAACGTGTATTGAACGTTTGGAACACGTTTCAGGTGTTGCTCTAACAGCCGCAGAAACGAATAAATATTACGTTCAATTAACGTTTCTCAAACACGATGATATTGATTGTGTAAAAGTTGGATAATACACGTCTTTTGAACGATGAAAAACCAGTGGAATGGCCGGAATTTACATCGTTTCCGATACGTGTTCTTTAAACGGCGAATCAATGTGTATGGGATCGACGTTTCTCAAATACGATGATATTAATGGTATAAAAGATCTAGTGTGTAATACACGTCTTTCAAACGTTGAAAAACTAGTGTAAAGGCCGGACATTACATCGTTTCTGACACGTGTTCTTTCAATGAACATTACACGTTTATTCTACACGTGTTCGTGGTTTTTGATCCACCATTTTTAAACGTGTATTCAACTATTTTGTGTTTATTGGGTTTCCACCACAAAATTCACAGCTAATTTTTGTAATTGAAAAAGACACATATTGTAGAAATTTCATTTAATTCTGTTCGAGTACTTTCTACTTATGAATGATTCTCGCCCATTGTCCATTAGATCTATACTTTAACGGGGTATTCAAAAGTTCTGAAGAAATAGTTTCGCGAACTTCGCAGAAGGAAACTAAAATTGTTTTTGAATACATTTCTCGTATGTGTCTTAGGTTTGAAGCTACGTCGACGCAGAAAATCAAGGAATCGTGAAAATGAAATTATTCGATAATCTGCCCGGGAAAATGTTGGGTCAAACCGATCTTAAAAATGCAGAGTTGAACCCCCGCTCACGTACTTCAATGGTATGGAGGAACAATCCCATGAAAAGGGGTTGGGGAAACCGGCCATCCGATTTGACATGGAATCCCTCATGTAAAGACTCGATGTGTGCATGAATTTGAATAATGATTCCATTGGCTAATTTTGCAATGCAATGTATAAAATTCACATAGAATGAAAGATACCCCTATTTTTCATAGTCATTGTTGAATTCCGTTTTATTCATTGTGATCACAGTGTCTGAAAAAATGTTATTTCGCGCTTCTCTTTCAGTTTTCGCCCAAATCATCCGATGCACCATGTCTTTTGTTGGAGGTGTAGAAGTAACTGATTGTCACGTCTGCAATGGTCCCTTTGAGACGTTCGACCACGTAAAAGTAAAACTTAAAGTTTTGTCGCAGGAAAAAAAATGGCGTGACGTATTATTTGAATGACCTCCGAGTGAGGTCATTCATCTAATAGAATTAATTCCCAGATTCACTTGATCAAATTTTAAGACACATCTTATAGACGGGATATCATCATTAGTCGACAGTTAAGCTACACGGAATATAGGAAAGGACATGGTACATGCCGAAGTAGTCATAAAGTGTACGGTCAGATCATAGCTGTATATATGTATATATGTAGCGTCTGTTGGGCAAGTAAAAGGCACTCGGGAGTCGGCACAGCAGCACATAAGAGGTGTCTCCACAGCTCTCTATTCTGACATTGCAGGTGTATCAGGTCCCGGCCCCATCCCCGGTCAAAAGCCCAGGACCAAGTTCCAGTAGGGCCCGACGTGGAGCGGCATATTTCATCCATTGTCGCTCCTCAACTCCGGCGGCGGCACATTTCAACTTTTTATAGAGATTTTTATACCGCTATATCCATACCGCGGAGAGGGAGACTACAACGAAGATCCTTGCGCGAGCTGAACGTGGATATGAATAATAAGAACGGGTTTCGTTCGTTCTTCGGTGCTCGTTTCGTTTCGTTTCGTTTCGTTTCGTTTCGTTCTCCCGCGCCCTGCTACAGGATGCAGGCTCCAAATGTAATATAACAGGTCCAGCAGGGTGTCACCGACTGCGCGGTGTGCATGGAAGAATTTTTTTGAGCCGGGCGTTGAGAGTGAAGGAATGAAATTAGCCTGGACAATCGTCGGGAGAGGGGGAAGGGAGTCTGACTCCAGGGACCCAGGAGTCCCCAACTGCGCTTCAAACAAGGATTCTCGTGATCTTCAAGTTAACCAGGCTTCTCAAGAGCAATGCCTGTGAAACATACCACGAAATTCGAAACGAAGTGCGATTAGATTGATACATCAAGCGCTTCGTTTGACAGACTAAAGTAATTCCTAATCTTGAATTTGTTATGAAAATCGAAATGAGTTGGTTCAGGGTAGCTTACTGGTGCATTTCGTACGATGAAAACAAAAACATTATATAATTCTTTAGAAAATCCCTGTTAAGAAATATTGCAAAGTTTTGTTCTTTGGAAATTTCGTGAAACGGGGAAAAATAGCACATTGCAAGAGCAAGATGCAGCGGTCTTTTTGCCTGGCGTATTTACAATATTCGTCTGCGATTTGCACAAGCATAGGTTTAACTAATTGTCTTCGGCTCATGTGCATGCTTACGACTTTTCATCATATTGCAAACTTACGTTCGGCCTGCAAATACAGTTGCCTCCTTATTGAAGACGAATCTTCATATAACAAGAGTATGATCGCGTTTTGAGATTAGGAGAAAACGTTCAATAATCTGACACCTGACTGTGCTTGTACGCGCGTATTATTAATACAAAAAATACCAATTTTGAATCCTACGCAATCACAGATTAACAAAAATAGTTAGTGAACGCGATAGTTCACGGATTGATTAAAAATTTGTATAAGTGTTCCTTTGAACAAAATACAATTTCTGAAATAATTTTAAATTTTTTGACCAGACCGTTTACGAGAGAAAAATTGATAAAGTTCGCTCCTTATACGTGGGTCGTTATATTATGAACGCACCGTATTCACAGCATTGAAATTGATAGTTGTGGCTTCACGAGCTTAACATAAAACTATCTATCATACAGAGCAAACATTTTTTGATGAGTCTCCGAAGTTTGAGGCACAATGACCGAAAGTTTTTCGAATGCCGAATCAAAATACAAGAAGGAGCCTCAGCTTGTCGGCTGTTCGGGGCATAGAGCGGCTGGGGGGAAAGGCCGATAGCGGCCGAATCCGATCCCCTCTGTTTCCCGCAGCTGGGGGTACTGAAAATCCACCTTAATCAAACGGTTCGGAAAGTGCCTAAAAAAAAAACGGGTGTGTGCTTAGGACCACACGATAGAAGTGAAAACTTATATGGCATTTATGATTCAAAATAATGCATGTAATCAAAATGATATTAATATTATATGTATATTGATTGGACAAATCAGTAACAAAGCGGAATTAGTATTATGAAACACAATTAGTTTCTCTCCCTTAGTTCCCACAGCTAGTTCCCTTTCTGGTTTTGATTCATCGTGAAACTGATCCTGATTCTCTTCATCCATTTTCTATGAAACGCAATATTTAAATATTCATTATATATACCGTCAGTAACAGTGGATGATGGCCGGTTGGTTTAGCAAAGATCACGGTAGAGTTAACTGTAGAGTTAAATTTTATGGTTAGGTTAAGGTTAAGAGTATTCAAGGAAATATCATAATGTTTATGAACCATCTAAAAATAATTAATGAGACTGATTCGCTGTCCACAAATCAAGTCAACAAACATCAGAATATTCCCTTGAATATTCTTAACCTTAACCTAACCATAAAATGTAACTCTCCGACCGCCTCTCTTCCATATTACTTAGGAAATGCTATAGAAAAACCTGGATACGAAAAAAGATTCGCGCTATTATCAATACGCAACCCCATCCGGATAAATTCACATTACACATAATTCACATTACAAATGCTGAAATTTGTGTGCACATGACAGTTCTGTCGCGCGCGTAAACTCGTCTCCAGTCTCGCTTGGCTACGATCCACCCGAAAAGTGTCGACTTGAGCCGAGTTCCCCGAGCGGTCTCGTTTGGCTACTACCCACGAAGAGTGTCCGTACCACAGTGGTCCGTACGCATTACCCCGCTCTCCCCTGCGCCATTGTGACATCACGTCAGCGTGACGGCCCAGTCTCATTCACAGCCCAGGAAAATAATTTTACAAGGCGCGCCTAAAGAAGTTTTCACTTCAAAAAATTGAAAACACGATTTGCGATCGGAAATTTTTTGAATATTTAGCAGATGATGATCATTATCGTCTAACTCGTCATTTTCAGCGCAAAATTTGGAAAATATGACTCAAAATGTTTTCCATCGTTTTCCGATAATCTTTCTTTCCTGAAAATTCAGGAAATTTTCGATGAAAAGCACGTCTGAAAAATTTTGGCTCGTTTACCTCGGAGTCACCGTCACGGTTTAATTGCTATTTATGTGACATGCGCGTAACGTGATTGTTTATTTGGCAAGGTTATGTTTTTCGTACGCGCCGCCGTTCTGACTTACGCGCCTAAGGCAAAGCCAGCAGCTCGTACGAAAAATATAAGCCGTGCTGAACAGTCACTTTACGCGTGCGTGTTACACAATATTTTTGAAGTGAAAACTTCTTTAGGCGCGCCTTGCAAAATTATTTTTCACCCAATTGCGATAAAACGATGGTATTTCTCCCCTGAAACGCGGGTCGAAAGTCGTCAATTTTGGACCAGAGGGAAGAAAAGTCGATTGCCGGGCAAAAAAGTAAATAGCCAGTAAATAAAAAGTAAAAAGTGGACTTTTTTGCCCGGCAATTTACTTTTCTGCCCGGTTAATCACTTCTTTTTCTTCTGGTCAAAAATTGACCACCCACTTTCCACTCGCGTTACAGCGACGGAATAAGGTCATTTTATCGAAGTCGGGTGAAAAATAGCATATGCCACACGGGAGGAGCGCAATTTTCACCTCGTGTTCGTGCTGCCCTTGCTGCACTTGCTTCGCTCGTGCCTCGGGTAGCAAACCTCGCACTCGGCGAAAATCGCGCTCTTTCCTCCCTTATGTAGCATAATATACTATTACTTGGCTGTGAATGAGACTGGGCCGTCACGCAAACGTCATGTCACGATGGGGCAGGGAAGAGCGGGGAGAGCGGGGTAATGCCGTACGGACACTCTTCGTGGGTAGTAGCCAAACGAGACAGCTCGGGAGAACTCGGCTCAAGTCGACACTTTTCGGGTGGGTCGTAGCCAAACGAGACTGGAGACGAGTTTACGCGCGCGAAAGAACTGTCATGTGCACACAAATTTCAGCATTTGTAATGTGAATTATGTGTATTGGGAATTTATCCGGATGGGGTTGCGTATTGATAATAGCGCGAATCTTCTTTTGTATCCAGGTTTGTCTATAGCATTTCCTAAGTAATATGGGAGAGAGGGCCGGTCGGCGAGTGACATTTTATGGTTAGGTTAAGGTTAAGAATATTCAGGGGAATATTCTGATGTTTATTGACTTGATTTGTGGACAGCGAATCAGTCTCATTAATTATTTTTAGATGGTTCATAAACATTATAATATTTCCTTGAATACTCTTAATCTTAACCTAACCATAAAATTTAACTCTACAGTTAAGTCTACCGTGATCTTCGCTAAACCAACCGACTATCGTCCACTGTTACTGACGGTATATATATAATGAATATTTAAACATTGCGTCTCGTAGAAAATGGATAACGAGAATCAGGATCAATTTCACGATGACTCAAAACCAGAAAGGGACCTAGCTGTGGGAACTAAGGGAAAGGAACTAATTGTGTTTCATAATAATAATTCCGCTTTGTTACTGATTCGTCCAATCAATATCCATATAATATTAATATAATCTCGATTATATAAATTACTTTGAATCATAAATGCCATATAAGTTTTCACTTCTATCGTGTGGTCCTAAGCACACACCCGTTTTTTTTTAGGTATTTTCCGAACCGTTTGATTAAGGTGGTTTGTCAGTACCCCAGCTTGTAATGATACGGGGATAAATGATTAATTTATGTACATATGCTGTAAATTTCTTTATTTAATTTATGTCAAGTTCTTTCAAACGGTAGCGTCTTTATTGTTCTTCCAATCTTCTGATTTACTTTCCTATACTTTCTCATTCATTCTTCCATTCTACATTCATTCCCTTACTGTCCTTTACACAAATCTTGCTTCTCCCAATGTTCTTTCCCTTCGTCGTTTTTCCTTTGTCCTTTTTTCTCCTTCTTCTTCTTTTTCCACAATTTACTTTTTTATATTTAATGCCCATTGCGGGGCTTGAATTCGTTTCTCAACTTGCTTTAGCTATGAGGTGTTGATGTTTGGCCGGCCGCCTCACAACTGTCAAATCCCGTCGTCTTCTCTTTCCCCCTTCGTTCGCTTACGGCGTTTGTAGCGCTATAGGCACTACATCGCTACAATTATCCCCCGTTGAGATGAGCAAAAAATTGATGAAATTTTTTGATAATCTAAACGCCCCTTGATTGTCGTTTAGTTTGGTTGTTCAACTATCCTGCCGTTTCGTCGATGTTCGTTTTTTGATGGCGTCACAATTTGATGTTGCTTGTTGTAGTTCACCTCAGTATTCGAACGTAGGTGCATACATCCAATACATACTGTTTGATGTTGGATATGTTTCTTCTTCAATTTCATCTCATTGTCAGGATAATCGTTGGTTTGTAGCCTCGTTTGTCGCTTTCTCGCTGGTCATATTCGTTTTCGTAGTTTTTTTTTTCTGTCTCAGGTCATTGATATTAGCCATGAGATGTCGCCGTTGAAGGGTGGATAAAGATTCTGATTGGTGCTTCATGTTTATCGTGGATTGTTCTGCTCCCAAATTCACGCCTGTGCACCTCGCTTATTACATCGTCATTGTCATTGGTATTTTATAATCACTGCATTTAACTTCACAAAAATTAAATTCGTCATTCATACTGTTTTCTCGCATCCATCCACTCCTTTATCCTAATTTTATATTTTACTCCTATTACATTTATCTGACTAAAAAGAATGCATGGGTCATGTTGGCAATTATAGATCATCATTCTTGTTATTCCTCCATTTTTATGTACAGTAAATACTGCTAGTCATGTTTTTTTTTTTTTTCAGAGCACTGACAAAGCGAAACAGTTGTCTCGTCGTCGAAATTTAAAAACTTTACAGAGACGTCGAGATCATTGTTTGGAACTGTTCACTGAAATACTTTTTCAAATTTCTCCGATTGTATATGCCTTTGATTATATTATTTTCCACCTCTGCGATTTCATATGCATTTTGACCAATTTCCCTTGTTATCATATACGGGCCTTCAAAAAGATGGAAAAATTTGGCTATTTTACGAGTCTCATGGAAAGCCGAGGAACGCGGAGTAAAACCTTGTCACCAGGTGACAATCGAACTTTAGAAACGTTTTTCTGAAAGTGTTTTCGTCTCTCTGCCGCGGTCATAAGTATTTGCCTAGCCAATTCAATTTTGATCTCGTGTGTAGATGGTATTGTTTCCAAAAATGGCAATAATTCGCGGATTTTTTCTCTAGGATGATCACCATAATGCAATTCGTGCGGAGAAAATCCCGTTTCCTCGTGGATAGCTAGATTTATACAATCGGTAATTTTCGGTATTAAATTCGCCCATTTTGTTTGCGTATCGGAACAATACGTGCGGAATAGTCGGCCTAATTCACGCATAACACGTTCTGCTGGGTCGGATTGAGGATGTCGTATGGACGAGTGAATAACCCTTAAACCTTCATTCTCCAACGTTTCTCTCCAAACATGTGAGGTAAATTGAGATCCATGATCTGACAATATAGTCGAAGGTTTACCAATTCGATCAAAATAATCTTCTTGCAATTTTTTCAAACTAATTCGCGTCGTTGCATTTTTGATTGGGTATAAAGTTACTAATTTTGAAAATGCATCCAGCACCGTCAATATGTGTTGAGCACCTCCGCGTGATTTTGGCAACGGGCCGAAAAAATCTATGCAAATTAATTCATTTGGTCGTTCTGGAATAATTGGTTGGTATTGCCCAATCATGGTTAAGATGTTTAACACGTTGGCAAGTATCGCAAGCTCGCATAATTTTCTTTATTTCGCGTGACATTCCCTTCCAATAGTAATCCTTTTGTAATTGTCGCAATGTTTTACGAATTTCCATATGTCCGCTAAGTTCGTGTACATATGTAACATAATCCGTCATAGTCACCGGTACTATGACACGCCATTGTGCATCATGAGTCGTCTTGTAAAACAATATATCTTGATTGATCTGGTAAAATTTAACCTCTTCTCCAGATTCTATTCCTTCAACTATGGCTAGAATGTCTTCTTAACCTGATTGTAATTCGCGAATATCATCAGCTATGCGCTGTACAGGTCCTTTCCTGCGTGCTACTGCTAATACCAAATAATTTTTATCCGATATGACATTTTTAGGCTGTAGCGCTAACAGTAAAGAAGCTATGAATTTATTTTCATGCTCTTGCATCTGATCGTCTGAACCAGTGCGGCTGAAATAATCTGCAACCAAATTGTCTTTGCCTTTGCAAAATTCGATGGCAAATGAGAATTGCTGTAGGAATAATACCCAACGAGTCGTTCTCGCGTTATGATAAGGTGTTTTTAACAAAAACGTAAGCGCTTGATGGTCTGTGATGATAAAAAAATGAGTTCCGATCAAATAAGTCCGAAATTTGATAATCGCGTAGATTATTGCAAGCAATTCCAGTTCAGTGATTGTATAATTCATTTCACACATCGAAAGTAAGCGACTCACTAACGAAATTATCTTGTGTTCACCTTCATCATTGATTTGGTACAAAATTGCACTAATACCGAGTTTACTCGCGTCAGTTTGAACACGAAACGGAATATTTGGCAGATAATGGCTCAACGTTACACATTGAATGAAATTTCGTTTTATTTGTACGAGAGCTTCGTCGTGTTTTGGAGTCCAAATGAATGAGTTATTAGAACTCAATAAATCGCGCAATGGAGCAATTAGTGTTGCATGTTTTACGCTAAAGTGTCGATAAAAATTACACACTCCTAGAAAACTTTGCAGTGCTACTCGATTTTCTGGAACTCTAGATTCTTCAATAGCTTTTAATTTTTCAGGATTTGGACGTATACCTTCTGGTGTTAAAATTATTCCTAAAAAAAGGTACTTCCTGACGACAAAAAAGAGATTTATTCAATCGTAATGTGAATCCAGTTAAACGAAGGCGATTGAACAAACATTCTAAATCTCTTAAGTGTTGATCAAAAGTAGTAGATGATATTAAAATATCGTCAACGTAAACGGTCAAAAACGAATCAAGGTCGTACCCGATTGCTGTACGTAAACCACGTATGAATCCTGAGCCAGCTGTTTTGAGTCCGAAAGGTACTCTACAGTATTGGTATTGTATACCCTCGAATACAAACGCTGTGTGGCCGAATCCGCGTGGATTCACCCAGATTTTCCGGCCATGTTTTTTGTGGAGGCTGAAACTTTTTTTAGGGGTTCTTTGGCGTATTTTAAGCGACCCGTGTCCGAGGGCTTCGCCCGAAAATTTTTTGAAGGACCGTATTTATTAATTTTAAATTTGGCGAGAAAATCAGTCTTTTTAAAACGAATTTCAGAAAAACTGCTGTCAAATTGAGCCAAACGGACTGATTTTGACGATTTTTTTTTCAAAATGTTCAGAATTTCCTCACCTTTCAGGACACACCTATAGTTTTTGATTTTATTGCAATGCGAGTCCACAATTTTGAAAAAACTGAAAAGATTCGAAAATTTTCAAGTCAAAATATCTCAAAACACCACATCTTTTTTTTCGCTCGTTTTTTTATATGTTTTTGTACATGAACAGTACTAACTTCTCCGAAAGCGGCATCCCCAGTACTTTTTTTTAAACGCAAGATATAGCCGATTCCCGAAAATAACAGGTTTTTTTGGCGTTTTTCGCCGTTTTCACGTGTTGTATCGAGTTTGAATATTGAATACGCTTCAAAAGTCATAGATGTGATACCTACATTACATTTTAACATTTTATAAATATGAAACACGAATTTTAATTGACCACAACCCGCTACCAGAGTCCTACTTGAACGAAAAATGTTTCAAAATAAACATTTCAGATACGTTAATTTTTCAATAAAAACCACAATTACTTCTCATGTTTCTTGAACTTTTTCTTCATAATCATATAGGTCTACACTCTCACGAATTTGTGATGTATTTGCCGCTGACTGATTTCACACCGAGAGAATAATCTAGCGAGATCAACCGAAGTCTACTCGGAATTACCGAAGTGGTTTAAAAGGTCTCTCGTCGGTTCTATGCTTCAAGCGAGAGCAAGCGAAACAGAGATACCTGTTAGCGGTGCGCGCGTAGTGCAGTTGATATATTTATTTCACTCCGTGCGTAAAGCGTGACTTTTCGCACGCAAGCGTGCGTATAATCGGACTTTACCCGCGTTTGTGATATAAAATTTTGTTTGATACATGTGCGAAAGTTGTTTTTCTACGCGTGAGATTGTCACCCTCGCTTTGCTCGGGGGACAAACCTCCCACTCGTGCCAAAACAAACCTTTCGCACTTGTATCGAAATATACTATTCTCTCACACTCTTCCTCACATTAAACATAGAATCAATAGGCTTTCCTCCGATAACTACAACGAATGACTTCGGTTGATCTCGCTAGATTATTCTCTCGGTGTGAAATGAGTCAGGGGCAAATACATCACAAATTCGTGAGAGTGTATACCCATATGATTATGAAAAAAAAGTTCAAGAAACATGAAAAATAATTGTGGTTTTTATTGAAAAATTAAAGAATCTGAAATGTTTATTTTGAAACGTTTTTCGTTCAACTAGGACTCTGGTAGTGGGTTGTGGTTAATTGAAATTCGTGTTTCATATTTATAAAATGTTAAAATGTAATGTAGGTATCACAGCTATGAATTTTAAAGCCTATTCAATCTGCAAACTCGATGTAACACGTGAAAACGGCGAAAAACGCCAAAAAAACCGTTATTTTCGAAAATCTGCTATATCTTGCGTTTAAAGAAAGTACTGGGGATGCCGCTTTGGGAGAAGTTAGTACTGTTCATGTACAAAAACATATTAAAAAACGAGCGAAAAAAAAGATGTGGTGTTTTGAGATATTTTGACTTGAAAATTTTCTTTTCGAATCTTTTCAGTTTTTTCAAAATTGTGGACTCGCATCGCAATAAAATCAAAAACTATAGGTGCGACCTGAAAGGTGATGAAATTCTGAACATTTTGAAAAAAAAATCGCCAAAATCAGTCCATTTGGCTCAATTTTACAGCAGTTTTTCTGAAATTCGTTTTAAAAAGACTGATTTTCTAGCCAAATTTAAAATTAATAAATACGGTCCTTCAAAAAATTTTCGGGCCAAACCCTCGGACACGGGTCGCTTAAAATACGCCAAAGAACCACTAAAAAAAGTTTCAGCCTCCACAAAAAGATGGCCGGAAAATCTGGGTGAATCCACGCGGATTCGGCCGTGTACTTACGCGAGTCTACATGTGAAGGTATTTGATGATATCCTTGTGTAAGGTCTACTGTCGTGAAATATTTCTTTCCGGCATATTTTAGCAAAATTTGTTCCATATCAGGTGGCCCTTCTCGATCTTCAATCGTGATGCTATTCACCTGACGTGCATCCAGACATATCCGGATATCCTGCTTTTTCTTTACAACGTGAATAGGATTATTGTACGGACTACTCGCGTGTTCAATTATTCCAAGAAATAATAGTTCGTCTAATTTTTTCCGTACTTGATCACGATACGCGATAGGAATCGGATATTTTTTGCATTTGGTAGGTTTGGTTTCATCGATATTCAATGCATATTCGTAAACATTACAGCATCCCGGATTTTCCGAAAAATATCTTTATATTTGGTCAACAAATCGAATATTGCATTTTGTTGTGTTTGAGTAAGATTCGAAACGTTTTTTATAATTTCAATCGCTTTATGATGAAAACTATCCCCCTCCCCCTCGATGAGCGGAGCATCAACAACTTTATTGGGTTCTGTTTTCTCGTCACGTCCGGTTTCATTGTCTTTATCGGTTCTATTTACATTGTTACACGCTCGAGTTTGATTTTTTACGGTACGTTTATGCGTAAATCCGTCAAAAAATACGCATTTTGGACCTAATGCTGTTTTTCGTATCGTCACAGTCCTCGTCTCAAAATTAATGATAGCGTCGTTCTCATTTAGCCAGTCGGTTCCCAAAATTATATCATATGTCAATCCCGGAACTATGAGCATTACCGTCAATATTTTGAGGTCAACAAAACCTAAGTCAATACTTATTTGCTTTTTTATTGTCTGCGCTCGTTTTCCAATTGCTCCCCGACTGGAAATTTAATCAGGCTAGCCTGTCATCCGACCAGGCCCCGATCAGGTTGAAATCAGGTTTGCCACATTACGGTATAGCTGATAAGGTGCTGATCAGGTGAGCATCAGGTTTACCTCAGTGAGGTAAGCCTGTTGGACCCCTGATCGGGGCAAGCTCTGGTATTTATTACTAAGGTGTACCTGTTGGGCCCCTGGTCCGTTTAGCCTGATACGGACCTTCTTGAGGCGTGTCTGCTAGAACCCTGGTCAGGTTGGCCTCAGGCATCCGTTACTAAGGTGTGCCTGTTGAGCCCCCGGCCAGTGCAGCCTGATACGGGTCTCGTTGAGGCGTGCCTGTTGAAACCCTGGTCAGTTCGGCCTCAGGCACACCTTACTAAGCTGTGCCTGTTGGGCCCGCAGTCAGTTCAGCCTGATACGAACATTATTTCTAGATGTCTTAGAACCGTGTCAAGTGAAACGTGTATTAGAACCGTTGTCAAGTTGACCCCAAGCATCCCTCACCGAGGTGTGTTGAACCCCTGATCCGTTTAGTCTGATACGGCCCTTATTGAGGCGTGCCTGCTAGAACCCTGGTCAGGTTGCTAACAGGCATTCTTTATTACGCGTTTTACGCCAAGTGTAACATTCATCCATAATATACACCCATTTGGTACGCTTTCAACCCGCTGGTACCACACAGGATAATCATTTATATTACCACCCGCACGGAAAAAAATACTTCAAGGTATATATGAGGCATTCCATGCCAACTCGACCAATGATTTTCCCTCACCATTTTTGATTTATTTCATAATTTTTTCTATGGTTGCCCTCACTCTCAAAAACACTCTGGAATTTTTTCAGATTTTTCTAAATAACCGTTAATTTTTTACGTATTTTCAAAACTCCAAACAGATAGACATTTTTGAAAATTCTGAAAAAATTCTCAAAAATACTTTGTTCCAACACCATCATTTTGGGACATATTAAAAAGTGGAACCAATTTTTCTTATATTTTTTTTGCATATTTAAAAAAAACTTATTTGATAATTATGGTCCTATCGGCTCCGAAAAGTTGTAGAGTACGAATTACTCGTATTCTTAGTAAAAACGGGTTATAAAAATAAACGAGGCGAAGGTTTCTTTCATATAAGATATTTTATGAAATCAATTATTATTAATAATCTTAATGTGATTATTAAATAAAATGTCTTATTTAACAGAAACCTTAGCCTCGTTTATTTTTATAACGCGTTTTTACTAAAAATACGAGTAATTCGTACTCTACAACTTTTCGGAGCCGATAAGACCATAATTATCAAATCATTTTTTTTTTTAAATATGCAAAAAAATATAAGAAAAATTGGTTCCACTTTTCAATATGTCCCAAACTGATGGTGTTGGAACGAAGTATTTTTGAGAATTTTTTCAGAATTTTCAAAAATGTCTATCTGTTTGGAGTTTTGAAAATACGTGAAAAATTAACGGTTATTTAGAAAAATCTGAAAAAATTTCAAAGTGTTTTTGAGAGTGAGGGCAACCATAGAAAAAATTATGAATGAAATCAAAAATGGTGAGGGAAAATCATTGGTCGAGTTGGCATGGAATGCCTCATATGCCAATATGTATCCCAAAAACCGATATATAAAACATACATTCGTTATGTATCACTATATATCAAATTTGCATGTCATATATATCCAAATAATATATGTCGATGATATATGTTATGGATATATTTAACATACTTTTACTATATATAGAATTTACATGTCATATATATCCAAATAATATATGTCGATGATACATGTACGGATATATTTAACATACTTTCACGATATATCGAATTTATATGTCACATGTATCGGATTAATATATCTCGATGATACATGTATGGATATATTTAACATACTTTTACTATATATCGAACTTACATGTCACATATATCGGATTAATATATCTCGATGATACATGTTATGCATATATTTAACATACTTTCACTATATATCGAATTTATATGTCACATGTATCGGATTAATATATCTCGACGATACATGTATGGATATATTTAACATACCATCACTATACATCGAATTTCGCATGTCATATATATTCGACTAATATATGTCGATGATATATGTATTATGGATATATTTAACATACTATCACTATACATCGATGGTAGATACTTATCACAAATATAAAATAAATACATGGAGTTGACATATTATTTATTCGTTCAAATATATCATTTATACATGCAGGAAATACTTAATCTGGAGTATATTTGATTATATTTCACATGTATGCGAAACAGAGTTGTCATATATTCTGGATATATATAATTAAAATATCTGCAAATACATCATCACGAAATTTTCGATGGATCTATGCAAGTATTTTTCATACTCAAGATATATTTATTGTTATATCTACCTATATATTACTGGTATATCTGCCAAATACAACCGTCCTACTATTTGATGAATGCATGAAACTTATATTTTGTTTACTTATTCAAATCCATTCTTAATACATACGTATCCATTAATTAGATACTTCGACTGAAGTATTGTAAAATATATCAAAGTATACGTATGTTCAGATATATCACGAAAACCGAGTATACAAACTATACATTTATTATGCATCAGTATATATCGACAGTATATATCAGTATATATGTAAAATGCTTGCCTCAATCCAACGTAAATTTTGTGATGATGTATTTGCAGATATTTTAATTATATATCCTGAATATATTACAACTCTATTCCGCATATATGTAAAATATAATTTAATATACTTCAGATTTATTACTTGGAACATGTATGAAAGATATATTTGAACGTATGAACAATATGTAAGCCCCATATATTTGTTTTAGATTCGTCATATACTCTTTATATGTAAACATGTAATTGATCACTCACTTACAATGCATATATGTCATATATATGGGTAATACATTTTACTTATATTTATTCACATATATTTTTAGTATATGTGACGCTTACTTCAGCGCATAGATGAAATATATATGGGTAATATATTTCACATACATTTATCCGTATATATTTCGAATATATGCCAATATGTGACCGCTTACATCAGCGAATAGATGAAATATGTATGGTTAATATATTTTACATACATTTATTCGCATATATTTTCTATGCATTTCGAATATAAAACGGATTTCGAGTAAACGATGTCGAAGTTTCACGCGTATCTCATATATAAGTATCCATAGAGTAGGAGTATTGTCAAGCGAGCGAGCGTGGCGCAGCAGGTAGGGCGCGCGGTTGGCACCCAGGCGGTCCGTGTTCGAATCCGTGCGTGCACTTTTTTTTTTTTTTTTTGCGTTGTAAAAAATTCACGTAATTATGGTTTATGCTATGTGTGGTTTCACACTTACGTTACTATAAAAACAGTTTATTGCGTCTACGCGATATATATTATGTGATGTATACCGAGCCTTTCTGAGGAAGCGAAACGGACCCTCTCTCTCCCTCGCCCAGGTATGCCCAACGCAGGCCTGTGGAGGGGGAAGGGTTCGTTTCGCTTCCTCAGAAAGGCTCAGTATAACCATATATATATATATATATTTATTATACGTAATATACACATGTACACATATATATGCAATATAACTCAAATATACGTTAATTGCAATCAACATATACTGAAAAGCAGCCAAAAATGATCTATTTATTATATATGTTTACATGTATGTGTGACATATAAATAATATATTATTCTCGCATATATATTTTTCCATTCTTCGGATACATATTTGATAGATAAACTATGCATGAAATATATATTACAACATATATGTATCGTATATGTATCGTATACTAAGAATACATGAAATATACATTCCTGTATATATATTTTATAGACTAATAGCGGCAAAAATGGAAGAATTCTAAATATATATGAAATATATGCCTGTTTGTATGTTTTTTATATGCAGGATATAAAACATATACTCTTTCTTGATATATTTTAAATATATAAATTTCCGTGCGGGCATGTTCGAAGTTCTTATTATTAATAGGTCAAAGTTTTCCTAATTTCCAATAAGTAGTTTGGCGTAATAGGTAGGGCGTGCGATTAGTAATGCGAGCGAGCGATAGGTCCTGGATCGAAACCCGCTTAGGTCAAAATAATTCGAAGTTTTTCTGAAGTAAAATTGCGTTCTCACGTCGGTATGGGGTTGAGTATGAGTGGTTCAGCTTACTCAAAATACAAAATTTTTATTTTGTAATTATATTTTTATTGTTCAATAATGAACACACAGATTCACGAATATAATCAGGGCTTGACCAGAAAGCCTGATCAGTAAATCTAATGTGGGCCTGACTGACACCCGGATCAGGCGGCCTGATCCGTCCCTGATCGATAACCTTGACGGCGGGCGGAGCAGGGTGCCTGATCAGGCTCTTGTGGAACGCTGCGTCACAAACGGGGTCAGGACCTGATCACTCCACCTGATGTGGGCCTGATCACTTTACCTGATGTGAGCCTGATCGGGCAGTAGGGCAAACCTGGCCAGGAACTTATCACTGCCTTAACAAAATTTCCAGTCGGGTCCTGATACTGATACATTACTTACGGGAAGTGATTGTACATTTCGTCTGTTGCGTATTTGATAATAGAGAAGCTCGGACATCGCTGTAATCTGACTCCCGGTGTCTATTAAGCACTTTACACATTTATTGTTAATACGAATTGTCATAAATGGGCAATAATGACTTTTTACAGCACGAGTTTCAGATTGTACGGCACTGTCATGAACAACGTCATAAACTAGGTCCTCGACCAAGTCGGTTTGACAATGATTCGAAGATGGACCGATTCGCTCCGAATCATTCTCTAGTTTAAAGTATGGATCGAAGCTTGCTCTGTGATTATCTGCGCATTCTCACTCTCTTCTTCTAACCCTTCACTTCTCTCTTCAACTATCTCATCTTCATTAACCTGGTGAACAATCGCTGAGACAGTTTTGTTTCCCGTCCACCGATTAGCATTACCAGAATCTTTTCCACTTGGTTTTGTTTTAGGCTCATTTTGATTTACCCCTCTATTGTTACTCCCGCTGTTTGAATCAAAAGACGGTTTCTTCCTCCAAGATGTTGAATTGTTGAAATTCGACGGGTTATTCCGCGGATTTAATGCTCTGTTTTCCGTATAACGATTTTTATCGAAACTATCTTTATTAATGTATCTGTTTTGTTCATTATGAACTCGATCTCCGTTATTTCTTTGATTGAAATACGTGTCATTTGGAAATCGATTTGACTAATTTTTTTGCCAACAATTATCGCGTTTTTCGACTTGTTCATTTTGTTTTCCCCATGAATCAGTGGATCCGCGATTGAGAGAGTTATTTCCCCAACAACCCATCGATTCACCGTTCGCTGCATCGTCCATTCGTGATATTGCGTAAATTAACTTTCACGAATCTTTCAGATCGATTCCTGCCAAGGCAGTTTGTACGTGAATTGGTAATTGTCGAACGATCACGTAATTTTTCTCATATTCATCTAGGAACGGGTCAATGTTATTGACTTCGTTAGCCTGTTTGTAATAGAACGACAACATCGGACCTTCGTGTTTACGTTCGTATCTACGCGTTCGCCATCCGTCTTTCGCACGCGTTCGAATTTCTACAGAGAAGAATTCACTGGCGAAGGCTTGTTTGAATTGATCAATGTTATTGATTTCGTTCTTAGCTACCTGGAACCATAGCCGCGCTCGACCTTGCAACGCTGATTCAAGCACAATAGGCACAAAATCTACTGGTATTTGCTTGATGTGACAATATTGGTCAAAATCGTTCATGAATTCGAGTGGATTATCTACATTCTCGTCTCGAAAAACTGACATTTTTATTCCAATCGGAGCTTTGAAAAATTTTCGTGAGTCACGTCTGTTGTCGTCTTTCAAAACGATCACCCGTAGATACTCGACCTCTCTGCGAAGCAATGCTACCTCTGTCTTTAACGCCTCCATGTCTCTGCGTTCTCCTTGGTCTGGTGTCATGAATCCTAGCACACCGTCGTCTGATGTCTGAGAATTTGATCTACTAGTCATAATCACTTGAATTAGTTATACACCTAAACATTTAAATATTCAAACAATCTATTACTACCGTTTTTGCCTCGAGTTGAGCGCCAATTGTAATGATACGGGGATAAATGATTAATTTATGTACATATGCTGTAAATTTCTTTATTTAATTTATGTCAAGTTCTTTCAAACGGTAGCGTCTTTATTGTTCTTCCAATCTTCTGATTTACTTTCCTATACTTTCTCATTCATTCTTCCATTCCACATTCATTCCCTTACTGTCCTTTACACAAATCTTGCTTCTCCCAATGTTCTTTCCCTTCGTCGTTTTTCCTTTGTCCTTTTTTCTCCTTCTTCTTCTTTTTCCACAATTTACTTTCTTATATTTAATGCCCACTGCCTGGCTTGAATTCCTTTCTCAACTTGCTTTAGCTATGAGGTGTTGATGTTTGGCCGGCCGCCTCACAACTGTCTAATCCCGTCGTCTTCTCTTTCCCCCTTCGTTCGCTTACGTCGTTTGTAGCGCTATAGGCACTACATCGCTACACGCTGCGGGGAACAGATGGGATCGGATTCGGCCGCTATCGGCCTTTCCCCCCAGCCGCTCTATACCCCGAACAGCCATCAATTCAATAAATGATCAATGAAGTTTCTTAAATTAGTATCTTATAATAGTATGATATTGAAACCATGTATGATTCAATTTTACCAAATATCGAAGACAAACGTTGCATAGTTTTTCAGAGCAGAGCTGCGCAGAGCATTATCGCTGGTATTATCGCATAGGTCCAAATATTCATATCTGCTCCTATAAACGCAAAATAACTTGCAATATCTGTTCGACAACTTACGTCTCCTCACTATGGTTAGCCATCGACATTTTTTTGTGCCTCTTGAGCAAGGTTCCGGTATCGCTAGGGATATTCATCGATGAGCAAATAGTGTTTATCTGAGTCTCACCTATACCGGCATCAATGATTGTTGTAAAAGAGAGGAACAAACATTTAAAAAATATGGGAGTGTAATTAAGGCCTAGGTCGGAGCGCGCTCTAGTGAGCAGAGTAGGAACTATGTAAGATGGCGATGAGTAGAGGTGTGAAGAGAATGAAACGCGTAACAAAATAAAGCGAAGGTGTTTACTAATTTAAAAAAAAGTGTCCAACAATTAATAAACTCAAATCCTCAACATAATGGCGCCCAACGAGCAGCAAGAACCTGTGGAATCATACAAAGTGAGAAAGAGATTTATGCGAAGCAAATGAGTAACGCGACGCCGCGCGAGGCAAACTGTGAGACGCAACAAGTCGACAAAAGAAATACGGTAATCGAACGAAAACGTGAAAATAAACTGTAAACAAGTAACAACGACGAGTCTACGTAAAGTGTGAGCATCAAGCAGGCCTACAAAAGCCCTAAATTTAGTGGAAATATCATACGCAAAGAAAAAACCGACCAATCTAGGTCAAGCAAAACAAAATGTTGGAATTAAGAGCCTCATAATAGAACGAGGAATAACAAAGAGTCAGATGACCCGTATGTACGATAAAGTTTCAGAAGGAAATATAAACGCAACGGAAGCAAAGATGAGGTTGTCGAAAATCGAAGAAATTTGGACTGACTTCGTAGAGACACAGCAAAAAATTGAACGATTGAGAATGGGAGAAGATGATAATGAACAACAACAATCCAAGAAGAAGGAACACGAGAAGAATTCGAAACCACGTATCTTGCAACGGCGTTAAATTTACAAGGTATAATAGATAACGCAGCACAGGCAGCGGCGCAGGCAGCAGCACAGCCACCGGCAGCGTTGCCAGCTCAGTGACTTTGTCACCAGATTTAGTACCATACGTCACTCTTCCGGTGACATTTTTTTTCATTTATGACCAGTACCTAATCTGGTGACTTTGAATCCGTTGCAGTGATTTTCGGTGACATTTCCTTTTTTTTAAATTTGTTGGATTACCTGTTTATGGACCCTGAATACTTACAATGTGCTTTCCAACAAGGCAAGAAAACAGACACCGTCAGAAACACAGCGACATGATTGGTCCGTTCCTTTAGACCCGACCAATCATGTTGCTGTGTGTCTGACAGTGTCTGTCCTTTTGTCTTGTTGGAAAGCACCCTTATGAGAGCATTTTGAATTTTCCAATACAGTAAGGGCGTTATCAAAAAATCTGGTGGCTTTTTTTTCCCAAACCGTGACCTTCTCAGCTCGTGCTAGTGACACGCCGGGATTTTGAGTTGGCAACGCTGGCCACCGGTCGCAGTCACAGCAGGCGAAGGAAGATCGGAGCAGGTTCTCCAGCAGAAAAGAGTGGATGTCAAACTATCTGTACTTGCGATACCAGAGTTCAATGGAGACTATGACAAATGGATGCTGTTTAAAGATTCATTCGAATCATCGATCGACCAAAACGTGAGTGTAACTGAAATTCAAAAGTTTCAATACTTAAGGAGCGCCCCCAAATCAACACAGATAACGATTCAGTCTATTTACAGTAATTACAAGACAAGTTTGGATTGCATAGTGACACCGAGGATTACGAAATGGTTACCACAAGTAAAAATCAATCGATCGGGAATGCCTACCAACATACCTAACCATGTAAGGTTAGCCGATTCAGAGTTCGACAAACCTGGGGAAGTTGATATACTTATCAGCGCAGCTTTGTTTTGGGAACTACTAGGCCCAGAATGAGTCAAACCACTGAAGGGGCAACCTCATCTACAACAAACGAAACTGGGATGGATAGTAGGAGGAGAGATCTTCGAAGCTCGAACCCACAATCAGTCAGTTATTGGTCACCTAGTAACCAATGATGAATTAGATAGGAGACTCAAGGAATACTTTCGTGTAGAAAAGATACGAGCACCTCGCCAACTCACCAAAGAAAAACGACAATGTGAAGATTATTACGAGGGAACATCTCACAAGGATGAATCGTCAGGACATATAATTGTTAGATTGCTAAAGAGAGACAACGTTACACTTGGAGAATTAACAAGTACGGCCTACAAAATACTCAAGGCGTTAGGAAAGAGATTCCAAACCGATTCACGACCGAAAGAAGACTATGTATCGTTTATGAGAGACTAGGGCTCCGCCCCTGCGTGCTTCGCGCGCCCACCCCGGTCGGCGCTTTTCGCCTCCGGCACTCGGCACTTCGTGCCTCGATGTTCGGCGCTACGCGCCTCAAAAATTGGTTTCACACCTTTTCATTCCCTTAGGAGTCGAATTTCAAAAAACGCTCAAACTAATTTCTATAGGTATTTGAATAAGCAATAATTTGAAGCCAAAACGAAGTCAATATCTCATCGGGCCGAGGAGATATCCATGATTTCGCGAAAACCTGTTTTACCCCTTGAGCAAGAACTGGAAGTGAAGCAATTAATCTACAAAAACAACTGGATGAGCTACTAGAAAGGGGAAAATTCTGACTCCGAAAATCTAAAGCAAGCAAAACTGAAGTATTGGCAGATCTGAACGAACAGAATAGATCGGATCAACTGTTAGTACTCGATGGACAAGGGCCTTTGAAGACACTTGGGTTACTGGGGACTCCAGCTCAGACAGTCTCCAGTATCGAGTAGAGCCAAGCGAGAACACGACGTCACGAAAAGGAATGATTTATCAAAGATTGCACAAATATTCTATCCGTTGGGGTTAGTTGGACCAGTCCTCATCAAAGGAAAAATAATAATGCAGCAGTTATGGCAGAGACAACTAGACTGGGACAGCCCCTTACCACCGGATCTACACAATGCTTGGAACAAACACTATAAAGCATTGCCAGAACTCAACAATCTGAAAATAACGAGAAATGGAAATGCAGGTAATTCTACTGGATCAATCGATATAGTAGGATTTGCTGACGCCTCAGAGAGAGCATATGCTTGTATGCTGTAAGTCAGAAAGAGGATAGAAGCATGATTCAAATATTATCTGCTCCAAATCTAAAATGGCTCCATTGAAGACCCTTTCACTACCACGATTGGAATTGATGGCTGCAGTATTGGCAGAGCTAAAGGAATTGATTGAAAAAGCATTCGAGGACAGAATACGAAATATTAATCTGTTCAGCGACTCAACGGTGACTTTTGGATGGATACGAACTGAGCCTCACAATCTCAAGACATTTGTGGCGAATCGAGTCTCAAAGATTCAAAGTATCACTGAAGACTCAACGTGGCGTCACACACACCGTCACAAGACAACCCAGCAGACATACTGTCAGGAGACACCTCTGTAGAGGAATTGGAAAAAAACAATCAGTGGTGGCACGGACCTGCTTGAATAACAAACCGGCAAGAATGGCCAAATCAACCAACGGACTTGGACAGCAATCACATGGAGATGAAGACCTCTAGAGTAGTATTGACGACTACAGCCCAAAGAGACAAGATTTTTGATCGGACTTCGAATTATTCAAAACTTCGACGAATTGTGGCGTATTGCCTTCGAGTCAGGCATTTCGTAGCTATCAAGAGAAAAAATGAACAGGAAAACCAACAGCAGTCCAAGACAATACAGCCATTATCAGTAGAAAAGCTCAAATATGCAGAGAAGGTGCTGGCAAGACTAGTACAAGAAGAAGTCTTTGAAAAAGAATTATTCGCTCTGCGAAACCAACGACAACTCAGCAAGAAGAGTCAAATCACCGAATTTAACCCATTTATCGACCCCGAGGAATCATTAGAGTTGGAGGAAGACTGAGACATGCAGAAATATCGTTGGATAGAAAGCATCTAATTCTTTTGCCGTCATCGCACCCACTCACATCAATGCTTCTGAAAAATGAGCATGAGAGATTGAAGCATTGTGGATTAGAGCAGCTTCTGAGTGCGATAAGGCTTTGGTTTTGGATCCTGAGCGGTAGTCGGGAGGTGAAGGAGGTAATAAGAAGATGCTTGTAATGCTTTCGATGCCGACCCACAGCACCGCAGATCATAATAGGGAACTTGCATGTTTTTTAATTTCGATTGTATTCGAAAATAGGATGGAAAAGGATGAATTTTACAAGACAGTTTTTTTTTTTGAGCAATATTAACGCTGCAACAATTTTTTCTTTTACACTAATTTTTCTCGGAAAATTTGAATTGGCAGCCATTTTGCTCGACCCTTCTATCAGCGCTGCCATGTGTCCCGTTCGGGAACTATGCTCCGCTGTAAACACTGTCTGCTGCGAGCAAGACGAAATCCTAACCTTATTGTATCCCATGTAAATGTAGTTTGGAAGAAATAGTGAGTTTAGTATTATCAAACCATCAATAAAGTGAAATACAAATTTGTGAAAGGCACTTCTGAGAACCTACCTTCAGTAGATGTGAAAATGCTTTCGTTATTCATTTCGAACAGTGATTGTTTTTCGGGAGCGGAAATGCGTAACGTCAAAACTGGAAGGTTTGTATTTATACTCCTCAATCATTTACAGTATGGGTACAAACTTGAAATTGGATAATCCATAATCTTTAACAATTGTTGACTTTTTCCATAGATCTATGCGGCCTAATTATGGAGATAGTGCCATAGGATACGTACAAGTATTGAGGGATAAGGGAACATAAAATACGAAATAAAAATTATACTGTCAGAGTAGTAATAAATGAAGAGGACAATGCTGTGATGAATGCTGTTTGTGATGACTGCGCTGCTTCAATGGGTATGTCTGTATTATATTGTAGGTTAAAGCTACAATAATTCTTGTATGTGTGATCTAAAATATTATTAACATTTGTAGGTGGTTGCAAACATGCTGTGGCTTTATTAGCTTGGAGTCATCGTCGCACAGAAGAGCCTGCTCCTACATCCATCGCATGCTATTGGAAGAAGCCAAAACTGTCTGAAGTTGGAACAAATATTAAATATAAGAAAATTTCAGATATATTGCCATCAGGATCTGTTGCCGTAGCTGGCCAAAATCGTAATCGACACGAGACTTTTCTTGAAAGAATATTAAATTCAGGAAAATCAGACACTGGCAGTCATTTGATAAAATTTTTTGGTACAAGTTTGCTCCAAGGGTTATCAATGCATCATAATGCTATATTGTATGATGGCAACAAACAGGATGTACAAGCAATTCTCGATAACGTTGCTTCAAAATTAACCGACGAAGCTTGTGCGGCAGTATGCTCTACTACGAAGAACCAAAATGAAAACAACAGTTGGTATGAACTGCGTTACGGACGTATCACGGCATCAGTGATTTATGAAGCTGCACATTGTAACACGACTGATGGAACTTTAGTAGAAAAAATCTTGAGTGCACCCAACTTTGATACGATAGCAATAGAAAGAGGAAGAATGTTGGAATCTCAAGTGCTACAAAAAGTGGCTAATCGATTGACAAAAAAAGTAGATAAGTGTGGACTCCTACTAAGTGCCAAATTTCCTGAATTTGGTGCTTCCCCAGATGGTATTTGCGATGATGCTGTTATCGAAGTGAAGTGTCCAATGAGTTCAAAGACAACAGAAAATTATTACAGTGGTGGGAAAATTCAGAATAAGTTCAAGGCCCAGATTCAGCTGCAAATGCGTTTTAACGAGACAAGTAAAGGATATTTTTGCATCGCAGATCCAGGATTTGAAGAAAATGGAAATGTTCTCATTGTAACAGAGAATTTTGATAAAAATTTTATCACAGCAGTGATGAAAAGAGCAAGTGCTTTTTGGAATAAGGCGATATTCCCAAAACTAATGCGCTGATTTTATTTCAAGTATTATTTTTATCAATAAAATAGATATCTTTATATATATTTTTGTAATTCCTTTAGAAAAATTTTTATCAAAACGAAAACAATGTATATATATATACAGAGTGGAATGGAGGGGAGGGGTGGGGGAGGGGGATTCTGGGTAACCTACAGGGATCCGCCTCGGGGGGGGTCGTCGTCGTCGTCGACCTTCGAAATCTTGACACGGCGACGGCGACGGCGGCGATATATTTATATAATATAGAACGATATTAACGATATTTAACGATATTTAATATATATTAACTTTTGTCGATTTCGTTTTACTCTTCTTCTTCATCGCTCAGTTCATCATCACCTTCATTTTCTTCTTCCTCTTCTGTCGTGGATCGCAATGATCAGGTAGTGTTCTAATTGATAATCAACGATGAACAAAGTTGAACTATTGCACTACTGCGATCAACTTTTCATCAATTGGGACTTCAAAACCTCAATTAAGTTCGATACGGCAGCTAAAATAGGTAAATATTATTCAATCAGGTTTTGTAAAACGCGTACGTACCAATTGGAATAATCGTCCCGTCAAAACGTGCAAGTTTATGCAGATGAATTTTGTGTCCCTATATTGACTAAGGATAGTACTTTTTCTTCACACATGAACGGAAAGGCCTACCTTCGCTCTCTGTCGGTAAGGAGGAAAACGACGCTTTGCCTCTCTAGGTAGGGAAGGCAGTGTGGAAAGACTTCCTTCCCTAGCGAGAAAGACTTTCCACGCGCCTCCCCGACCTAGCGACGCATATCGTCTCTTCCCCCCTTGCCGATACAGAGCTAAATAGGCCTTCGGCTCGCCCCTCCCCCTCTCCGCTCGGGCAGCAAGATACACTTCGGGAGCGCAAGTTGGCTCGGGATGCATGTTCCGCGCTCGTAAGCAAAACCCTGCTTTCCTCCCTTGATGCACAATATACTATAGTATCCAAAAAGATTCAGAGTAAGAACGGGTGAGAATCAAGAGTTCTACTCGATTTCTTTTTCTTTTTTTTTTTTTGTACAATAAACGCCTATCTTCAACTGTTGAGAACTCAGCCCAGAATTATCGAATCGGACCGTATAAAAAACGAAAATGGAGGTCAAGATTCATAGAATAACATATAAAAAAACTAAATTGATATGCGAAGAAATGGCGAAGTTATTCGCTTTAGAAACCAAGTACAAATTGCGTGTAAAAGTATCCAGAAATTTGACGTCACGAAAGGGCAAAGGTAGATGACTGTAACATGATGATGCAATTCTTTTCCATAATTCCCTTGTAGTTTCTGACTCATTAGAATATCTATAACAGCTAGGGCAACAAGAAAAAACAAATTGGTAAACTTTTTTTTTCCTTATTATGCGCGCGTTTTGAGTAGTTCTGAACCACTGTACGACGGTGAAGACACAATCGGGTCTGCTAAAACGCTCCATCCGAAAACTGTGCCCTTTACCAATTGATAACCAGTTTAATGATGCTTGAATTACGTTACCTTGTTTCAAGTGAAATAAATTGAAAAAAACAAATATATATATTATAAAGACAGATTGCAAATATCCATGGGAATAAAGAAAATAAATATATATATATATATATATATATACAGGGTGGTTTGGAATGCTCCCACTTTGAGGTCATCAGCGGGTTCCTCGACGCAAAATAAGACGAAAATCATTCCTGCAATTTTTTTGTTAGAGCCATGGTTTCCAAGTAATAGCCGATCAGAGTCCGCCAATCCTAGCGCAGATCAGCGACCGGCTCAGGGCCGTCGCACAGTGGCTCGAAATCGTTAAAAACCGACCGAAACTACAAAAAAGACGAAAATTGTGACAAAAAGTTTTCGGGGTCGCTGATTACGAATCTGGACTCAAAATTATCAAAAACAAGATGGCGGCCCCAATATGGCGGCCGGAGACGATCAAAAATCGTCAGATATACGTGAAACTCGATACTCGGGGGTTCGCAGGGTCTCTGATTACGAATCTGAACTCAAAATTATCAAAAACAAGATGGCGGCCCCAATATGGCGGCCGGAGACGATCAAAAATCGTCAGATATACGTGAAACTCGATACTCGGGGGCTTGCAGGGTCGCTGAATACGAATCTGACTCAAAATTATCAGAAACAAAATGGCGGCCATAATATGGTATCCTAAGATGCTCAAAAGTCGTCAGATTTGCAGACTTCCTAATAACATCATACTTTTTTCTCCAGATCCTGAAATAACACCACAAACCCAATAAACACAAAATAGTTGAATACACGTTTAAAAATGGTGGATCAAAAACACAAACACGTGTAGAATAAACGTGTAAGATTCATTGAGAGATCACGTATCAGAACCGATGCAATGTCCGCCCGTTACACTAGTTTTTAAACGTTTGAAAGACGTGTATTACACATCTTTTACACGATCAATATCATCGTGTTTTAGGAACGTGGATTACGCGGTTGACCATACGCATTAATTTACCGTTGAAAGAACACGTATCGGAAACGATGTAATGTCCGCCCGTTACACTAGTTTTTAAACGTTTCAAAGACTTGTATTATCCAACTTTTACACCATCAATATCATCGTGTTTGAGAAACGTTAATTGAACGTAATATTTATTCGTTTATGTGGCTGTTATAGAGCAACATCTGGAACGTGTTTTAAACGTTCAATACACGTTGAACGTACGCGTTGTGTACATGGAAACGCAAAAATAAAATTTTAGGATTTTTTTTTTTTACTGGCTATTTTTGGTGTTTCAGGTTAACGTAACTTATATTCGAGTACACATGTCAATTAAAACGCATTTTGAGTTCGCTGTAACTTTTTTGCTTCCCTAAGACCTAGCCGGGGTTTGAACCCGGAACGCTCGCCGCTGTTCGTATTACTAGTCGCACGCCCTAACCACTACGCTATACCGCCGCTTGAATAACACTGCAACGTTTCGATATATGGATTCACCAGGGACAATGATGAGATGTTCAGAAATCTAGATTTATTATCTCTCTTATTGTTCGTTTGATCACGTCGTGTATGTTCCTGAAATTATAGAAGGAAGAATAAACTGATTGATGTAATTTACACGTCTTCCAGACACGTAATTACACGTGATTTTTAGACCAGCCCATAACACAAGACTACAACCCGAGCCCGAACACGTCATACGTCATATTATACATTATACGACACGTTGATGCGACGTTTAGACTTACTCGAATTATCAACGTGTTCACACGTGGTTTGCACGAATGTTCGACGGTTGAATATCAGAATAGTTAGGTACGTGTGTTTTACACGATTATTAGATGCGTGGATGATATAATTAATTTTCGGGTTGAATCAATGCTTGAACTTACACGAATTGTCAACGTGTTTACACGTGATTTACACGAATATTCGGCGGATAAATATCAAAGTAGTTACCTGTGTTTCTCACACGATTACTAGACGCGTTGTGACATAATTAATTTTCGGGTTGAATCAATGCTTGAACTTACACGAATTGTCAACGTGTTTACACGTGATTTTCACGAATATTCGACGGGTAAATATCAGAGTAGTTACCTGTGTTTTACACGATTACTAGACGCGTGAATTACACAATTAATTTTTGTGTTGAATCAACGCTTGAACTTACACGAATTATCAACGTGTTTACACGTGATTTACACGAATATTCGACGGGTAAATATCAGAGTATTTACGTGTGTTTTACACGATAAACAGACGCGTGAATGAAACGATTAATTTTTCCGTTCGATCAACGCTTACATTTCTACGGATGATCAACGTGTTTACACGTGATTTACACGAATATTCGACGGGTAAATATCAGAGTAGTTACGTGTGTTTTACACGATAAACAGACGCGTGAATGAAACGATTAATTTTTGCGTTGAATCAACGCTTGAACTTACACGAATTATCAACGTGTTTACACGTGGATGCAACGTCAAATTATCGTTTAGAAAAAAAAGCGGTATAGACGTGATTCCTCAACGTTAGACTCACGTGTATAAAACGTGGATGGAAAACTTGTGGATGGATAAACGTGTAATTTTTCCACCAACACCATATTTCCACCAATTTTACGTGGAATAAACGTGTTCTACACCATCTTGTGTTTATTGGGAACCGACACAACGTTGATCAAAGATAAAAATCACAACATTCGACACGAGTTCTCTAACACTCATATGATACCCGAAATATTTTTCCGATATTGTACAATTAGATTTCGAGTTGATTGTACTAGCTTTCGTATTGTGGTATTTGTTACAATTTGTCGTTACATCTACGAACACATGCTCATCATTGTATCATCCGAAATATGAATTATTAGCATAAGCACGAAACTTCCAGAGTCGCTTGAAAATGACGCGATGCGGCGCGCCAGCCAGTGTCCGTATTATAAGACCGAAAAACTGCCGCACGCCAAGTCCGGGAAACGCTCGTCCACACTGTAATTCATCTTATCGCGAGGAAGGTACCGAGGGTGGCTAAAATTTTTTCGAATTCTTATCGAACTCTTTTGAACTCTTTATTCCTTTATTCCTGAATGTGTTCAAAGCTAGTAGCTCCACTCTCACCTGCTTGCGAAATAAAAATCAAGACGAGGATTTCTATCTCTCGAATTGTTCGTACATATTTGTTCGTTGTTCGACTGTGGATATGTATCCTGCCTGGAATATAGGAAGAAATTAGTTGAACCGAGTGAGCGGAAAAATAGAGCTCTATTGACATGATATTGAAATGTTGGGTATTCGGATCGAATAACACGAATAATACGTACTCGACTTATTCGGTTGATTCCAATCTTCACAAGGTCCGAATCTAAAAAAAAATCGAGGCGTTCGAAAAGCGCGAATAATAGGATAGGATAGGATATTTCAACGATTCGAATACTTCAAATGTGTCGAATTATTCGAAAACTCAAACTGTTCGATGATTCGAATTATTAGAAAGCTCAAATTCCCAATTTAATTCAAACGCTATTCGCACAGCCTAATTTCACCACATTCTTTTTCATTCACAAATACCGGTTCAGAAAAATGCAAAGATCGGTCATACTTTTTTCTGCCCTCCGGCCGGAAAGTGGCAACTTTCTGGCCGCTGCGCTAAACGAAGTTGCCGCTTTCCGGCTGCGTCGAGCAGAAAAATAGTATACACACCTTGGCCAGTAAATAAGAAAGCCTCAGATCACATGTTTGTCACGTTTGTTTGATCTGAACATCATTGCTGATGTAGATTGCTGAACATAACAAAGACAGTAAATTTTGACGATTTTCGTTCTTAACTAACCTCAAAGTTACGTATACCGCCAGATCAGGTGATGAAACGAGTTTAGGTCTCAAGTTTATACTATTACCTGAAAGAATTCGAAAAAATTTTAGCCACCCTCGGTACCTTCCTCGCGATAAGATGAATTACAGTGTGGACGAGCGCTTTCCGGACTTGGCGTGCGGCAGTTTTTTGGTCTTATAATACGGACACTGGCTGGCTGGCGCGCCGCATCGCGTCATTTTTAAGCGACTCTGGAAGTTTCGTGCTTATGCTAATAATTCATATTTCGTATGATACAATTATGAGCATGTGTTCGTATATGTAACGACAAATTGTGAAAAATACAACAATACGAAAGCTAGTACATTCAACTCGAAATCTAATTGAACAATATCGGAAAAATATTTCGGGGGTATCATATGAGTGCTAGAGAGCTTATTAGGAAGTCTGCAAATCTGACGACTTTTGAGCATCTTAGGCCACCATATTGTGGCCGCCATTTTGTTTCTGATAATTTTGAGTTCAGAATCGTATTCAGCGACCCTGCAAACCCCCGAGTATTGAGTTTCACGTATATCTGACGATTTTTGATCGTCTCCGGCCGCCATATTGGGGCCGCCATCTTGTTTTTGATAATTTTGAGTTCAGATTCGTAATCAGAGACCCTGCGAACCCCCGAGTATCGAGTTTCACGTATATCTGACGATTTTGGATCGTCTCCGGCCGCCATATTGGGGCCGCCATCTTGTTTTTGATAATTTTGAGTCCAGATTCGTAATCAGCGACCCCGAAAACTTTTTGTCACAATTTTCGTCTTTTTTGTAGTTTCGGTCGGTTTTTAACGATTTCGAGCCAGTGTGCGACGGCCCTGAGCCGGTCGCTGATCTGCGCTAGGATTGGCGGACTCTGATCGGCTATTACTTGGAAACCATGGCTCTAACAAAAAAATTGCATGAATGATTTTCGTCTTATTTTGCGTCGAGGAACCCGCTGATGACCTCAAAGTGGGAGCATTCCAAACCACCCTGTATATATATATAATATATATATAATATATATATATATCTACATCTATCGGCTATTTCCGTGACGGACCGCCATGTTATTAGAGTATGAATCGCACACTTTGATGACACCTGGTCATTACGATGACTGTCATCAATGTGAAATTGAATTAATCGGTCATTTTGGTGACTCGGGTTCATTGACCCGAACCTAAAATTTACGAAATGTCAAATTTTGTGGCAGCCAAGTGTACAGTTGCAGACTTGTAGCTGCATAGTTTTGGCTAGGTGGAGAGTTTTTAGTAACCCCGGGGAGTGCGCGAAGCGCACGAGGCCGCGCACAACAGGAAAAAATTTTCAATTTGCAAAAAAAATATCGTGCCTAGGTGCCCAAATAGGGTGCGTCATCAATATACTCGATAGTTTCATTTATATATATATATATATTATATATATATTATATATATATATATATATTCCCATGGATATTTAAAATCTGTCTTTGTTGCGACATTCAGTAAGTTGATTGGTGGGAAGTCATTTGCGTGTGTAAGAGAGCCCTCAGTAGGGATCCTCACTCTTATTTAACTCACAAGTTTAGTTAAGTTTTGTGGGTTTACATCTTCTGGGAGTATGTTAATTGAATCTTTGTGGCAGATCTAGTGGGTCGACGCGCTTGAGTCGGTTAATGCTTCTGTGGTTGAGCAGCTGCTAGCTGGTTTCGGTGATTTTGACTCTTCTTTGGTAGTTTTTGCTGTGTCGTTGGATCTCTTGCTTTATTGAAGTGATCTGTAGGTCTTTACGCAGGAGATGGTTGGGGACGTACTTAGGAGCGCCGATGATTATCCTCAGGGTCTTTGTTTGGAATCGTTCAAGTATTTCGATGTTGAAGTTGCTGGCTGTACCCCATATCTGTGTGCCGCACGTCCATACTGGTTTCAGTATGGTTTTATATATAAGGAGTTTGTTATCTATAGATAGCTGGGATTTGTGTCCGAGGAGCCAGTATAATTGTCTCAGTTTGGAGTGTAGTTGTTTCCTTTTTTTTCCAAATGTGTGATTTCCAAGTTAGTCTCCTGTCCAGGTGTAATATACGGTATTTCGCGTTGTCTTCCCGTTGTTGGTTGTTTAGGTAAACTGGGGGGGCATGTTTCCCTTTTCATGGTAAAGGTTAGATGGGTTGATTTTGTTTCGTTGATGTTTATCCGCTATAATTTTAACTAGGTTTGGATCCGGTCAAGGTGGTTCTGGAGGAGTTGTGATGCTTGTCCTGGGTCGGAGTGAAGAGCTATGATTACTGTGTCGTCGGCGAAGGTGGCTATTGTCGTACGTCTCGTCGTTGGCAGGTCCGCTGTAAACAGTTGGTGAAGGATGGGTCCAAGCACGCTTTCCTGGGGTACACACCTGCTTGGAGTGGGTACAGTCCTGTCAGTTCTTCTTGGTACTTTATTTGGAAGTATCGTTCTTCCAGATAGGAGTTGAGGACTTTGTATATGTTGCCGGGAAAAGCATTTTTTAGCTTGCATAACAATCCAGTGTGCCACACTTTGTCGGAAGCCTGGGTGACGTCCAGGAGGCGGCTGAGCAGAACGTTTTGAATTGCAGGGCCTGGTTTATATGCTGTACCACTCTGTGGGTTTGCTTTACTGTGGCGTGCTGTTCTCTGAAGCCGAATTGGTGGTCTGGGATCAGGTGTGACTCCCGTAGGATCGGTTTTAGCCTCTTCAGGAGCAGTTTTTCGAATAGCTTCGAGATTGCTGGTAAGAGGCTGATGGGTCCGCATGAGGTTATCTCTTCTGGTTTTTTGCCTGGCTTCGGGATAACGATGAGCTATGCCACCTTCCACTGTGCTGGAAAGCTACCCAGCCTAAGGACTGAGTAAATGAGAATAGTGACCATCTGCAGACCTTTGTCTGGAAGCTCCTGCAGGATCTTGCCGGTGATAAGGTCGTGACCTGGAGCTTTTTTGACGTTCATGTTTTTTATTAGGTTTTTGACTTCGCTTGTTTTCGCGGGGTGGATCAGTATGTCTGGCTTGGGTGGGGCTTCTAGGATTTCCGTTATCCTTTCTTTCGGGTTGACCGTGCATGTAGTTGGGAAGGGTTGAAAAACTCCGGCGAAATGCATGGCAAAGTTAGGGCTTTTTCTTCGTTATTCCTGGCCCATGTGCCTTCGCTGGTTTTGCGAGCGAGTTGTAAGTTGGTATCGCTAGCGTTCGGTGTTCAACCATACCCTGTTCAAGCTAACCTCATTCGGTTCGAACTCGAGAATAGCGCGCGTAAGACTTGAAAGTTGAACGCATTTTGTTAGACGGAACGAAACGGAAGGACAAGAACAACGAATTCTGCGCGTGCAGGAATTATTTTGCGAATATTAACCAACAATGTAATTTTGATATTAGGCACTCTATTCAAGAAAATGAGTGAATCGTGCTAATACTTGTTACCTCGACGTGCTCGATGATACAATCAAGCCGTAGCGAAGCAGGTTTCTGGAGTCAAGTCCCCCGATAAGCCTCGCCGATACAATCAAATTTTCTCCTCACAAATTATGAAAACCCAATCGAGTGAGCGAGCGTAGCGAGCGAACGATTGCGGTGCAAGGAGCACAACGTTATGTGGTTTGTTATATCAACGGTGCAAGGAGCACAACGTTATGTGGTTTGATTTTTCTTTTTTTTGTACTTGGTACTTGTATTTGATATCAATCCTTTTACAGAGAATTTTTTGAAGGACGACTTTTGTTGAAAACGAATTTTTGGAAGAAGACTTTTTGTGGAAGACGAATTTTTATTGGTGGGTATTTTTAAAGACCGATTTTGTGTGAAAGAATTTTGTTGGTAAATTTTGTGGGTGGACCACATTAATGTACTTGGCGAAAGGTTTTTGCACCAGAGGTGCTTTTTGGGGGATATCACTACTTTTTGTATACTTTTTTTTCCTTCCTGCTAACTGCACTAGCTCGCTGTGCTTGCTCGATTGGATCTTCGTAGATCCTCACTCGCTATGCTCGCTCGGTTGTCAGTATTTTTCTGACCGATTATTTCTATTGAGTATACTATATCCCATTGGATGGTCGGTGAAAAATCTGGAATTTTCTGTTATAAAACGCTAGATATTGTCGGAAATGTTGATGAGAACGCGGAAATGTATGTCCAGTTGATTTCTGTAACTCTGACTTTTGCTTAGTGGCAGACGTGAAATATTAACCCTTATTGGGTTGTATAAATTGATCCGTCAAAATCATTCACAGTAAATATTCGCAATGTGGAACCCTGTGCGCAGCCCTCCTCCCTTCTCATCCGGGCTTGGGAGCGACAACAGCGGAGTTACTTACAGGCAGGGTTATAGTCACTGCTCATTACAAATTAAATCTTAAAAAATGTTCACAGTAAGAAAATCTGAAAATCAGTGTATAAATAATCATCGATATTCACTTAATAAAGTCTTTCGAGATAGTACTCCTGTTATAAATTGCATGATAAGATTCGTCCGTTCCATCCGGTCCACCAAGGTATTCTGAGAACCCGATGATTTCATGTCGTGTAACTATCCTTACTCCGGTAGTCTAATAACCGTGCCGCCATATGTACATTGAAAGCTGAGTCATCGAAGCAAACCCCCGGAGCATAGCGCAACGTACACATTTTCTTCACAGAGCTAGAAGTGGGCGTGCGATAACTATAGCCAACGCAGTTGAACAATTGATCACATCGTCAAGTCCTGAGGGAACGGACAAATTCGGCGGACAGTCCAGAACTGAAACGTAACTCAGAAAACTGTGTATGAAGTGTGACGGACCTCTATACTTCTCTCGGAGCGTATTCCGAGTTACGCCTGCTCTAGACTGCCCGTCGAGATACCTCTGCTTCCTCAGGACCCGTCGATATATCAATCAATATATCAATAGCATGGCCACGAAATAGTCTCTCCGGAACTAAACCACTCAGGTATATAGACTCTTTGAGGCCCATGCAGTTTGTTTGTTTTTAATGTACTTGCCTCGAGACTCTACCGAGTCCCTTGATATTCAGCACCTGATTCATGAACATATAACCAATGAAGCGTGTTATTCTACATCGTAAGAATTTTTTCACCGAGCTAGATATACTATCAGATGGTTAGCGATAAATGGAGAATAAAGTATTATAAGCCGGTCGAGGCCAATTTCATCTGCCACATAACAAATTTCACGTATTTTCAATGATTATGTTCTGCCTACTGAACTGTTAATAATTATACGAACGACCAATTGATTAATCTAACTGGTTGACTCTGATAACCTCATATCTTGATTTTTCCATGAAACAGGCTCGCGATTTCCGTACGATGTCGAGCTGAATACATAAACTTCAAAGCCCATCTTGTTTCACTTTGTCGGTAATGATTCTCACATCACATCATGCATCTCAATATGACGTAGTGATAACGAGTGGAATGAAATGTCAAACCAAAGCAGCCGACGCGAACACGCTACAGCTAGCAGTATCGGGCAATCGATTCTCGATCTGTTACCTTTAAAGATGGCGGCTTGTTTACGTGTCATAGCGAGTCTACGCGCAGCATTGAAAAAAAATTTTTCGTTCCACTTGCCCGCAAATTCGGCATCACGCGTCCGTTTTCCGACCGGATAAGGTAGGTTTTTAAAAGCCAGCTTAGCCGATAAAAACGCATGTCTTGCAAAAGAATTTGCAGCGCTGCTCGTGTAATACGGCACAGTAGTCTGTACGGCATGACAGTTTTCGTTGGCGGTTACATCAGTCGCATGTAAATATCCTCACACAATTTGATTTAACGTTCAATCTTCTCAGGGTCAAATGTTATCTTGAGATAAATGGGGAAATGTTCACATTCGGATTGAGTCAATAATCAATCAATAAGTTTTTATCTATTATATTTTTAATAAAATTAAACATTCTTGATAAAATCAAACTTTTTTAATAAATTTGTAGATTCGTGACCATGGAAGTATATGTAGTGAAGTTTAGTCGGAGTAGGTCATTTGAGAATTTTTGTTTTATTCAAACACGACGTTTCGGCCGGGCCCGGCCGGCCATCTTCAGGCTATAATAATAATACAAAATTTCTTTACAATTATGTTCTTACTAGGTCGGTAGACCAGCTAATTATTTTTAGTTATTAAAAGAAGAGAAGAAAAAAGGGAAAACAGGCTAATATAATTATAGTAATTGGGAACTTACATGTGACTATCTCTTGATACGTGCACTTTACATGGCGACAATCGAGGAAGTGAGAATTATCCGTTATTCGGGGTTTAGATAGATCGATTGTTTCCAGTAATGGATGCCTAATACCTGATCGATATGATGTAGGCGGGAATTTCAATTCAAGATTTGTGAATACAGATGACTGAGATTCTGGATGTCAGATCTTTTGTTAACGGAATTGTTTTTTGTAATGTTGATCATTTCCTTCATTAGCCTCTTGTGCCAGTTTTTTTCTGATTCTAGTACCTCTACATTGTCAAAATCAAAGGTGTGCCCCTTGGATAGAGAGTGAAGGGCCAGCGCAGATTTTTCTGGGTCTTTACATTTTATGTCATATTTGTGTCCGTTCATACGTTTTTTAAGGTGTTGTTTTGACTGGCCGATGTAACATTGTGGGCAGTTTTTGCAGTTCACTTTGTAGATGGTGTTAATTCTATCCAAGGTGGGCACCCTTGATTTCAAGTTGGTAAAAAGGTTGTAAGTGTTATGAGGCACTCTATAGGCAATGGATATACCTTCTTTATTCAAAATATTTCGAATGTGTGAGGAAAGGCCTTCAATAAATGGAATTGAGCACACAATCTTGTTGTTATTGTTGTCTGTTTGGTTCCAGTTTATAGTGTTATACCATTTGTGTACTCTTTCATCTTTTATTTTATTTATAAGTTTAAGGGGATATCCATTGTTCCGTAGAGTGTCTGTAACAATTTTGATGTTTTGTTTTCGGAATTTTGGGTGAGCAAGTCCAATGCATCTGTCGAAAAGTCCACTTACAACGCTTTTTTTTATGTTCTATAGGGTGTTTAGAGGTGTACTGTAGATATCTTCCGGACCATGTATCTTTCCTATACCAATCTGTGATGATGTGATTTTGATGGTTGATGACCAATGTGTCAAGGAAGCTGATTTTCCAAACTTTCTTAGAATCAATATCAAAAATCTCTCTCATCTCCAAAAAGAGAAATCGTTCATAGCAGCTCTGCGGAACTTACAAAAAGTAGCATTAAATTTAGAAATTACAAATTGTTATCGGAATACTGCTACACTAAAAACCAACCTTGATAAAGAAATCACACAATTTCACTCAAATCAACCGTCGAACAAGGAATTAAACAAATATCAAGCTGACATTACAAGAGCAGATAACATCTTTCAAAAAATCAAAAATGACAACATAAAAAAGATCAATTCATTGGAAGAAAAACAATTTCCACCAACTCATACTCCTGATGGATGGTGTATCAACCTCACGAACACCCCTATTCCACAGGACATAAAAGATTGCCTTGCCTTGGGTTCCAAACATGGAATTCCAGTAGAAAAACATCACTTACCAATCAATGACATAGTTGCATCGGTAGAGCTAGCTTTAATTGGCAATGATACAAAAACCAAAGACAAAATTAGATCTGAAATAACGTCTACTATCTCGAATTTCAAGAAAACCAACTCAGAAATTGAGAATTCCAGATCCAAACTCGAAATTGCTAAATTTAAATCAGCTAAAGAATTTTTAAAAAAACACCAAAAACTTCTCATCACTAAAGCTGATAAAGGCAATATCACTGTCATCATGGACAAATCAGAGTATGACAAAAAATGTGAACTATTACTAAAAGATGTCGAGACCTACGAAATAATCAAAAAAGATCCAACAAAACCGGTAGAAACAGAATCTAACAAGCTCATAAACGGTTGGTGCAAAAAAGAATATATTTCCTCATCCACTGCAAAAAGTCTACTAACGCACAACTCATTGCCACCGAAAATATACTTTTTACCGAAAGTTCACAAACTTGATGTTCCGTTAAGACCTATCGTATCGAACTGTGATTCTCCAACCTATAAGCTTGCCAGATTCTGCAGCGGCATACTATCTAACATAGTAGGCAACACTAAATATCATGTCAAAGACTCGTGGTCATTTGTTGAACAAATTAAGGGTACTGTGGTTCCTCCGGACCATGTATTAATATCCCTAGACGTAACAGCTTTATACACCAATATCCCTACCAATTTAGTATTGGCTGTCATAGGTAAAAATTGGAACTCCATAAAACATCACACTGTCATAGAAAAGAGGGATTTCATCAACGCTATAAAACTTTGCCTAAATTCCACCTTTTTTGTACATGAAAACAAACATTACAAACAAATCTTTGGTGTAGCAATGGGATCCCCTATCAGCCCAGTTGTAGCGAACCTTGTCATGGAAAATCTTGAACAACAAGTAATTGAAAAACTACCATTCTCTCTACCATTCTATAAAAGATACGTAGATGATATTCTAACATGTGTACACAAGGACAATATTGACATTCTGTTACAAAAATTCAACAATTTCCATCCTCGACTAAAATTCACATATGAACTTGAATCCAACGGGAAAATCAGCTTCCTTGACACATTGGTCATCAACCATCAAAATCACATCATCACAGATTGGTATAGGAAAGATACATGGTCCGGAAGATATCTACAGTACACCTCTAAACACCCTATAGAACATAAAAAAAAGCGTTGTAAGTGGACTTTTCGACAGATGCATTGGACTTGCTCACCCAAAATTCCGAAAACAAAACATCAAAATTGTTACAGACACTCTACGGAACAATGGATATCCCCTTAAACTTATAAATAAAATAAAAGATGAAAGAGTACACAAATGGTATAACACTATAAACTGGAACCAAACAGACAACAATAACAACAAGATTGTGTGCTCAATTCCATTTATTGAAGGCCTTTCCTCACACATTCGAAATATTTTGAATAAAGAAGGTATATCCATTGCCTATAGAGTGCCTCATAACACTTACAACCTTTTTACCAACTTGAAATCAAGGGTGCCCACCTTGGATAGAATTAACACCATCTACAAAGTGAACTGCAAAAACTGCCCACAATGTTACATCGGCCAGTCAAAACAACACCTTAAAAAACGTATGAACGGACACAAATATGACATAAAATGTAAAGACCCAGAAAAATCTGCGCTGGCCCTTCACTCTCTATCCAAGGGGCACACCTTTGATTTTGACAATGTAGAGGTACTAGAATCAGAAAAAAACTGGCACAAGAGGCTAATGAAGGAAATGATCAACATTACAAAAAACAATTCCGTTAACAAAAGATCTGACATCCAGAATCTCAGTCATCTGTATTCACAAATCTTGAATTGAAATTCCCGCCTATATCATATCGATCAGGTATTAGGCATCCATTACTGGAAACAATCGATCTATCTAAACCCCGAATAACGGATAATTCTCACTTCCTCGATTGTCGCCATGTAAAGTGCACGTATCAAGAGATAGTCACATGTAAGTTCCCAATTACTATAATTATATTAGCCTGTTTTCCCTTTTTTCTTCTCTTCTTTTAATAACTAAAAATAATTAGCTGGTCTACCGACCTAGTAAGAACATAATTGTAAAGAAATTTTGTATTATTATTATAGCCTGAAGATGGCCGGCCGGGCCCGGCCGAAACGTCGTGTTTGAATAAAACAAAAATTCTCAAATGACCTACTCCGACTAAACTTCACTACATTTTTTAATAAAATGAAACATTTGAAAATAATCCAGTTCCAAAAACGTTTATACTTGAAGCGTTTTTTATGACAGTAATACGCGGTTTGAATGGAAATGCACTATGCACCATTTCACTATGAACTACAATATTTTGAAAAAAGATTTAACCGTATATAACTATTATAAAAAAACGCTTTGGGTATAATAAATGTTATTTCGACTGGTTTATTTTCAAATGTTGCATTATCTTAAAAATGTTTGATTTTATTAGGAATGTTTGATTTCATTAAAAATATAATAAATAAAAACTTATTGATTAATTATTACTTCAATCCAAGTGTAAATGGGGCATTCCATGCCAAATCGATCTGGGCTTGACCGTTGACCTTTCGGATTTGGTCCGCGATTTTGTATATGATTGTTCTCACCTTGCAAAGGACTCAGTTTTTTTATTTGTTTTTTTTTTTCGCCGCGAGACGTATTGTTTATGATTTTTAAAAATGGTCATATTGATCGACATAACTTAGGAAGCTGAAAAAATTCTGAAAAATCGTCTGTCAGATATCAACATTTTTGAGCCTAGAGCCAAATTGGGGACATTTTTCCTTCTCACCTTTTTTTTTAATAGAAGCGGGAGTTATTTCACTACAGATGGTTGCTGAAACACTTTCCTGTGTCATACCGGATTTAAAAAAAAATCGGATTATTCCCAAGATTTTTTTTCGTTTTTTGCTTAATAATGGTTCTGTTAACCACTATCAATTGATAAAAAAAAACCAGTGTGACATAAAAAAAAATGTTTCAGCAACCATCTATAGTGAAATAACTCCCGCTTCTATATGAGAAAAAAAAAAAAATTGAAAACGGTGAGAAGGAAAAATGTCCCTACTTCGGCTCTAGGCTCAAAAATGTTGATATCTGACAGACGATTTTTCAAAATTTTTTCAGATTCTTAAGTTATGTCGATCAATATGACCATTTCCAAAAATCGTAGACAATACGTCTCGTGGAGAAAAAAAAAATCAGTTCTTTTCAAAGTGAGAACAATCATATAAAAAATCGCAGACCAAATCCGAGAGGTCAAGGGTCAAGCCCAGGTCGATTTGGCATGGAATGCCCCAAATATTCCCCCATTTTTTTAAAGATGATTTTGTTTTGCCGAATTCGCGGCAAATGGAACGAAAAATAGAATACGCGGCTCGCGTCGTAAAGAGGTCGTGCAAGGACATGCATTTTACCGGGCTCGCCTTCGGCTCGCCCGGTAAAATCGCATGCCCTGCAACGACCTCTTTTCGGCGCTTGCCACGTAATATACTATTTTTTTTAATGTACTTGGCGCGAGACTCTACCAAGTCTCTTGATGCAAGAAAAATAGGTTTCGCACTTGTTGAAAACTTACGGCACCAGTCCTCTCGTTCAACTGAACTAACTAGCGGCACTAGCGCCGCTGGGTCGCCGGTGTTCACACTTGCGCACGCTCTCTCACACTTGCCGCTCTACACTGTTTCTCGGGCGGCGCGAGCCGGCTGAAATCGCGCTGAGCGCCTCTAGCGGGGGTCTTCTAGGATCAATTGTACGCGGTTATTTCAACATAATGATATTTTATTTCTCAGCCCAATCAACAAAACAAACTTTCAGCTAATAACTAGCCCGTTTTAGCCAAAAAGCTCATCGCTTTTTTGCGTAAGGCACGATCGTACAGTGCTAGTTTGTTTTGTAATAGTGTTCAAAATCCCCCAAGAATTTCAAAATTTTGATTCGAAGCCAATAGAAAGTATTCCAAGGACCGCTCTCGTAACTTCAAAATTGACGAAGCTGGCGACCGCGGTTTTTAAACCGCAAGTCGGATCGAGTCTACAATGAAATTTGGATATCTCCGGAGTAAAAAAAGTATCCTCTGCCAATTTCATCAAAATCGGTTCAGCGGTCTGGCTGATAGCGTGTTTACAAGCAACTTCAACGATTTGACATCGAGACGCAGGTGCCGGAAAAATTATCAAAAATTCTCAAAATTTTGATTCGTGATCACGAGGCTGTATTCCAAAGCTCGCTGTTGTATCTTCAAAATTGACAAAGTTAGCGAACGCCATTTCTGGACCGGAAGTCGGATCTGGTACACAATGAAATTCTGACATCTTCAGGGCGAAAGGAGTATCCTCTGCAAATTTCATCAGCATCGGTTTAGCGGTGTGGAAAATGGCGGGTTTACAAGCAACTTCAACGATTTGACACTAAGACGCAGGTGCCGGAAAAATCCTCAAAAATTCTCAAAATTTTGATTCGTGATCACGAGGCTGTATTCCAAAGCTCGCTGTCGTATCTTCAAAATTGACAGAGTTAGCGAACGCCATTTCTGGACCGGAAGTCGGATCTGGTACACAATGAAATTCTGACATCTTCAGGGCGAAAGGAGTATCCTCTGCAAATTTCATCAGCATCGGTTTAGCGGTGTGGAAAATGGCGGGTTTACAAGCAACTTCAACGATTTGACACTAAGACGCAGGTGCCGGAAAAATCCTCAAAAATTCTCAAAATTTTGATTCGTGATCACGAGGCTGTATTCCAAAGCTCGCTGTCGTATCTTCAAAATTGACAAAGTTAGCGAACGCCATTTCTGGACCGGAAGTCGGATCTGGTACACAATGAAATTCTGACATCTTCAGGGCGAAAGGAGTATCCTCTGCAAATTTCATCAGCATCGGTTTAGCGGTGTGGAAAATGGCGGGTTTACAAGCAACTTCAACGATTGGACACTAAGACGCAGGTGCCGGAAAAATCCTCAAAAATTCTCAAAATTTTGATTCGTGATCACGAGGCTGTATTCTAAAGCTCGTTGTTGTATCTTCAAAATTGACAAAGTTAGCGAACGCCATTTCTGGACCGGAAGTCGGATCTGGTACACAATGAAATTCTGACATCTTCAGGGCAAAAGGAGTATCCTCTGCAAATTTCATCAGAATCGGTTCAGGGGTGTGGATGATAGCAGGTTTACAAGAAATGGGGGGGTCACATACACCACTCTTGAAAATGCTCGAAAACGACTACCCGGGTGCCAAAACGTGCTCCCTACATGATTTCAGATTTTTTACTCGATCCGACGTTTTTAGCGATGGCGAATGTATAAGGCACTCCGTTTTCTACGATCGTGCCTAAAAAGGAACAGAACTTATTACTCTTACCCGGTTGGCGACACGCCTCATCAGATATTTTTTTTTTTTTGTTACTTTCAAAATCATAGAAAAAGGGGGGAATGCATAAAAATCTAAACTGGCCCAATCCAGTGTAAATGCATCGATAGCGTACTCTTCCGGATCCCGCTGCCAAGAACAATAATTGGGACATTTTAAGTTAGATCTGGAAGCGAACAAATCTATAGAAGACGATCCGAACTTTTTGAGAACAGTCGAATACGCCGCATCTGACAACTCCCATTCTGTATCTAAGTTTTTATTCGCGAACCCCTGTCAGCTTCGACGTTATCTTTAGACGCGACGTACGAGGCAAAAATCCATATCTGTCTTTCCTCACACCACTTCCAGATATCTGTTGCAATATTAGTAAGGTTTGGGTATTGAACTCCACCCATCCTATTGATATAAGAAATTGCTGTGGTATTGTCGTATTTCTCAACAAGACCTCACAACCTGATAACCCATTGGCGAAGCATTTCAACGCGAAGAAGGCCGCCACCAACTCTAGATAATTTATGTGGAACATTTTCTCTGATTCTTTCCAGTAACCAAAAGTCAACTCGTCCCTGCAATAAGCTCCCCAACCTGAGGTAGACGCGTCTGAAAAAATCACCGTACAAAACTTGTGAGATATAATTGGGTTAGCTGCTTGTGGAATAGTCTTCAACCAACCAATCAAATTCCGGGAGTAACGACTGTTTTAGAGGCATTCTCGCATCATAATCGTCGTCATTTTCCCATAAGGCAAGATATCTTTGACGTTCAAAAGATTTTGTATACAACCGACCGTAACAAACCGCTGGACATGCTGCAGTTATCGTTCCGACAAATCGAGCGAATTCTCTAATTCTACACTCTTTCTTGTCTCTAAGATTTGTACACATTTTCAAGAGCTTTTCTTTCTTTTTATCAGGCATTTCTAAAACCATCCTATCTGTATCTATGACAAATCCTAGGAATTGGCAGCATTTACTTGGGATGAGATTACTTTTTTCTTCGTTCATAATGAACCCCAAATGCTCCAAAACCGACCTTGTTTTGAGCACGTTTTCTGAACATGCTTTGCTATCCTCGCCTAGACATAGCCAGTCATCGAGATAGACTACCGATAATAGACCTAAAGACCGTAAATAGTTTACCACAGGTTTTAAAAATCTTTGTGAAAAGCCATGGCGCCGTACATAATCCGAACGGGAAACATGTAAGCTCAAATAATTGATTCTCAAGAAAATCTCAGATATTTTCTAGAGCTCTTGTAAATTGGAATTAGAAAATAGGCGTCTCTTAGGTCCAAATTAGCCATGATCGTGTCAGGGGACACTAATTTCATGGCTGTTTGGATATCTTCCATCTTGAAGTGATCCGGAGACGTAAAGTCGTTCAATCTTTTCAAGTTCAATACAAATCTCATAGAGCCATTAGGTTTTGGGACTAAAAAATATCCCGAGACAAACTGTCCTGGGCAAGAAGAGCATCTTCTAATCACTCCTGACTGAATTAGACCATTGATGGCCTTAGCGTATTCAATTTCTTGCACGGCGCTTAACGAGGGCTCAGAGGGCGGTCGAGTTTGAGTTGGCGTGACGTCAAAAAATGATTTTATAACCTTTCACGCAATTTAGTATGAAAGGATCACTGGTGATCTCCGACCAGGCGCTAAGGAACTGCTTTAGTCTCCCTGCAACCTGTCTCACCTGCTGTTTGGGGCTTCAGCGTAAGTCCAACTTTCTCCATCGACTTAGCTATCTTCAGCCGCGTCGAAAGTTCGTTACCGAACAGATATGTGTCAGTCTTGGACTTTTCGAGGATGTCCTTGGCTTTTTTGTCCAGACCAGGATAGATGAACGCCTTTCTGGTCTTACTTACTTGGTAGTATAGCACTGAGAGAAGTTTTCCAGCATCCAAGCAACACTTGAGTGCCCTGGTTCTGTAATTTTCTTCAGTTTCATGGCGGAGCAGTAAGGAGGTACCTGTACCCAAAGCGGATATGACTGATCCGATTGTATTTTGGTCGATACAAAAATACTTGTCCCACTTCTTAACCGATTCATTGATTCCGGTTCTACTTCCGGGTTTAACGCAGGGGCTTCGAAGTGAAATTTACCATTGCGTGGGTACTCCTCGAGTAGCTCCTGTTTTTTGTCTTTTTTCAGGCCCTCCTGGGACCAGACCTGCCAACGATCCCCGATCTCTCTGTGCAGGTCGAGTTCGCTGGTGTCACCAGCGGATGCCTTCTCTCCTAAGAGCTGTAGCTCCTCTTCGTCAAGGGGAGCTTCTTCCAGAGCAGTATCATTACGCTCTTCTTGACCGTCCTGAGCGATATACTCGGACTGGTTGTCATTTTCTTTGTCCGATGATCCAGAGCCACTTGAAATCGTCGAGCAGGAACCTGTAATAACATGTGGTCTGTCACCGACAGTCGATAACGACTTCTGCACTTAGGCGTAGCAAAAGTAAAATGCACGGCCTGTCCCCCCTCCTCGTGAGGGCCCACCGTCTGTTCAAGGCACCAAGTAACTGCACGGTCTGTCCCCCCCCTCGTGAGGGCCCACCGCCATCTTGGAAGGCACGATATATCTCACCCTTCGTGTGAGCCTATCGCCCGCCTGAACCATAATTTTGATATTAAATACATACGAGAGTTTCGTCGATGTTGGTCTTCGTAAAAACCCCCTCGGTAATAGCTCTCGGCTTGGGGGTTATCGTCTCTGTCGCTGGAAGTCACTCAATCTTCCGATCGGGAGTGGCGACTCTGACGCACCTCTTTCTTAAGTCGCTTTATTTCGCGATACAGTTCGTCATAATCTCTTTCCTTATGACGAGACGGCGATCTGGACCGAGATCGCGTCCTGTGACTCCTCTTTTTCGAAGTTTTGCCCATCCTACTTCACTATTTACGTACTTTTTAGAAAAACTGACTAATCTGGCGATGTGGCGTGTCGTGCACGAAAAAACGTTATGATGGGCATCGGTAAGAAGGATAGGTAGATGGCTGGACAAGCCATTCTTTGTTTTATCTGAAGATCGTGGCGGCACCGTGCGTGGACTAGCGGTACTACATAGTTATATCTTGAGAACGAAACTCGCAATATACTTGTGATTATTATGTTATAATTTTTATTGTGGAAAAAATTGAAATTCCGATTTTTACAACATTTTCAAGATAAAAAAAATTGAATAATAAATGGCGTATACGTTTACAAATTTCACCACTTTCGAGTAAATTTTTTGCAATGCTGATAATAATAATTATTATATTGTTATTATCATAATAATATTTGTTATTATCATCAATATTATTATTATTATTATTATTATTTTGAAAAAATATTTAAATTCCGATTTCCACAAAATTTTCAAGATGAAAAAAAATAAAAATGAAGGGCGTATCTAATTTTTTTATGCTGAAACTTCAAAATGTCTCAAAAGATCCGGAATTTTGATTATTCTGTGCGTCTCACAGGATTTCAGTGTTGGTAGAAAAAAAAAATGGCGCATACGTTTTCATTTTCATTCACAAATTTCACCACTTTCGAGTAAATGTTTTGCAATGATAATAATAATTATTATCATATTGTTATTATCATAATAATATTTGTTATTATTATCACTTTATTATTTTTATTATTGTCATGTGAGGCTCTATCACTCGGCATTTGAATCATGATTCTTTGAAGATATCGATCGGGTCGAGTCAAGTAAGAAAAAGGAAAGCCTTTCTTTATTTTGTTTTTTAACGTTTCGGTGACGGTTACCACCCTCCTCAGAAAAAAACTGTTTTAGACAAAAAAAAGTAGTAAGAACGAGTACAATGTGACGAAAACTTATGAAATATGATATAAACTTATGATTACCAGTTAAAAGTGTCAAAATCGCATATCCTTAACGTATCAGCAAGGTCACAGCCAAGAGTCGGGAGTCATTATATTCACGGTTTTTTTCTTTTTTCTTTTAAAACACCGCCAAGCCATAGCAGGGACTTTGGTTAAAATATGTCACAGAAATAAAAACAAGTAACGTAATTAAAAACACAGTCAGTAGGTCAACTATTAAAATTAAGCCGTCAAGACTATAACCGTTATCGGATTTCAATTTCAACTGACACTGAGAGTTAGCTGAGCGATAGCGAGAGTGGGGGTGTACTGAACAAGACAATACTGAACTAAGGCTAATACAAGACAAGAAACTTAGACACTATACATTGTCGCACATTAAGATATACTCTTGGAGCGTAATCTATGAAGTAAGAGACCATACGGGGCATGGAGATTTTTTGTGTCCTCTTGTTTGTTAAGCGGATGAGTTTGTAAGTGGATGTGGATCATCTCCGATGTGAATCTCTTTCCCCGTTTGTTCTCTTTATCCAGAATTTTTACCCTATCCCAGTCGAAAGAATGTTTGAGATTCGACTCGTGTTCCGAGATGACAGAGTGTTCGTCAGGATCTATGACAAGGTTGGAAGATAATTCTTTTTTCCGGATTTTTTCGCTGATGGACGCATGTTCTTTGATGCGGACCTGAACTTCTCTTTTTGTCTGGCCTACGTAGGAGGCTGGACAATCATTACACGCGATCTTGTACACGACATTAGTTTGGAGAGCAGTTGGTAAACGGTCTTTCCCTTTCAGAACTATGTTGGAAAGGTTGTTATTGGTCACGGAGACCGGGATGACATTATGTTGTCTCAGGAGTCGACTCATCTTCTCTGAGAAACCTCTAACGTAGGGAATCGGAATCACCGGAGGACGAATGTGGTGATCCTCCCTAGATAGAAGTACCAAGGTGTTACCCTCTGGGTCAGTCAAAGTAATTCTAATAATTCAAAGTCAAAGTGATTCTTTTGTTCTTAAGTTCCTTTGAAGGAACTTAAGAACAAAAGAATCACCATTACTTTGACTGACCCAGAGGGTAACACCTTGGTACTTCTATCTAGGGAGGATCACCACATTCGTCCTCCGGTGATTCCGATTCCCTACGTTAGAGGTTTCTCAGAGAAGATGAGTCGACTCCTGAGACAACATAATGTCATCCCGGTCTCCGTGACCAATAACAACCTTTCCAACATAGTTCTGAAAGGGAAAGACCGTTTACCAACTGCTCTCCAAACTAATGTCGTGTACAAGATCGCGTGTAATGATTGTCCAGCCTCCTACGTAGGCCAGACAAAAAGAGAAGTTCAGGTCCGCATCAAAGAACATGCGTCCATCAGCGAAAAAATCCGGAAAAAAGAATTATCTTCCAACCTTGTCATAGATCCTGACGAACACTCTGTCATCTCGGAACACGAGTCGAATCTCAAACATTCTTTCGACTGGGATAGGGTAAAAATTCTGGATAAAGAGAACAAACGGGGAAAGAGATTCACATCGGAGATGATCCACATCCACTTACAAACTCATCCGCTTAACAAACAAGAGGACACAAAAAATCTCCATGCCCCGTATGGTCTCTTACTTCATAGATTACGCTCCAAGAGTATATCTTAATGTGCGACAATGTATAGTGTCTAAGTTTCTTGTCTTGTATTAGTCTTAGTTCAGTATTGTCTTGTTCAGTACACCCCCACTCTCGCTATCGCTCAGCTAACTCTCAGTGTCAGTTGAAATTGAAATCCGATAACGGTTATAGTCTTGACGGCTTAATTTTAATAGTTGACCTACTGACTGTGTTTTTAATTACGTTACTTGTTTTTATTTCTGTGACATATTTTAACCAAAGTCCCTGCTATGGCTTGGCGGTGTTTTAAAAGAAAAAAGAAAAAAACCGTGAATATAATAACTCCCGACTCTTGGCTGTGACCTTGCTGATACGTTAAGAGCATGCTCTAGTCATTCTTTACACACAAAGTAGTCGCGTCACTTATTTTCACTGATATCAACGCCTACGCATAACGGGCGCGAAAAAGAAGATAAGAGCGCACTTCCGCATGAAATTCTGAACACATACATCCCAAAATATCTCTGTTTCACGCAACAATAACGACGAAATCCTTGTTCCTAACTAAAATGATAATTGCTGCTTTCAACTGGTGGTCGCGACCATTACCATTTTAGTTAGGAACAAGAATTTTGTCGTTATTGTTGCGCAAAACAGAGATATTTTGGTATGTATGTGTTCGAAATTTCATGCGGCAGTGCGCTCTTATCTTCTTTTTCGCGCCTGTTATGCGTAGGCGTTGATATAAGTGAAAATAAGTGACGCGGCTACTTTGTGGGTAAAGACTGACTAGAGCATGCTCTTAAGGATATGCGATTTTGACACTTTTAACTGGTAATCATAAGTTTATATCATATTTCATAAGTTTTCGTCACATTGTACTCGTTCTTAGTACTTTTTTTTGTCTAAAACAGTTTTTTTCTGAGGAGGGTGATAACCGTCACCGAAACGTTAAAAAACAAAATAAAGAAAGGCTTTCCTTTTTCTTACTTGACTCGACCCGATCGATATTTTTATTATTATTATTTTGGAAAGATATTGAAATTCCGATTTCCACGAAATTGTCAAGATAAAAAAAAATAAAAAAATGGCGCACACGTCTTCATTTTCATTCACAAATGTCTGATTCGAGTAAATTTTTTCAATGATAATAATAATAATAATCATTATAATAATTGTTATTGTCATAATAACAATTATAATAATAATAATAATAATAATAATAATAATAATTATTATTATTATTATTATCATTATTTCGGAAATTGTAATTATAATGGTAATAGTAATAATAATAATAATAATAATAATAATAATAATAATAACAATGCATTGTTATAACTATTATTATTCCGAATTATTTCCGTTTGAATTCCCACTCAGCTGTCATAGCGCTGAACAAGGAACTTCGGTTCGTTTCATTTCATTTCAAATCTGTTTATTCTTGTTATATATGATGGTACATATTACGAGTGGTATTCCACGCGTTTTACTTCTATTTACACTTAGTGACTAAAATTACTTACTATGTTTCAATTTATTTTAATATTTTAGGTATTACATTCAGTGTTAACTATTTGTTATTTTGTTCTTTTGAGAGTTTGGTTTATCCTAACTTATTCTAGTGTATGTGGGGGTATTTACAATGGTGTTGGGGTGGGGCGGGGGGTTAAATTCTGCTTGGGGGGCAAAGTATATTAAATTTTCCGGGCATATGGTATTGACTTGCTACAGCGATGGAGCGTTTGATGTAGGGGTCTTTGGATTCTTTGGCCTTTTCGAGGTTTCTTAGGCAGTTTTCTTTCAGCCTGGTTATAAAAGGGGTTTCGTTAACCATTTCATATAGGTCTTCGGAGCTGAGTTGGATAGGTAGCTGTCCAGCTCGTTTGAGTATACCTTTGTATGCTCTTTCCAGGCACACAATGTTAGTTTTACTTACTAGTGGTAGTAAGCTTGCGAGTCCATAGTCGAGTACAGGTAGGATGCAGGCACGTATTATTTTATATTTAATGTCTATGTTTATATTGCTTCTGTATCCTATTATGCCGTAAAGGGCGCCTACTACTTTGCGTGTTTTTTGTATTGAGTAGGTGATGTGGTGACCTAATTTCAAATTTTTATCGAGCGTTATACCAAGGTATTTTATGGTGTCGGCTATAGGGATCCTTGTGTTCTCTAGTTTCAGTACTTTGAGGTATTTCTTCTTACTTGTGAAAAGTATTGCCTGTGTTTTAGTAGGATTAGATTGTAGTCCCCATTTTTCGTAGTATCTCATGACTTCTAAGGTGTGGCATTCTGCCTCGCGAGTTGCGAGGTCTGGAGTGACGCCTTTGGTGATTATACACAGGTCATCAGCGTATTGTGATGTCATCATTCCGAGTTCAGGGATGTCGTGCACGTACAGGTTGAAGATTATGGGTCCAAGTACCGACCCTTGGGGTACTCCATGATTTAGGCTGACGGGTTCACTCAAAGTGTTTTGATATTTACCTCTGATAGATCTGTTTGTTAGGTAGGATTCCAGGAGTTTTATGAGTCCCGAGTGAGCGTTTATCATTTCAAGTTTATGCACGAATGCTTGATGGTTAATACTGTCGAACGCTTTTGACAGGTCCATGGCTACCATGCATGCCGAGTAATTTCGTACGTTTGCTTCCTGTATACAGTGCACAATTCGTGTGATCTGGGTTGCCGTTCCGAGGTGGCGGCGAAAGCCGTGTTGTGATTCGGGTAAGTGTTGTAGCAGTGGCTCCATTCTTTTTTCGATAATTCGTTCGAATACCTTGCCCAGGATGTTGATGAGTGTTATTGGTCGGTACGAGTTTGGGTCGGTGTGGGGTTTCCCAGGTTTATGTAAAAAGATGCAGGTTCCTTTTTTCCATGCTTCAGGGTAGAGATTTTGTTCTAGGCAGTAGTTCAGAATGTTCACCAGTTGGTTTTCCATGCTTGAGTGCATCGCCTTCAAGGGCTTTGCGGTGATGCCGTCAGGCCCGGGGGCTTTGTTATTTTTGAATTTTTTAATACTTGCTCTTACTTCGGTTGCGTCTGTTTTCTCTATTGGTTGCGATGGCGTTTGTGTTCTCGTACCTATGTACTTTGAAGTTCTGGAGCTACGATGGCGTGTTTGACTACGGCTGCTTGGGCCAGTTTAAGGGCTATATCGTTTGGTGAAAGTGCGTTTTGTATCACAGGTGTCACAGAGTCAGGGCGTTTCATTGCCCTTTGTATTCGCCAAAGTTTTTGGTAATGGCTTTTCAGAATGGTTTTCCATTCGTCTTCCCTATGTTGTTGAATTAGTAGGTTCAATTCGTCTTTGCATTTGCTGTGTGCTGCTAGTTTTCTAGGGTCTTGTCCGTGTCTGTGGAGCGCTCGCCTTGCCGCGTTCCGGCTGTTGATTGCCTGGATTATATTATCGGGTAGTCTATCCTTGTTTTTAAGTAATTTTTTTCGCGCGAGGTCATCTAATACTGAGTTGATTGTGGTTGTTATTCTATCTATTTCGTTGTCCACGTCTATCGTGGAGGTGACTTCGTGAATTTCGATTTCAGTTTTTGACGAGTATACATCCCAGTCGACGTTTTTCAATGATCGTGACACTATTGGTGTTCTAATGATATTGATTTGAATTCTGATTAGTATCGGCAGATGGTCACTACCTATGTCTCTTAGTGTTTTGAAGCTGCCGCGTAGTCCGACTGCGTTGCAAAGAGCGTAGTCTAGAAACGTGTGTCGTGCGTAGGGTCTGCTAGCAGTATCTGGTCCAAAGTATTCGTGACCGTCGTTTAATGCCTGCATCACGATGCGGCCTCTTGCTTTTGTTCTTGCGTGTCCAAACGCCGTGTGTGCTGCATTCCAATCTCCTATAAGTATGGTGTTGGGTATGTCAAGCAGTTCCTGTAATTCCTCGTTTATTTGATTGTAATTTTGGTGCCCACCGTATAGTCCTACTATGTGAAGTGGGTTGGATTCGGTGTGTATTTTGATTATACAGGCTTCTAGATATGTCGGAGATGGAATTTGGATCCAGTTCAGTTCATTTCTGATATACATGAACGTCCCGAGTTTAGGTGCGGTCCGGTGTTTTATTTTTGTGTATCCCTGAATATTGCCTTTATATTTCTCGGGAGCGTTTATTTCGTTCATTACTACTACATCAGGGTGGTGCGTAGTGATGAGGTTTTTTAGTTCCGTCATGCGTAGTCGTATGCTGTTTATATTTAGTTGCATTATGCTAAGGCCAAGTTCGTGAGGCATAGTGATTGTACTATATATTTTATGCAGTCCATTGCTGCTGTATCACTGTGACTTTTATTCATTTGCTGTAGGCCAATTCCTATGGTGTAGGTTATAAAAGCTACCGATTTAGCCGTAGCGGGTAGGTAAATATTTATTCCGTTCAGTAGGGCAGTGACACCTTCTAATACACCAAGTATATGCTCATGTTGATCGTCGGTATCGTTTTCTGTTCGGATGTCTTGAGTGTTTCTCTGCGTAGCGTTTGCGTATGTGTGGCCCTGTCCCGTCGTGATCATCGTTGTCTTGTTTGTTGATGTTGTCTGCGTCCGTTGAGCCGCTTCTTGAGTTAACGGTTTTACAGTTGGCTGTTTTTTGTTGACATTTGTCTTTGTTGCTGTGGCCTGTGATTTTTTACTTGGCCTTTGGTGGGTTATTTGACTACGTTTGGGTGCATTTCGTTGTTGGGGGTTCTGCTCGCTCTCTTCTGGAGATACTTCTTCCATTCCGCGTGCTTTACGGATTGCTTTCTGGAATATGTCACATTTGGGAGATGTTGCGGTGTGGCCTGGTTCCTCACACATGCTGCAGAGTGTGATCGTTGTTTCTTCATCCGGTTTTACTTGTTTTACAATTGTTTTAGTCTTTTCTGCGAGAGCACAGAGGGATGTTTGGTGACCGTGCTGAAAGCAGCGCTTGCATTGTAGTGTGTGATCCGGTTTTATATGGTATTTTTCTATTGTCACGACGTATGCAAACAGTCGATTTATTTCGTATACTGCTTTCATGTTTGTGTGCGGTGGTAGGATTAGTAAGGATACTATTTTCGATGGGAATACAATCAACTTAGTGGGTGTGATCGTGTATCTGGTGTTTACCTCACGGATTACGTCTTCTTCGGTCAGGTCTGTCATGTCTAGGCCTCTGATTATAACTTTTCTCGTTCTATCTGATTTCAAGCCATGTGTGTAATGTTCAATTTCATGTTCCCTGAGGAATGCGAGTACTTTGGTGTTTGTTCCCAGATTGGGTGCTTTGGCCCACCAAGATGCTTTACCGTCAGATTTCAGCATTACGTGCATGTTATTACACAGAGTCGCGAATTTTATTCGGAGCTCCGCTGAGTTTCGTATCTTAGGACTTTTTATTATTATGGGGGGTGGCTTTGTTTCTGCTCCTCGATTGTTTTTTGGTACTCCGCTGGTAGAGGTTTGGTTCCGTTCGGGGTTCATCTTTGGGCTCTCGTCCCGACTGGGTGTGTTGCTCACGGTTTGTGATGTTCCACGTCTTCACTTAGTTTCGTGGCTCGGCGTTGAGTATGTTCCTTGTCTTTTGGAGCTGGTCGTAGTTGACTGTGATTTCGTCGACATTTGGTCGTCGTTTATGTGGTTTAGGGTTGTTGCCTGGGCAGATTGTTTGGTGTATGTGTTCATGTCAAAGTTAAATGCGTGGGTTTTGGCACTGTAGATTGGGGTTCCTCCTACCTCGCAGGGGTTCACTGTTTCTATTTTGTTTTCACATGTTTTGAGTGTAGGGTTTGGAATTTTCGGGTTACTTCGGTTCGTGAAACGCAGGACCGCGAGACGAAGGTTGGCGAAACGATCTAACATGGCCGCGGCCACCGCTTCATACGGACAATTACAGTCTTTTTCTGGAAATAATTCTGAGGCTTCATCGTTGGGTGAAATGAACAAGTTTTGCGATATATGTGAGTGGAATTATATTGACGAGGGTGCTATCGCATTCGTTTTCGCCCTTGTGATGCGTAGTCGGTGATATCAGTGAAAACAAGTGACGCTCTCACGCTTCGCAACACAAAAAAGGCTTATTTTACTCGATTTTGGTGAGATACACGTTCATGCAGCTACCAATTTGATACAAATCGTCTAAGGAACCCATTAAACACCCCCCCGTTCATATCAGGCTTCATTTTTTTTTTTAAATACGGAAAAGACTGAGTCCAGCATGCCCTTAACCTCAAAATCTGCCTTCGGAGATCGGAGTTGCTGGTATGGCGGCAAGGAAGAAAAATGCTGTGGTGAGAAAGAAAAGAAAGAAACTGTTAAGAAAAAGAATGAGAAAACTAGTGCTCGGAAAAAGTATCGTTAAAAAGAAGAGAAATGAAAAATGTGTAGTGTTGAGTAAATAATAAATAAATAAAATATTTTCATACATAATTATTTAATAAGACTTATCAGTAAAATTTAGTTGGAGAAAATAATAAAATTTTATTCAAAAAATCGAATAATATAATTTATTACGCTTTATTACTCTTATTCTATCGCTAAATACGGAGTCTTGTTAAAATTTATCCAGTAGAAATCGCGTATGATATTATAGTTCAAGTTTTGGGTTCAAACGTGTCCATGTACTACAACATTGTCAACTGGAGATGGAAAGGAAAGAGAATCGAAGAAGTCAAAGAATTCACGTACCTGGGTTACCGAATGCAAAGCAATGGGGGAAAAGAAGCACACATAAAAGAGAGAGAGCTAGAAAAGCGAACATCGCAATGAGACAAGTCTGGGGGATAGGAAAAAGAAGATTCGGCAAGGACTGGGAAAGAAGAATATGGCTATTCGGTAGGCTGGTATGGACGGTGGCAGAATACGCTGCAGAGATCTGGGGCTGGGAAGAAAGGAAAGAAATAGAAGCGCTGCAAGAGCGATATATAAGATGGGTACTTGGAGTAGATTGGAACGCACCAGGGTACATGGTAAGGGAGGAAGTACAGAGAAATAAACTGAGGACAAGAGCAGCCAAAAGAGCCTGGAACTTCGAGGTAAAACTGGAAGAGGGAAGAGGGAGTGAGATAGCGAGGAAATGCTGGCGGGAAATAAAAGAGAATAAGAACAAGAGAGGAGGTCGAAAAGTGGGAAAAAGGAAGAAGAGAATTCTTCGCAACAAAAAACATAGATGAAGGGGAAGCAATAAGAGCCAGGGAGAGAGGGGAACTGTTATACAGAGAAATAGAAATAATAGACGGAGAAATCGAGCTAGAAGAAAGATGGGAAAAAATAGTCGAATCGAGGTATAACAGATGGTATAGAGTGATAAAAAGGGAGGGGGTGCCAAAGTATCTAAGAAAAGGGTGGGGAGAAAGCAGGTGGAAGAGAGTAGCAAGATTCGAATAGGAAGCGAGGTCAAAGAGGCAAGATACTGGCTAGGAGAAGACGAAAGAGTGTACAGAGTGTGCGGGGGGGAAGAAGAGACCTGGGAACACGTATGGGAAGATGCACGTACGATGGAACAGAAAAAGGAAGCTGGCAAGAATGTGTGCAATATGTCTTAGACGAAAACGGGGAAGGGGAGAACTGGATGCGAGAAGTAGAGAGACTAAGGAGAACAAGAGAAATAGAAAGAGAGAATGAAAATGAAGATGAGTGAGGAGAGGAGCGAATGTATGTGAGTACGGATGAATGTGGACAGAACATCCGGCGCACGAAAGGAAAAGGAAGTCGAGAAAAGAAGAGAGGGTAATCGCAAAGAATGGAATATCAAGAGGGAAGGAAGAGGGAAAAAATGAGCAAGAAGAGGGCGGTAGCAAAACAGTAGGGAGGAGAGAGAGAAGCGGAGAATACGGTAAAGGCAAAAGGGACGAAAGATAGAAATATAACACAAGAATTAGAATATGAGAAGGAAAAGAGAGAAAGACGGTAAAGAGAGAAAATAAGACAGGCAAAGGCATGAGTTCAAAACAAGTAAAACACACGTGGCAAAGATAATGTAAATGTAAATGTGAATGAGAAAAGTATGTACAAAGGCAGGTGATTAAGGATAAAATAAGATAAGATAGGTTAAGAGTATAGAGATAAGTTGTATATTATATATTAGTAAGAATGTAATACAGTAGAGCGTCGATTATCCGAATCAATTGGGACCGGGTGCCTTTCGGATAATCGAAATTTCGGATAACCGAACAGCAATATTCCGTGGGCGAAAAAAACGTCGATTCTTTCGAAATGATAAAATTTATATATGTATACATATATTTAACTACAATGAACATCAATAGGTTATTATCACAAGTACATTTTATTGAACTGAAAACATGTAATCATCGTATCAGTCAATGATACAGAACAAAGTTAGATATGTATGTCTTTAAAAAATAATCAACAATCTTATATATTTGAGCTCTTACATCTGTTTATTTTTGAAAAAGTCGACGATTTTCCAATAAATCAAATCACCATTCGGATAATTGACGTTTCGGATAAAGCAAATCGCCATTCGGATAATCGACGTTTCGGATAACTGACGTTCGGATAATCGACGCTCTACTGTATATGTTATGTAAAAACGGATGAAATGGAAGCACTTGTAACCCCAAGGGGAATCAATAAACATTAATAATACTACAACATTGTCCAACTTATGGTTTCAAAAGTGTCCAAGTACTAGGTCAATCGAAAAGAGCTGTCCAACTACTCCGTTATATTAAATAGTTTTTAAATGTACTTCATTTACTGAATAAGAGCTCTTTTCAAACCATTTTTTCTGTAAATATACTCTAAATGATCAAAATGATATGTTAGAACAAAAAAAGTATTGAACAAATTGCATTTTAACTTCGAAACGATAGCATGAAATACTGTTTCGAAAAATCTGTCCAAGTACTGGGCATTTTACCTTACAGCTTCTTAAAATAAAGTGGCAGCATTGAGACGTACGAATCTTTCTTTTTAGCCCCCATGAATAAAAACACTTGAATTTGTTACCAAAAAACGCAATTGTAAACTGTGACGTAACAAGTAGGGGGGAGGGCGGGGGGTTGATCCTTTGTTATGGCCCGTTACATGGGGGCGGGAGGGGGGTAAAAATGGCTCAAAATCGCGTTACGTAATACGTGGACGACCCCTAATCAAACCCCCAAAGCCCAGTAACGTTGTAACCCGTAAAATTGTGGCTCACGTATTGGCTAGTAATACAAAAATTTGTATATATTGAATTAGAATAATACTAAAGGAATTAAGGGTAATATTAAATTGAAAATTTGAAAGAAAAAAAAAATTCGATCGAGAGGTTTTGAACACGAGACGCCCGGACGAGAGTCTCGAACTCTAGCCGCTCGGCTGCTCGCTCCGTTGTACTATGGTTAGCGCGTCACGGATGATAAAGTAGTTCGAAACCTTCAACCCGCGATTTTTCGGTAACCGAGCCAAGTTGGCGGCTGGGCTTTGGGGGTTCGATAAGTACCTGTCCACACTATAACCACGCGAAGCCAGTACACGTAACTCGATGAACCTCCCATGGAGTCCTCTCGTCAGATCAGCTGGAAAAATCGCTGTCGCAGTCGCGTCATCGGGCATAGCGGCGACATTACTAAGTGGTGGCAAAACAGCACATTCTACCTTCAAACTGCCAATAAATATCACTCAACAGGAGACAGCCGTTTGTTCAATAAGAAAAAATGGAGCTCTCGCTAAAGTACTGCAAGAAACAGTACTGGTCGTTTGGGACGAATGTACAATGACCCACAAAGTACATATAGAAGCTGTTAACAGAACATTGAAAGATATATGGTCATCACCAAGCCTCATGGGTGGCGTAACTTTTGTGTTTTCTGGTTATTTTCGCCAGAATTTGCCTGTTATCGCAAAAGCAACGCGTGCAGATACTGTGAAAGCATGCTTGAAGGCATCACCGATCTGGCAACATGTTGAAAACTGAAGTTGAGTACAAACATGAGGGTATATCTGAGAGGTGACCAAGATGCAGGAAACTTCGCAAACCTTCTACTCCAAATTGGCGACGGGTCTATGGCGGAATGTGATAGATATGTGAAAATTAACAACGCCTTGGGTGTTGTTTCACATTGCTTAGCGGAAATGATATGTGAAGTGTACCCAGATGTGGGAAATCTATCAAAAAAAATTTTCAAATGGCTGTGTGAACGAGCTACAGTCACCCCGAAGAATAGTTCGGCAGAAGAAGTTAATGACATGGTCATGAAAAAGATTAGTACGGAGTATAAGGTGTACAAATCTATCGACACAGTTGTTAATACCCCCCAAAAAAGCACCTCTGGTGCAAAAACCTTCGCCAAGTACATTCAAATCTTTCTCCAAAAAATTGTTTTCCACAAAAAGTCTTCCTCCAAAAATTCGACTTCCACAAAAAGTCTTCCTTCACAAACATCTCTAAAAAAAGGATTGAAATCAGATGTAACTGCCAAGTACAACGGAATAATGAAATCCTACTACATGGCGTTGTTATGTGCTCGTTCGGTCGCTGCGCTCGCTCACTCGATTGGTTTTTTAAATGATTTATAACATCATAAAAATTAGGAGCAAAAAATAACCAAACAATAAAATTGTAGAAAAAAAAAATACGGACACATAAATTTGGAAAAAAAATTGTAGAACCAAGTTTTGGGAATAAAAATTTGAAAAAAAAAATGTTTAAACAAAATTTTGTCCGTGGTACTTTGCGGGCCAGGTGTGGGCAAGTGAAATTAGGTTACATGTTTATGTGACATTCTAATACATTGCTATAAAAGCCCGCCAAGTACCACTCCCAAAATTTTGTTTAAACATTTTTTTTTCAAATTTTTATTCCCAAAACTTGGTTCTACAATTTTTTTTCCAAATTTATGTGTCCGTATTTTTTTTCTACAATTTTATTGTTTGGTTATTTTTTGCTCCTAATTTTTATGATGTTATAAATCATTTAAAAAACCAATCGAGTGGGCGAGCGCAGCGACCGAACGAGCACATAACAACGCCATGTAGTAGGATTTCATTATTCTGTTGTACTTGGCAGTTACATCTGATTTCAATCCTTTTTTAGAGATGTTTGTGAAGGAAGACTTTTTGTGGAAGTCGAATTTTTGGAGGAAGACTTTTTGTGGAAGACAATTTTTGGAGGAAGACTTTTTGTGGAAAACAATTTTTTGCGGGAAGATTTTAATGTACTTGGCGAAGGTTTTTGCACCAGAGGTACTTTTTTGGGGAATATCACTCCTTTTTGTAAAATTACGCTGGACCACCTGATATTTGTGCTCGCTCGCTACGCTCGCTCGATCGGATTTCTATAATTCATACACTGAAAGAAATTTTATTACACTATTTGCTTTATCGCGTACCAAAAAGTACAATAAAATATAGCATTTTAGGGACAAACGAGGTACGATTACGAAAAGTCCAATAGTGAGTACCAAAATGCGGAGTTAATATCTTCTATTGCAATTTGCTATAGACTGGACTACCAAAAATTACAATAGTGCTTTACAAATAGCGAGAAAGGATGTTTCATCTTTCGGTCAACTTATAACAATCTTTCTGAGCTCGAATAACTAAAATTACAATAGTGCTTTGCAACGGGTGAAATATGATATTGCGGGGTTTGGTATTGGGGCATTGCAATCTCTTTTAACCACTATTCTGAAAATGTGAGTCACGCCGGCGTCCACGAGTCGTCGGAAGGCCGTAGTCCGCAGGACGCATCACTTACAGGCCGCCCGTTCACTCACACGAGGTATTCGACCAACCACGTATGCGTGTAAGTGAACGGATGGCTTGCGAGTGATCCGGCAAATGGCTTACGGTCTTCTGTAAGCTCGGGGCCTGCAAATAATTCGTAACATGAGTGCTGGGTAAAACATTGCAACAGTTGACGTAAATTTTCACAACCACTATTTATTATATATATGATATATAAATCTTTAAAATATTCTACAACCTTATTTATTATTACAGATGCTGTAATTTGGTTTCAACATAACATATTTCGTGAAAAAGTAAAGCATTTACTCCATCGTATACTCTCAATGCCTATCTGAAAGAATGTCACATTATCATAATTTACTCATCCCAATGAACAGACTTTGCGACGCATTATACGTTGAAACTGGAAGTCTTCGTATGACGAAGCTTACCTCGAGTCCCGATTCTTCGGTACCGTCTACTAACAGGACGTCGAACATTTTCTATAGATATAAATAACACTTCAATATTATGGACCGATACTACTTTCAACAGTATACCCTCAGTATATAAAAATGTTGACAAAAATTGTTCTATATATGAAACGAAAAGTAGGCGATTTGATGTTGCTAACCTCCAAATCACACACGTGGTTGTATTTTTTTTATTTGTTGAATTGTAGGATAGTACTTACTTTTCATTCGTTTATGATGTTTATATCCTTCTGGATCCTTTTTATACTTGCAGGGGGATACAATTTGTAGATTTGAAAGCTTGAACCGCACTGAAAATTTGCTTCGTGACGCGTGGTGAAACGATACTTGCGAAAGAATGCAATGGCGGCCACCGGCTGGTCTATTCCTCGGCCGAATTCGGGTCAGCTCGAGAATATTCGGCAACTTTTAAAATAGTGTTTCAGAATTTCCCTAAGGTTTAAGTTGCAGAAGGTACAAGTGCTTCTGACTTCAATGCGCGTTCTCATTGAGAATAGTAAAGTTTCATACATCTATTGCAACTTATGTTGTTTGAAATAGCAAGTTCCTCGAATTATCTTAGCAAAACTTGCAAAGAATCACTACCATTATTGACAATGTCCATTCTCCAACAGCCGAATAGCAATGTTTCCAAAGATAATATAGTAATTTTTGCTTCTCAAGATAATGTTAATACATATAGACATAGTACAATCTCCTATAATCATAGGAATTATTATGACTGTACCTCGTTTGTCCCTAAAATGCTATATTTTATTGTACTTTTTGGTACGCGATAAAGCAAATAGTGTAATAAAATTTCTTTCAGTGTAGAAGACAGAAGATATTGTACTCCAACGAATAAGTATAGGTGAAGATTGTTATTCAGATAGAATGAAGGTATTTCGCTATGGATAACAGATCCAATAAAACTCTGAGAAGTCTATTAGACGAAAATGGGACGCTAATATGCAATTATCAGAATCTTCGAATGAAACGTTATTGTTTGTCGACTGGATGTCATATGAAGCAGCCGATACATAATGAAGTTAACAAATTGGTGAAGATTCGCAACGTGTAACCCTGCGTGCAACCCTCCTTTTTTCTCATCCGGACTTGGGATCGGAATTGGTGGAGTTACTTGCACGCAGGGTTACAACTAGTTGCCGCTGTCATGTCATTATTTTTAAATTAGCGAATTTGAATTTTGAATATACGTATTGTATAAAAAGTCCGTCCAGTACTTTTGTATACGGTATGCAAGGTGCGGAAAAAAACTGTAACCCTCCTACGGTGAAAGTGTAGAAGCAAGGAATTTTGGCAGCGGTGGGCAAAATCTTCTGCGCGAGGTTTCTTGCGCTTACACCTTCATCGGAGAAGGCTGACATTTTTTTTTCGCAGTTTATACTACCATTACTCAGGAATTGTTGGAAAAAATTTTTATTTCACATCTGATAGCGATTCATAAAATTTCACCGAAGTCTCCCCTCAAGGGAATACGTTGGCTGGATGAATACTTCTAAAATTGTCCGACAATGAACTTCAGCATAAGTGGAAATCCGTATCCTGCCATGCTCCAGTATAATGTTTTTATGATTTCCTACAAAAATAATAACAGCATGGAAGCATGGGAAATATATCAAAATCAATTAATAACTGTCGATAAACGCTCAATAAAGTCTTCCGAGATAGTACTTCTGTTAGTAGATTGCATGGCAAGATTCGTCTGTTCCCTCCAGTCCATCAAGGTATTCTTATCGTCAGAATCCGATGATCTGACGTCGTGTTACTTGAGTGCTCCAAGAGCTGCTCCGCAACGTGAAAATTAAAAGCTAAGTCATCGAAGAAAACCTCCGGAGCATACTGCAGCGTACACATTTTCTCTGTAGGACTAGAAGTAGGCGTGCGAAAATACAGGGTGCCCCAAAATTAAATGCGCAAAATGATAGGGGTAATAGAGGGGGTCGAGCTGAGTAAATTAACCCTGAACAAATTTCAACGAATAAAGTCTTTGAGTTTATTATTATTAATCTGGGAATGATTGTTAACCGTATTAGTGATTAAGTGTACCTAAATACCAGACTGCCGAACGATCTCCGCTGCGAATTTGACTGCTAAATACCAATGCTAGCGCGACTTTTTAATCGGCCGTATCTCGCGAACGCGACCTCGCGGCCCAAATGTTATTGGGGTCAATTTACTCAGCTCGACCCCCTCTATTACCCCTATCATTTTGCGCATTTAATTTTGGGACACCCTGTATAACCAAAACAATTGAACGATTTTTCATATCGACAAGTTCTGAGGAAACAGACGTATTCATATAACTAAAATAAAAATAACTGAAATCCTATATCCACTTCAGTGGAGAATCATAAATTTCATTGTTTCTTATCCTATCATAAATAAGTCATAAATAACGTCACATTATCATATGTCCAGCGATGACAATAATTAACATACGCGAGTTCGTAATAAAAACTCTTGTTGACCGCTTCGTCAACCTAGCAGAACCTAACCTCACTCAATCTAGCAGTCGCACTAGCAGCCGACATGGATGATGGAACGACAGCGCGGTCGGTAACTTGACGGCCATAGACAATGTTGTTTCGTCTGTTTGCATGTATTATACTAAATAGTTCGGAAACTCCATGATATTTCAGCACCATGTAACTTCCCTATTACTCGAACGATCTTATATAGTATTATGTATTCAGAATTTATAAACGAAGCTCGGAGAAGGAAACTGAATTGACGATGAAACGGGGTATCTGAAATCTATAATTAATCATATCTAAGCTCTCAGTTAACTGATTACGTTCAAATTGGGCTTAAATGAGAGCTTTTTAAGCCTAAATTCAAACCCGTGTATACGAAAAGCCATATTTGTCGCGGATGCGGAATAAACACGACTTAAAAATAACCGTTTATAGAGCCGTTGAGTCTCTCGCGCGTGAAAAAAAAATTGTCTAATGTACTTGGCTTGAGACTCTACCGAGTCTCTTGATTACGTGAATCAAGTTTTTTCAATACAGCGTTTGAATTTCCCGGTCGCGTGCGACGTCACACAGTCCCTCTTACGCGCATTCCTACCGTCTGACGGCACGGCGAACAACCATGGTCAACAGAATAGCATGGCGGTCGAGGTACTGTGTGACGTCACGCGGCGTTTGGAAATTGATCATTTTTAATTGCCGTTCACGGTCACCTGAAGCTGATTCTATAATTCTTACCAAGCAGACGAAGCGAACGCGCTATCGATTCTCGACCTGTTACGTTTAAAAATGGCGGCTTGTTTACATTCTCGATCCGAGCTATTACCCATAATTCTATCTAACAGTGCCGTCACAAGCGCTATCTGGCGGCTAATGCGAGGTACTCTGATCGCTGTTGTCCCGGCTCTCTAGTGGTGGCCACTCTTCTCTAATTTTTATGAAAATCGGTTCGTTAGACTGAAGATAACGAAGGAGAAGAAAATTCTGACGAGCAAACGGGTCCTGGATACCTTTAGAAAATCGTATCTCAGCTCTTCGGGCACCGATTAAGTCGAAATAAGAATCAAACGTAAGCTTTTCATGCTCATGTTCTAGGATAAATGTTTCAATCTATATCTATACTAATATATAAAGGAGTTCGTGCGTTTGTCTGTTTGTTACCGATAAACTCGAGAACCAGTGGACCGATTTACATAAAACTTACACCAAATTGTTCCTCAGGTCTGCCCGAGTAACATAGGCTATATAAGTTATATAAAAGCAGTCCGATGATTGAAAGAATGTCGAAAATATGATAAATACGTTGCCTTTTGACATAGAGCGTACACTATGCGCTTTGAACTTCTGAGCGTCACCGCGAGGTCGCGGGCGTTCCCTAGCCTACCTTACCACCATAGCCAAACAGCCCAAGCAACGCACTGTACCGTACAGCGTTACGTAATATCTGGACAGCTCCTTACAAATACATTCACCAGATGGCTTTCGTCTCTCGCGAGATTCATTAAAAACGACGTGCAAGATGTATGCAGAGAAAAGAAATAAGTGAGTGTTCCGGAAAGAGTTAGAAAAGGTTAAAACAGCCACTGAAGGTTAGAAAAAGTTAGGCCAGCCATCCCTAGGAAAAGCGAGGCGCGAAGCGCCGAGTGCTCGAGGCGCGTAGCGCCGAGCGGGGTTGCCGCGCGAAGCGCGGAGGGGCGGAGCCCCTAGTCCCGTATATGTAGCGAGGCGGAAGATCACAGAGATAATAATTCTCCCGACCACCCGAATAGCTCCCGTTCGGATAAAGAGACTCGGTCCGAGTCTCACGCGGCGTATTAAAAATTTTTTTTTATGTACTTGGCGCGAGACTCTACCGAGTCTCTTGATCGACGAGGCTGTTCACTACCCCACCGAATTTTTGAAGTCCTTGAATCCATCCGGTCTTCCACCACACAGACTTAATCTGAAAATCAGCACTCCGATTATGCTCCTGCGCAACTTGAATCCACCGCAGCTCTGTAACGGCACAAGGCTACACATCAAGAGCATGTGGAGTAATATCATCGAAGCAACTATCTTAACTGGACCAGCCGCTGGGGAAACTGCTTTTATTCCACGAATTCCCATGATTCCATCCGATCTGCCCTTTCGATTCAAAAGACTGCAGTTTCCAATCAAAACGTGTTTCGCGATGACGATAAATAAAGCCCAAGGGCAATCCTTCAATGTTGTGGGATTAGACCTAAGCAATGATTGCTTTGCCCATGGTCAGTTATACGTAGGTCTTTCTCGAATCGGAAATGCGTGTAACCAATTCATATTGCTCCCCGACAATATAGTCTAGTCAATCTAGCCTTTGACCCTAAAATAATCTCGGAGTGGATGAATTATACATCAATCGACGCGGAAAAATCCCCCGAACAACATATCAAAAACGAGATGAGATCCGTGGAGGGCAAATTGTTGAAATTAATAAAAAACTATCAATATTTTGGGCAGCACCGCCAAAATCACGCACTGTTCCGATTCTACTTGTCGGATTGGAAAAACAAAAATACCACGTTGTAGGGGAGAAAATTATCTACAAATTCGAAGCGAGGACCGATATTGTAAGACCTGTAGTTTTCACGTTATTAATTCTGCAAAACTTTTCTGACAAAACTACGCCAAACGATCAGCTGTTCCGCTTAGTCCGTTTCGGCCGTTCCATGCTGCGCGCGCACCGCCGCCTCGGACGCGCCAGTGCGCACTGAATTCAAACCGTTGGAGCGTGCACTTCTCATCTTCCTTTCATTTTTGATCCGCATTATCACAATTTTTTTTTATTAATTCATGACTTTATCCATCCCACAGTTGGATTCATGGAAGGTAGGTATCTGTTCTAGATACGTTTCACCTCAATGAATTATTTCTCCAAAGTTGATTGCGTCTTATTGTGTTAAACCGGCACAATTGTAGAAATTTGGAAATTGTCGTCTTTGTTTCAATTTCCTCGTAAAACGTGATTCACCCCGGACTCGTCCTATGTATCGGAATTAGTGTTACCTTCCGGCTCACTTTCATCGCCAGGTATATTTGGACAACGCGTTCGCAATGTTTACCTTTTATTTATTTATTGAATAAAAATGACAAAATTATCGAATTTTTCAGATTGTGAATTTGTTACACTAGCTACGAAATATGAAAACTTCGTTTATGCAGGTGGTTCCTTCATAGAATTGAAACGAAATACGATTCAGTTATCAAATTTACAGAAACAGAGCAAGGAAATTCTCGGCGATGCTGTGAATCGATTACAATTGATTCAAAAGAATTGATACAATCCGCCCACAAAATATTTCTTCGTACTTCATTTCCATTTATAGACTTAATTTTTGCTAACCCGAAACGCTCAGGGCATTTTCAACATTTATACTTCGTGGCCGCTTCTCCGTAGAACTCAATTAGCCACGGACTCTGTCTTCTACCCAGAATATTCTGACCGACCCACTCAGGTTAATTGTCTCATTACCTAGAAATCTGTCGCCCTTGATGCGCCGCCTTTTGTCAACCACCTAGACCCCCTGCTGTGATCTGAAACCTTACGTCCCCCGCTTCCACTGTGCGGCCCCTGCTTAACCGCCACAACTGGTATTTTGCACGTATTTTATTTTTCATTTTTTCATAAATATTAGTAGTTTGCAATACAAAAATTAGGTCACATTTTCCCCTTTATTCATTCAAACGAAATTGAAGAAAACACAATGGATCAAAGATTACCACGTTGTAACGTCACCCATGCGAGGGTATATATCTGTATATGGCAAAAACGATCAAATGAAATTGCCTGTAACTTTTGTGATTATTATTCTGAATTTTAAGTGAAACGAACACGACTCAATTATTCAGAGCTACTCTACATTATACGTATGGGGTAGTCCAAATGAACGTGAACAGAGTTTGACCCCGACCCTCACCGAATTGGTCGCCAATTTTTTTCCGTATTCTACTCTACAACAGGTACACTTGCCGATTTTTCTTACATTTTTTAGACTCATCGTTCGGTCACGGCGATTTTTCAGAGTTTTTGCATTAACCTAATGTAACTCTGAAATCTTACATTTTATCGCAAAGTCATAAAGGAGAAAAAGTTTAGTTTTCTTTTGATCTTTACAAAAATATTTTTTCACGAATTTTCAGAGCAAACTAAATCGTTGATTTCGATGAAAAAAGCACAAAAATTGAGTTATCTCGGAAAACCCGTTTTCAAAAATTTTGAAATTTTTTGTCATTTTTCTTTGGTCAAAAACACACCACTTTTGTAAAAAACATATTTTGGGCACGGCCTTCGTTCGGGAGCTACGCCTTGTTTTATGTGATAATATCAGTAAAGTACGTGAATAAATTTTTTTTTTTAATTTTCCGTATAAATTACTTTAGGCGGATTCGACCCCAAATTGTGTGTTCCATACCTGAAATCAAAATCACTTTATTCGTCATCAACTTCGACACACGATTGAGTGTTAACAAACTCAATGTTCCAAGAGTCAAAACACTTTAGTATCCTGAAATCTCTATAATAATTTGTTTCATTCGTTTTCTGATTAGCCCAAGATCAGTGGTCTTACAGTGATTACTTATGACGTTCACTAATCGTGGTTAGTGTCGACTTTACGGTAGGGAATCAATTTAAATCTTTTTATCCGATAGAATTTCAGCTTTGGCACGTAGATGAAACCCGTGACAGTTGGATTTGCATGTGTACTTCACTTTCTTTTCTTACACCGGTCGCAAAATGCCACTTTTCATACCTCTTGAGCGGGCGCAAAACTGATCTTTTCGGCCCTCGGGCGCGAAGTGCTGTTTTGCGCCCGCGCACTCGGTCTGAAAAGAGGCATTTCTGCAGACCAGGTGTTGAGAAAAAAATCGTGTGCATCACGGGCGCAACTCTATTTTGGCGAGTGTGATTGCAGTACACTCGAAAAATAGTACTTTGTACCCTTGATACACAATGTACTATTTCAATTATGATTTTCAATGTTCTATTTTATGTTCAAGAAAATTTTTGACCACATTCAAAACTCACGGTTTGACCTCGAGTGATTTATACGAAATATTGAACAAAAATTGATTTACGTACTTTACTGATATTATCACATAAAACAAGGCGTAGCTCCCGAATGAAGGCCGTGCCCAAAATATGTTTCATACAAAAGTTGTGTGTTTTTGACCAAAGAAAAGTGTCAAAAAATTAAAAAATTTTTTAAAACGGGTTTTCCGAGATAACTCAATTTTTATGCGTTTTTCGTCGAAATCGACGATTTAGCATGCACTGAAAATTCGTGAAAAAATATTTTTGTGAAGATCAAAAGAAAACTAAACTTTTTTTCCTCTGTGAATTTGCGATAAAGTGTAAGACTTCAGAGTTACGTTAGATTGATGAAAAAACTTGAAAAAATCGCCACGACCGAGCCATGGGTCTAAAAAATCTAAGAAAAATCGGAAAGCGTACCTTTTATGGAGTAGAATACGGAAAAAAATCGGCGACCAATTCGGTGAGGGTCGGGGTCAAACTCTGTTCACGTTCATTTGGACTACCCCGTATATAGAAATAGAGAAAAAATTGACGCTATGTAAGTAAAATAACTATGTAAGTACCAACACAGTCATCAGAATTTTCCTAACTTCGAACCTTCAAAGTTGAAAAATCATTTTAAAAAGCTGTGAAATTCGAGAAAAGTACTACGACTATCCGCTCAGACGGTTTGAATTCAGTGCGCACTGGCGCGTCCGAGGCGGCGGTGCGCGCGCAGCATGGAACGGCCGAAACGGACTAAGCGGAACAGCTGATCGTTTGGCGTAGTTTTGTCAGAAAAGTTTTGCAAAATTAATAACGTGAAAACTACAGGTCCTACAATATCGGTCCTCGCTTCGAATTTGTAGATAATTTTCTCCCCTACAACGTGGTATTTTTGTTTTTCCAATCCGACAAGTAGAATCGGAACAGTGCGTGATTTTGGCGGTGCTGCCCAAAATATTGATAGTTTTTTATTAATTTCAACAATTTGCCCTCCACGGATCTCATCTCGTTTTTGATATGTTGTTCGGGGGATTTTTCCGCGTCGATTGATGTATAATTCATCCACTCCGAGATTATTTTAGGGTCACCATATGATTGAAGTCTAGACTGACTAGACTAATAAAAATACCCGAAATATAGTGTACAAAGGAATACTCGGAGTCTAAACACTTTCGGACAGCTGATTGCAACATATTTTCGAGTCCGACAACTAGAGACTAAGATTGACAAAGTTGATATTCCGTGGAGAAGCTTTCAATACTTATATCATCGCTATGCGGTAAATACGGTCGATACGGTCCATAGATATTATTATTGGTATGTTTTTTATTAATATTTTTGTATTACTATTATCATTATCACTCTCATTCTTACCCAGCAAACAGTGGCATAGCTGGTACATCATTTTGAGGTCACATTCACGAAACATTGCTACATTCAAATTTAATGTACCGGGTACATCACAGGTCTCTTAATCACGAACGTATCGAGTACATACTGCTGTTATGTACCAGAGACCTCTCATTCAGGAAACAGTGGTACATACCATATAATGGATGGCAAAGATGTACCAGCTACATTACTTGCACGATGGCTTTGTTACATTACATAGTTACGTACAGATCATATAAAAAGTTGACACACCCAAACCGAAGGGGAAAATAAAACCAAAGTTCAGTGAAGTTATATTGTATTTTTCTTTCTCCGGTTCATTCAATATCATTCTTACATTCCAAATCATTACTGTTGTTCGGATTATTTTTCCAAATGAAACTTAATTTCCCTCGGTTCAATTATTTAATTACTTTTCTCTGGATAATCCTCGACGCTTTGTCTATTGGTGGTGTTACTCTGGGCGAGGATATCACAGGTCACGTTGAAAAGTTAATCTTTGTTGTTCTGCAAATTACTGAATAAGAAGACAGACCTGGAATTCCTTCTCGCAATTTATCCATAATAGTAGTTTACATTTTGCAGAACATTTCAATTTTATTCCACCAAGTCAAAGTGATGAACATAACCTCAAAGTATTTACGATCGGTGATAGTAAACTTCAAAACTGCGCTGGTTAACTTGAAACTGACATTGGGTTTATTGGGTTTACTAACGGAACTGCTGAAAAAGTTTGGTTGTGTACAGTACATCAGCGCCGTCTGTCTCCAATCCATTGAATTTTCCACTTAATAAAAGATATATCGAATTTGTGATTCATTAAGTCTTCAATTAAATAAGAGAAAAAGGTTGAGAATTTCTAAGACAGTTTGGCGTAGTGGGTAGAGCGCCTGACTAGTGAGACGGACGAGTGCCATTGAATGTGGTTCGAATCCCGGTAAAGAATGACAGAAGCGGAATTTCTTGCAGCGAGCCACAAACACATTTTAATTGATCCAGAGTAAACGAAAAGTTGATAGTATACTGTAAAATATTAAAAAATGCGCGAATGAGGATTAAAATCGAATTTTTATTTGAATATTTTGCGTACGCGGTAGTTTCATTGAGGTACGTTCCGGAGATGTAACTGCGATGTTGGTGGTACGTCACGGGTAACGTACCTGCGATGTAATTGTTACGTACTTGGTATGTATTTTTGTTGCATACGTGCGATGTACCTGGGGGATTCCGCGTCAAATCGAACGGTCGATTTCCCCGACCCCGTTCGACCTGTTTGCCCTTTCACACAGTGCAAGTACACGTTGAAAGGATCAACTGTGAATTTTTTCAGATTTTTCTGGCCAAGTATTTTTCTACTACAGCTGGTCAAATAATCAGCTTTTAGCGTTTTTTCGATTTTGCAAGCCAACATAGTGTGAAATCCAGATGAGCAATGAAAAAAGTTTTCATACAAAAGTTTCGCATCTTTCTTTGCAATTTCTGTTAAAATAATTTTTTGCAATTTTTTGTGCCTCGCGAAACTGCAGTTTTGGTAAAAAAATCTTCAAAATCGTCAGTAACAAAAAAGTGCCCTTATCGGATTGGCTGGAATTTTTACACAGTATGTCTTTTTCAATGCCAAAAGTTGTCTGAAAATTTCATAGTGGGCCGAGCAGTGGTTCAAAAGATACATCAGCAAATATTCGTACAGTGGCGAGAATTCGGCGATTATGAGGTCGCAAAAGAGTTTTTTCGGCGGCAGTTCAAAAATTCAAGGGCGATCGCGAGTACGCAAACAAGAATAATGCATATTGATCTTGAATTTTCGAATCGTGGCCACAAAACTGTTTTGCGACCTCATAATCGCCGAATTCTCGCCACTGTGCGAATATTTGTTGATGCATTTTCTGAACCACTGCTCGGCCCACTTTGAAATTTTCAGACAACCTTTGGCATTGAAAAAGACACGCTGTGTATCTATAACATTGGCGTGTTGCGGACATTACGTAGCACACGTGCCGCTCATGTACCGAACCTGGTACATCGCATGTAACATCCGCGACAGACGTGGTACGGCACTAGTACATAAATTTGTTTGCTGGGTATTATGTCATTTATTTTGACACTACATGTAATCCTAATATGCTTCTTAGAATACAGTTCGTATATGCTGCTTCTCCGTACCTTGCATAAAATGAGGTGCGGAGCCCCTATCTATCTATCTATCTTCTATCTATATATATAAAGAAACAATTGGCATCAACGCCCAGCCCAAACCCATTGACCATTGAAATAATAAATGTAAGTAACATGTTCCCTTCCCTTCGTGAACACGCACTAAAAGCGATTAACTTCATCTTTGCCTCAAATAGTTGCTTTTTCAAATACCTGAAAAATAGTTTGAGCATTTCTAGAAATTCGACTCCTTAGGGAATGGAAAAGGGGTGAAATCAAATTATTGAGGCGCGCAGGGGCGGAGCCCCTAGTACGAAAATATAACACGTTGTCTTACTTCGGTAAGCGCTTTTTTTCCAATCGTATTTATTTTGTGTTGAGTTATTGACTCTCCAACCGTACAATGTTTGACATATTGTACTTATTAGTTGCTCTACTTGATAGGATATGCGTGCTGTGAGTCACGGTGTGTATTAGAGTTTGTCTGTACTGGTATTGTTTTGTTGCTGTCAGGGCTGATGGTGTGTTATTGACTAGTTGCTTGGTATTTTTACCTTTTTTGCGAATTTAATGAATAATTGAAAAACTAAATGATCTGAAATTTCATCTGACCATGTTTTCATACCTTCAATTATGCAACCCATCCTTTTGTTCGTGATACTTGAGTAAATGTTGATTTAAACATACTTCAAACTGTAGATATTATTTTTCAATTTTAGTGAGATGATTGTATAATTAAAAAAAAATATATAAGGACACTTTGAACTATTTTCATTTGTTCTCTTAGGGGGCTCCGCCCCTGGACCCCGTCGGTGGTCTACCAAAATATTTTTTTTTTGTTACAATTCATTTCATTATTCGCTTCTTTTTTAGAACTTTTCATACCAATGCTGTAAAAAAAAATGTATTGGCCGCGCCCGTAAACTGTTTGCGGCTCGAATGGTATTTTTGTAACACGTGCATGAAATGTACCACATTTTGTGCCTCTGAAACGTGCGAGAAGTGATGTTTTACAGTAGGGTTTGAGCTGCGCATGCGCAGACCTTCATTAACGCGCTAGTTGCCATTATACACGTATTTATAGCACTCTAGTTGCTGTTATACACGCATTTATAACACTCTAGTGACTTTTTACCGCACCTCCGATGCGCCGTCTGGCGGCAGAGAATCAAGTCAAAATCGAACTCGAGTCAAACTACCTGTGGCTTCGGTCGGCCATTGTTTGATTGTTTTCTCCGATGAATCGTGTCGTAAACAATGTTCTCGAAATATTCTAAAACAAGCGATGAAGATCAAAATTCAACTCCTCAAGAAATACCCCACACAGCACACTTTCTGACACGTTACAAGAGGGTGTGCTGTGCGGGACGTGAAGCAGCAAAACTTGTTTCCGAGAATTTGTTGCCCGAAAAATCTGAAAATCTGTACCGGCAATGTTACAACCAATTCGTTCAATGGCAAACTCAACAAAAGACCAAGTCGACTTCAGAGGAAACAATGCTCGTTTATTTCGATCAATTATCGAAACAATTCAAGCCGTCAACTGTTTGGTCAAAATTTTCCATGCTGAAAACTACTCTGACAATCCATCACGGTGTGGACATCGGTACCTATCGCCAATTGTCTGCCTTTCTAGCTAAAAATAGCAAGGGCTTCACAAGCAAAAAATCGGAGATTCTGAAACCAGAACACGTTGAAAGATTCTTGAAGGAGGCTCCAAACAATAAATATTTGGCAATAAAAGTGAGTATCGGCGGCTGTTTTTCGTCAATGTGGCATACATAACCTATAAGTCTTGAGTAATTTCGTACATACAATTTCCTCCACAACTGTATCGATAACAAAATTTTCAGGTCGCAATGATCCTTGGAATTACTGGGGCATGCCGTAGGGAGGAATTGAAAAACCTGACCATCAATGATATTGACCATCATACCGACATGGTTCTCGTCAAGATTCCTCGTACTAAAAACGATGTTGCACGGAAATTCACTGTTGACGGTGACTTTTACAAGATATTCAAGGAGTACGAAGCTCTTCGTCCAACGCAAACGAACACTGACCGATTCTTCTTGTGTTTGCGTGATGGCAAATGCACACAGCAGGTCATTGGAATCAACACCTTCGGCGCCATGCCAAAAGTGATTGCGACGTACTTAGGATTACCAAATCCTGAAAAATACACGGGTCACTCGTTCCGTCGCACATCAGCAACTATGTTGGCTGATGCAGGAGCTGATCTTCTCACCCTCAAACGCCACGGAGGATGGAAATCCGACAAAGTCGCGATGGGATACGTCGAAGATTCAATTGCAAATAAGAAAAAAATATGCAAGCAGATATGCAGTTCCATAAATTTGAATCGTCCAAGTTCGTCCCAGACCAAGTCTGAGCTGGATCAAGTGAATCTTGGTGCCTCTACATCTGGAAACTCAGACACTCACAACAAAGAGAATTCTCCAGACCTATCGGACATGGTGCCGAACAAGAAATTCTATGTTCACTTGAACAATTGCCAGGTGACTTCCAATTTCACGAAGGATGAAGCTAATTAAGTCAACTAATTAAGTTAAACTCGTATTATTGTACTTTTAAGACTGCAACCAAGTTCCTCATTCATCTACCGACTTTCTTAACACCTCTAGTGAAGAATTCTAATTCTCATGCGATCTTTATTTTCACGTTTTTGTTTTTGAATAAATCGTTTCATACACTAACACAAACTCGAAGTCTGCAAGCAGGTGTTACGGAGGCTGTGATCGTACTCATTATAAACCAAAAACTAATTTGTAGGATGTATATTTAGTCCAAAAATCCATATGGATAGAGAAACTTTAAGTGATAATAATATAGATACATACTATATAAATATATAAAGTACAAATAACATATAGTCATGAAATCCCTGTGGATAAAGAACCTTTGCGTGATAACATAAGTATAAAGGTTTAATGTTCGAAAAACTTATCGAAATATGTATATGATATACTTGTTTTCTTTGTGAATTAACGTTTGTAATAAAGATATCCAACATTATTCTTCAATTTATTTATTCCCAACAAGCACGTTCTGAGCTCGTAACACCTTTTTTTTCAACTTTCAGGAATTTGTTGACTATTTTTTCGAATATTTTTTATTTGCGACGGACCCTGTTTTTTGGTTAGAGTTTCAATGCCTGTTTTTAGGTTGGAATTTCAATTTCAACAATTTTTTCGATATATTGCACATCGAATACATAATTATCATCCACACAGCTATGCACTTTTTACAAAAAACAGTATGTGCCACTCGTGCGAGAGAGCGGAGAATTGACGAAGAGTGTGAAGTTGGCTGCACAACCTTCGTCAAATCGCCGCTCTCTCGCACTCGTATCATAATATACTATTTCGTACCTGCCCGCACACACGCAGTTTCCAAGCATGCCGCATGAAGTACTATTTATATCCAATGCCTATACTTTACAGATAACTGAATTTTCCAATTCTCATTTGGAATTTATACGACAAACAAAAACCAAAATCGAACGTGTGCGAAACACGCGCGCGAAAGCTAGTATGGTAAACAACAAAGTCGTCCAGTTCAGTATACCACGATAGGCGTCATCCTATACTCTTTCCACTGGGTTATGAATATTAATCGTGTACGAGAGATAGAGAGGGAGCGAGAAAAATAAATAGATAGATAGATAAAGGGAGAAAGGCAAAGAGAAATTCGGTAGCACAATCGTTAGTTAAGGTCTTATGCGAAACCCGCAGGTCACAAGCTACGCTCATAAATATCATAGAAAGAGACCAAAAAGTAAAAGAAGCGGGGTTTCTTTGAGTGCTGAGGTGCCTGCAAAAGTCTTTTGTGGCAGAATGGTAGGTCGACTACGCTCGTTCATACAATATGCCTGTGGCTATAAATACATGTGTCGTATCTACTGGGTGTCCCATGCAATCCAATAAATTATTAGGAATCTTCTTGCTCATTAGCCAACAAATCTATGATCATGTGATCGCCTGATTTGATATACATGTATATTATAACAGTCAAGTACGAAATTGGATGTTCGGATTTCCAGATGTAACCAATGTTGTTTGATTCCGCTCATCGACGGTGCCTCGTAGCTTTCGTGCAGTCCCAGGTTATCTACACCTCGGATCTCAGTATCCAGGTAAAGCGCTCCGTAGATTTGTGCCCGAGGGCAACTACATCGTAGATCGCGATGTTCAGGATTTGGACTACGTACTTTCCATACTCTGTGCATCTCAGAATACGCCGTCCGTAACTCTAGATAAGTTCACGGCAGTTCACTTCAAATGTTCGACGAGCGCCGGATCTACAAAGCCACATCGTAGCTTCAGGCTACGTGTCCGCTTACGAGTAACTTGCACAAGTTTTGTGTTTACACTGATTGCAATATTTTGTGCGAGTTACCTACTGGTGCAAATTTCTTCAGCGAGTGTCGTCTTGTTCTCGCACAATATTCTCGCCTTTGTGGGTATATTACCTAGTCGGCCACCCTGAGCACATTTAGCATGCCACCCACTCGCATACCGCATTGCAACGCAGACAACTTGCCTCTACGAGAAAATTGAAATTGAAACGCTTTCAGCACAATTTCCTCTTCTATTATTACTAACCATGCTAAAAGCTGGTTCAAAAAACCGCCTTGAAGACCGAAAAAAAAAACACAACGAACAATTAACAGAACGTCTGTTATTTTGAAAGACAACCGCTGAAGGAGGGGTTTTATTCACAGGTGTACAAGCAATCGCGCAAGCGTGGTATCACAACTGATAGCAGTCTTAAAATCAAAACTCTACGCGGCGAATTCAACTATCAGACAACGTATATGTGACTACCTAAAATTAAAAGAGCCAGTACATCTCCTAAATTAAGCCGAAATACGTTGCGCTTAAGTTGTCAACATCGCTTCTTTGATTGACCGAATTTTGTCCCGTAAAATGTGGAACATTTCATGAATCAAGCGTTTCTTCTCGCTCGTCACCTTCGCAAGACTTCTAACACAAGGTCAATGCAATCACTGGGAATAGCCAACAGGATGTCATCCACGTGTCTCACATAGAAGGGAACTAGGAAGGGAAGTTTAGCTAGGCAAGACTTTCTAAATCATCCATCACGAAGTTAGAGAGAATACGTGATAATGGAGACCCCATAGGCAAACCAAACGTTTGTGCAATCGAGGTATTGTTGTAACTGAAACACGCGGCATCGAAACAAATCTTCAACGCCTCCACAAAATTGTTCAAAGGAACCTTTGTGTAAGGACGTAAAGGTGTCCCACCAGTTCTCGATCGATGTGAGTGTTAGCTCCGTGGGTACATTCGTAGATAATAACACCACATCAAGAGATGCCAAAATATAATCAGAAGGCAAAACAAGATCTTCAAGCAGTTTGACCAATTGAAAGCTATCCTTAACATTCGATGCTGGGGGTGGGTGAGAGCTAAGAGTAGAGTGTTGACAAATTTAGCCAAGGCGTAAGTTGGACTATCGATAAATGACAGTATGATCCTAAGAGGAACACTATCCTTCTGAATTTTTAGTGATCCGTATGCGTCAGCAGGTACACTGTTGTAACAATTACCTAACCAACCCTTAGTGGGCTCACTGATAAGTTCCTTCTTAAACCAACCACGGATTAATCTGTTGACCCTATTTTGCAGGCTGACAGTCTGAACTTTTTTAAGCACAGTGTAAGTGTCTCGGTTACGTAACAAATTATCCATTTCTTTCCTCATAGTCTGATCTTAGCATAACAATAGTGGTGTTGCGTTTGTAGGGTTTCAAAAAGAGTGATTCTGCGTGGTCTGCTCAAAATGATTTTGCCAATTTGATTTTATCACCAAACGGGTTAACAGTATAAACCCGTGTAGAAATTTCGTCTGGGCGCTAATAGGGGCCAAGTTAATTTTCCTCAATATAATTTAGGCCCAAGCTTGGGTTGCCCATATTGGGCCTTTATCGTTTTGTGCCGCGTTTCACATTTGGCCCCACACGGGCGGGTAAACTTGGGCCAATATTGGTTATTCAACTGGGCGCCATATGGCCTACCTAACTTGGGCCGACACAAGATTTATCAATCGGCCCTATATTGGCTGACAAACTAGGGCCCATACTAGGTGGCAACCTTGGGCCTACATTGGTTGACTATCTTGGGCCTATCGTCTAGATAGCGCCTAGATAGCCTATTCGCTATCTCTGGCAATCCTCGATTAGTACAAAAAATTTGAAAAATTTATTTTGGAAGTTTCTCTTCCGGTATCGCTTTGAAACGATCAGATTTCAATCAACTAACGATGGATTCACATTTCTCCCAATAAATCGCTAATTTTTATTTAATGAAAATTTTCTTGTCTGCCACCGGTCCCGGACCTGCTTCCCTTCGATCTTCCAGTTACGAATCCAGTACGCTGTCTGCACGACCACCAAGTCTTTGTTGACAGTAGGCAACGAATCAAAAATTTATAGTATTGGGAGGGACAGTGAACACTAACTCAAAAGACTGGCAATTAATTATCAGAACGCGCAGAGAATGTCGCAATGTCATAATCATGTACTTTTCCTCACAACCAAATTAGCTCAAATTAGGTCCAAGCTGGGCACAGGCTGGGAAAGTCCGGACAACATCAATTGTAATGCTTGGATGAACCCCAACTTGACCCAAGTTTGGCAAAGGTTAGGAAAACATGGACAAAATTACTTGGATACCCAAATCAGCCAGAACTTGGCCCAAGTTTGGCGAAGGTTAGGAAAGCCTGGACAAAAGTAACTTGGATATCCCAATAAGCCCGAACTTGGGCCAAGTTTGGCACCAGTAGGGGAAACCTAGATGAAATTAACTTGGATACCCAACTAAGCCCGAATTAGGCCCAAGTTTGGTACTAGTTGGGCACGCCAGGACACAATCAACTCGGATGCCTTAATAAACCCTAACTTGGCCGAAGTTTGGCACCAGTAGGGGAAACCTGGATGAAATTAACTTGGATACCCAAATAAGCCCGAATTAGGACCAAGTTTGGTACTAGTTGGGCACGCCAGGACAAAATCAACTCGGGTGCCTGAATAAGCCCTAACTTGGTCCAGCACTGGATCGCGCTCAACTCACTCGATCGAAATTTACGGTCGGTACGGTAGAGCGGGATATTATCGGACGGACAAGAAAGAGTAAAGTTTCAACCCGCAGCGTACGGCTAACCGTAGCTCGGCGACGGTTGAAGTAAAGCGGCGTGCGTGGTGATTCTGCGCACCCTACGTAGAGCGTGAGTCTCAACTGGGGCCACCTCTACAGGCGCGAATCACACGGACACGCACACATGGACACACACGAGCAAAATTCAAATAGCAAAGGGGGAAAAACAACGGTAAAAAGCGGGGTATCGGGACTCGACCGTTCGCGGAGGCGCGTGGGGTCGGGATTCCGATGGTAGGGGGTAGAAAGACTGAAAATACAAGCAAGGCGAGAAACAGAAAGCAGGCAAAAACGATCCTAGCGGATCTAGGATACTTTCCGTATCGATGGAATCCCCGTCTCGGGCTCCACCGGTTTCGGCGATGGTCGATTCCACCTAGACAAGGTTACTTCGGGTTTCTCGCCGCCCCGGGGACGAAAATACAGACGATAAAGATCCTACCTTGGATCGGCGGTACTCAGGGTAATGGCGTGGCAATGTCTTTGGGGCACACAACACACTTGGGGAGAACGACGGAGGGCTGGGAAGCCGGTCGCGGCGTGGCCAGCGGTCCGGCGCGATTTCTTGATCGGGGCTCACGGGTTCACGGATGTGTTTCCAGACACGATTTCCGGGGCTCGGGTAGCCCGATGCAATAACGGAGCACTTGCGAGGAGTTGAGGACTCGGAAGACTCTAAATCGGCTTGAAAGCTCGGAATTATTAGCACGGCGCAACAAGTGGCTTGTTGCTAGCACAAAATCCAAGATGGAAGCTCACTCGATAGAATTTGGCAAAGATGGCTAGACTCGTCTTCCCCGCGTCAGCTCGTAGGCCAGCGGGGAAGCGGGGTGAGGTCGCTCCTTGCTCCAGTGAACCACGTGACCCTTCGGTACAGTTTCTTAATTCTAGGCGCGTTACCGAGAGTCGCGCGAGGATATTTGCAATCCTTCCGCGGCGTTGAGGGATGCCACAACGGGCAACTCATTTGCCACGTTACAACACCCCCCCGCCAAACGGAAGGTACGGGTTCGCAGAAGGCGTACGCTTCCGCAGCATCCGTCTACGCCGATCACCATGTATGAGAAAGAGAAAAGAGAGAAAAAGAGAAAATGACAAGAAAGGATGACTAGAATATGGCATGCTGTTTGGTGATCGTCGCAGGGGGTCTGCGTCCACGTTGAAGTTACTTTGACATCTGGGTTCCTCGCGTAACCCTCGGCTCGCGAGGGGGGCGGTACCTTAATCCTACGGCCTGGTTCTCACTCTACCCGCGGGGAGGAGCGACACAGGGGGGGGGGGTTCGCGAATCCGCGTATCTTAACACTAGGTAGCGGGTGGCGCGTTCCCCAGAAAAAAAAGGACTAAGAGAAAAGAAGGAGAAAAAAAAAATGCTAACGACAAGCGTAATCCCCAGAGGAGAGAAAAGAGAAAGAACAAAAAATCAGAAAACGAGAACTTATGGGCTTGATAGCTGGAGACAGCTATCGTGGCCCGCGGAAGGTGTACTGCATTGCCGCTATTATCGCTCGGACCAACGCCTCGTCCGGCGGGGGCACGGGGTCGAATCGCTGCGGGGGTCCGGTGTGGTACCCGAGGTATGGGGCGGTTGAAGATCCGGCGTATCGGTGCTCGGGGTAGTCGCGCTGATGTGCGGGTCCGGGTGGGTACCCGAGGTGACGCGGATACTCCTCTATCGTCGCGTACAAAGGCTCCGGGGGCGGTTGTTGGAATTCCCGCGGGTACGATTCCCTTTCGTGGGGTGGTCCTCCGAAGATCGTCGCATCGCGTTCCGCTTGATACGCGAAGTACGCGCGAGCCCAGATATCCCGGTGGGTGGGGCACGTGCGGACCGTATATCCCCTCCAGCCGCAGACAAAACAATGAATGTCGGTGGGGTTCGGGCACCGGTTGTATCGGTGGCCGGGTCGCTCACACGCCCAGCACAAGGTCGAATTGGCTGGTGGAGGACACGCGGCCGGCAGACAATCGCGGGGTCGTCGGAGAAGGCTGGGGAGAGTTTCCTCTGGGGTTCGCGAGCGGTACTGGGGCTGGAACAAGCTGGCGACCGGTTCCGATGGAAGCGGTAAGTCCATCAGCCTCGGGATGGACTCCCGGGGTCGCGAACCGGCGTCTCTTCCGTAGCGCGGATCGACTCGCGGATATTCCCCGTAGCGGTCCCGCGGGTCCTGATTCGTGCGATCCGCGGGTCCCAGGAGGGACCAAACGCTGCGGGTCTCCGCGGGGTCTTGTATGGACGGCGAGTACGGTCGCGTGGGACGTTGGCGTCGGCGGGAACGTCTCTCGCGCGAGCGCCTGGCTCTAGAGCGGCGGAGGGGTCCTTCGTCGTCGAAGGTTGTATCGAGGTCCTCCGTCCTCGGCGAGTAGTGGTGGCGCCCCGCGGTCCCGTCCGGGGGAGCCTGGGCCACGCCTATGGCCGCGGGGACGTCCTCGGGACCGGCCAACACTCCGCGCGGGTTGAGTATGGGCCCGAGGTCCACCTCCATTGGGGTTGGTCCCGGGAGGGCGTCGGGGGTTGCTGTCGCGGAGGGTGCGAAGAGGGGGGTCAGATGGGAGCGGTACTGCGCGGGGGTCACGGTCGCGGGGATCAGCGGGCGACGAAGCGCGGGAGTCCTCTCGTGGACGATGGCCAGGGCGGCTAGGCGGGCGGCCTGGTCCGCGACGACCCCGGGGGGTCCCTCGGTGTCGGCGTTCGTCTCGGCGGGCGTCGGTCTCGCTGTCGGACTCGGCGGCGGCGTTGCCAGCAGCTCGTCCTCGGCCTGGGCGAGCAGGCACTTCTCCTCGGGCGTCATCCCTGCTTGGAGAACGTCCTCGGCGGCGGCCTGAGCGTCTCGTGCTTCGAGAGCCGCCCGCTCTCGGTCGCGGCGGACCATCTCCGACGCCGGGCTCCGGCGTCTCACCCGGGGGCTCGGTCCCTGGTGTGGGTGGGTTAGGCGGTCCGTCGAATCCACTGGCTCCATCCCCACCAGCGGGGACTCGGCAGCGGGTTTCTGTGGTCGGCACCCTCGTGCGCGAGGGCCCTTCAAGCGCCACATCCGGCACTTCCTGAAAATTGACGGGCATTAGTACTAACTCACCATCGTTCGTTTGAATCGGGAGGATAGGAGGATCGGGAAGGGTCGGGGTCGCATTTTCACTCTCGCTCTCAGGCTCTCTCTCGTTCTCACCTTTATCCTCACTCGCGTCGGTACTCGCGGGGATCGCGGGTTCGCGGCGGTACCGGGGGGCGCGTAGTAGGGCTTAAGGTCGTTTATGTGGCTTTTACCGGCGGAATTTCCGTCCAGGTCTTCCAGGGTGTAAACGGTGGGGCTCCTCCTCCGCTTGATCACGAAGGGACCGACATACTTCGCGGCGAGCTTCGCGGCAAAGTAGTTCGGAGCGGAGGACAGTACCCGTTGACGTCGTAAGACTAAATCTCCCCGAGAAAATTGAATATCGCGCCTTCCGCGGTTATAATATTTAGCCTGACGCTGGTAAGCGTCTTCGAGATTTTTGCTTACGAAGTCACGGAGAGCATCGAGACGTCGAACGCGATTCTCCCACTCTTCGGTGGAGAGCGGTACAATTTCCGGGGTTCCCTCTTCCTGTCGCCGAACCGTGTTCGGAGGATACAGTTCGCGACCGAAGTTAAGGAACGAGGGGGTCACTTTCGTGGAGCTGTGAACCGCGGAGTTCATCGCGAAGCGGAACTCTGGCAGATGCTGATCCCAGTTGCGATGATCGCCCTCGATGTAGGCGCAGATCATCGTCTTTAGCACGCGGTTCACCCGCTCTATAGGATTCGCTTGGGCGTGGTACGGCGGGATGGTTGTGTGATAGATTCCGAGTTCGGTACACGCGGCGTCGAGGAGTTTGTTCGAAAACTCCGTCCCGTTGTCAGTCAGAAGGACTTCGGGGACCCCCCAGCGGTACACGACGAGTTCTTCCAGCGATTGGAGAACGGTTTTCGCGTTGGCTTTACGTAACGCCCGGCATTCTACCCACTTTGTAAATAAATCTTGGATTACAATCGCGTGAGTGAAGCCCTGGCGGGTAGGAGGGTACGGTCCAATGATATCTGCGGCAACGGCGATCCACGGTCGATCAACCACACGGCGACCCATGAGACCACGAGGTCCCGATTGGTCGACTTTGATCTGTTGACACGTGTCACACAGACGCACAAACTGGGCGACGTCGCGGTACATGCCAGGCCAGTAGTATAGAAGCGCGATTCGCGAGTTTGTCTTCTCGATACCGAGGTGACCGGCACACGGGGGAACGTGGGCTTCCTCGAGCACGGCGGCTCGACCTTCGAGAGGGAGCACGAGTTTCCACGCGTCGAGATCCGGCAACAGGGGGTCGGAAAGAGGGTCTACGCGATGATAATACAATCTACCGTCTTCTACCTTCCAGTCAGGAAACTGGACAGGCATGTTCTTCACGTTTTCGACGCGACGGCGGTACCACGGGTCGTGGGGGTCTTCCAGGGCAGCTACGGGTTCGGTCACCGGCTCGTAGATTCGCGATAGGGCATCAGGAACGTGGTGTAAAGCACCCTTGCGGTGTACGATGTCGAAATCGTACTCAAGTAACTCCAACGCCCATCTCGCGAGGCGTCCGGTGGGATTCCGTAGGTGGTGTAGCCAACGGAGGCTACTATGGTCGGTAATTACAGTGAAATGATACCCTTCAAGGTAGGGTCGGAACTTGCGGATTGACCAGAGTACCGCGAGGCACTCCCGTTCGGTGACGGTGTATTTCCGCTCAGGATCCGTTAACGTTCGACTAGCGTATGCGATCACGTGCTCTACGCCCTCCACGCTCTGCGTGAGGACAGCACCGAGACCGGAGTCGCTAGCGTCGGTTTAAAGGGTAAAAGGAATCGTAAAATCGGGACAGGTAAGGGTAGGAGCCGTGATAAGGGCAGTTTTCAGGGCTTCAAACGCTTCCTGTTGTTCAGATTCCCACTGCCAACGCCGGTTCTTCTTTAGAAGACGCGTGAGTGGGTCTGATTTCGTCGCGAAGTCTTCGATGAAACGACGGTACCATGAGGTCATGCCGAGGAAACGACGAACTTTTTTCACGGTTCGCGGGGCTGGGTAATCGGTTATCGCGCGGATTTTCTCAGGATCGGCCTGCAGTCCGTCCTTGTTCACGAGGAAGCCGAGGTATCGGACCTCGGAACAGCAAAATTCGCACTTATCCGGGTTTACGGTTAGTCCCGCCGCGGTTATTTTCCCGAGGACTCGATCTAACCAACGCAGGTGATCGTCGAAGTCCTGGTTTACGATGATGACGTCGTCGAGATACACAAACACGTGCGGTTCCATCTCAGGACCAACGAGACGGTCCATGAGGCGCTGGAAGGTCGCGGGCGCGCCGGACAATCCGTACGGCATACGCTTGAATTGAAACAATCCGCGGCCAGGGACGGTAAACGCGGTGATTTCGCGACTCGCGGCTTCCAGGGGCACCTGGAAGTAGGCTTGACTCAAATCGATTTTAGTGATGTACCGAGCTTCACGAAGTTTGTCGAGGATGCTGCTCATATACGGGAGCGGATAAGCGTCCTTCCTCGCGACTTTGTTAACTTTTCGAAAATCTAGACAAAATCGGTATTTTTCCGGGGATTTCTTTATCATGACGACCGGATTAGACCATTCGCTGCGGGAGGGTTCGATGATACCAGCTTCGAGCATAGTATCTACCTCTTTATTCATCGCTTCCTGTACCTTCGGCGATACAGGATAGTACCGCTGCTTAATGGGCTCGTGACCTTGCACATCGATCGTGTGCATCGCCAGGTCGGTTATTCCAGGACTTGACGACGGAGGGGGTAAACGTTCGCGTAAAAGCGCGTGAAGTTTCTCCGTTTGATGCGAGGAGAGCTCGAGGAGGCCAGCGCAGGCCGAGGTCTCTTGACTCGCATCGTCTAACGGGGGCCAGGATACGTCAAAATAGCCCTGTGCACCGTCAGGCAATTTCCATCTCGCGCGTGAAAAATCTACCATGAATTCGAAAGCGCGGATGCCATCTATGCCGAAGATGCACGGGCAGTCAATCGCAGGGGCAAATCGTATGTCGAGATCGCGGATTCTATCAGCGAATCGGACGCGCAGTCGAGCTTCGCCCGCGATAGAGTCGACGGCACCGTTCGGATACTGAATCGCGGCGCGTGTGTGGGGGGATAGGTTCGCGATGATATCTGAAAAGAACGGCATCGCAGTGCGTCCGACGTACGTTCGACTCGAACCAGGGTCAAAAAGTGCACGCAGGTCTTGCCCGGCTACATTTATCGTCACAAAGTAGCGCGGGTCAGGGTTTCTTACTCTAGTCGTATTGCTGAGGGTCGAGACGTCTCGGGAGGGCGGAGGTCCACGCTCGCGCTGGGAAATAGTGGGGACCCTTTCCACTAGTTCCCGCGGTCGTTTCCCGGAGTGGGTCCGGAGCCACTGCCTTGGCTCGAGGGGAAGACTCCAGGGTGCCCACCTGACGGGCCGGTCTGGTCAGGGGGGGCAAAAGGGCATTCCCGTACGAAGTGTCTGGGGTCGCCACATCGGTAGCAGCCGGCTTGGCCTCCATGGTACGCTCCATGGGCAGGCATGGTCGCAGGAGGGTAACGGGCGCTCGCCGATGCTTGGGGGGGGCGGTATCGGAGGGGGGTACGGAAATGGGTAGGGAGCTTGGGGTGAGACCTGGTACTGAAACGGGTACTGGGGGTTCTGGAGGGACATCAGGGGCGGTGGAAGGTTCGTTTGAGTCGGTGGTACGTTCGGTTCGGTCGGGGGAGGGGGAACGGTACCTGGGTTCGCGCGGTTTCGTCCGCGTCCACCGCGGGGTCTTCGACCGCGGGACGTCGGAGGAGTGGTCGCGGTAGTCGGCGGGATCGCGGGGGTTCCGTTCGCGGAATGTAGTGCCGCACTACCAGCAGGAGCCGGGGGAGTCGGCGCTTGGTACGCGAACTCAGGCAATACTGAGTCTTCGGGTCGCGGGGGAGGTTGATATCTTCGATCTAGCGCTCGCGCGTTCTCAAATAATTCCCCTGAGATGCTCAGTTCATCCAGGGTTCCAAATTCGTATCGCGGGATAGCGGTACGGTAACTGGGGTGTAGATTGGCGTAAGCAATGTCCAATTGCTCATCGTCGGAGAACGGAGGTGAAATTTTGGCCATCAGGAGGCGCAAGCTGTCCAGGAAGTCGCTGATGCGCTCATCAGGACCCTGGGTTCGTCTTCGCACCTCGTCTTTCAATCGAGTCTGGAAATTCAGCCCGGCGAAGCGCTCGCGGCACGTGGTTTGGAACACTGGCCAGCTGTTCCAGCGATCCTTATGCAGGCGGAACCACTGCAACGCTTTGTCGGTTAAAAGGAACGGCATCGCTTCGTAGAGGTCACGGTCGGTCAGGCCGCTGCCCACCCGACACTCTTCGACGCGGTTGATGAATTCTTCGATGCTCCCTCCACGGAGTCCGGCGAATTTCACGTTCCATTTCCGCACGATGTTTTGAAGGTCACGGGTTTTCGCGGGCGGTACCGTCGCGGAAAACACGGTCTGCGGGGGTAGAGCTTCCGAGTAGGGGTGACTCCACGCGGGGATCCCTGGATAGCTCGCGGCGGGAGGATATACCGGAGCCAGCGGATGCGGAGGGTTCGCGGTTGGAGCGGGATAGGAGGTTCGAGGGGGAATAGCGGTCGCGGGAGGACCATCCGAGGTCGGAGGTGCGTAAACGCTCGCGGGGTATGTCGCGGGGGCCACTGGGTACGGAGTGGATCGCGAGGTTGGATACCCGGGGGTCGTCGCGGGGTACGCGGGACTGGGGGTCGGATAACTGTTCGACGGGCCCCTCGCGGGGGCTCCAGTCGTCGCGGGGGTCGGAGTTGGAGGCGCGGGAGGTAGGATCACCAGCGCGGGGTGTGAGTATTGAGCCTCGACATCGATCAGGCTCAGCGGCGGCTCGGCCTGAGTCCTCGGCGGCGAGGTGCGTTCGTCGCAAAAATGCACTCGCGGCAGGTCGGAGCCCTCTCGTGGCTCGGATAGGGTTCGTGGTCGCGGTGCGGACTGAGCACGGACCGGAGTGCTGTCATAGGTCGGGGTCGGAGCGGAATCTACGACGGGGGAATCCAGGAGGGGTTCCTCGTCCCATAACGGAGTCCAGGTGACGTTCTGTTGACGTCCCCGGAGATGCGCGCGAAGGAGACGCCACCGATTCCGGTCGGGGTCAGCGTCCACGCGCAGTCGGTACCGGCGGAGGAGCTCGTCGAGGCCTTGATTCGACAGCTCGCACAGCCACGAGATCACGAGATCCGTATTCTCGAGGTCGAAGTTTGGCCAGGGGGACCCTGGGTCCAGGAGCTCCGAGGTCCAGTTCCCCATCGCCGGCCGATTAGCGTAACTCGCGGTTGACGGATCGCGAACAGGCTGACACTCACCAATGTCTCACTCACACAGCCACTCACACGCATGCAAGCAAGCACAGGAGGGGTTAACGCGTACACAATAATTACAAGCAATCTTAGCCTACGATTAGCTGTAAAGAACAGAAAAAAATAAAAAAAAATAAAAAGAAACAGACCAAAAATCCAGAAAAATAAGCAGAAATGCGAAGAATAGGCCATCAGCTGCAAGCAAGCGTTCACCAGATGCTGAAAGAAAAAATAGTGCAAGACAAAAAGCAGAGAGAAAGGGGGAGAAAATAGATTAGATGGGGGGGGTTGACCGGTACTAGGGTAGGCAAGCCGATAAGATGGAACAAAACTGGCTCGTTGAAGGCAACGACGGCGTCTTCCACCCGTTCTCGATACTCTTTCGCGGTTTTTGAACAAAAAAAAATCAAAGTTCGCGGGGCAGGGGTCGCGGGTTCACCAACGCGGTTTCCAAAAAGGTCTCTATCGGGCCCCACGTTGGGCGCCAATTTTGTAACACGCTTTCGGGGTTGTTTGGAAACCAACCCCGTCCACAATGCTAGCAAAAGCAGCCGAAACCCAACGTGGATGACGGGACTAAAACTAAACAAAAGAGATAAGAAAGATTTGGGCGCCAAGTTCCTTACGGGAACTAATCGCCGCGTTTCCGCGGGGATGAGGGAAGGAATTAGGGGTGGAAGGAGAAGGAGGTGGCTAGCTTCAGTATTTGGTAGGTGGGAACGTGGGGGCGAAGATAGTAGACCCTGTGTAAGTTGGTGAATAATTATAAACGTATTTATTCAAGACAACGTGGAAGTTAACAATCCCTCCGAGATACTAGGCGATCTCGGGGGTGAAAAACGGATCGGGCTAGAAGAGCCAATACAGATTATATTCTACTATTTACAAGTCGGCCACTCGACTCGACTGGGCACGGGCCAGGAGGAGGGCGAGGGGAACGGTACCGGGCGTCAGCCGGATCGCACAGCGGACTGTGGATTCACGGCAGCTGACTCGCAGCGGTGAGTGCGCGCGATCCCTGCGCAGATCACGTAGCGCACTCGTCTCGACGGGGACGACGGCTACAGCACTGGATCGCGCTCAACTCACTCGATCGAAATTTACGGTCGGTACGGTAGAGCGGGATATTATCGGACGGACAAGAAAGAGTAAAGTTTCAACCCGCAGCGTACGGCTAACCGTAGCTCGGCGACGGTTGAAGTAAAGCGGCGTGCGTGGTGATTCTGCGCACCCTACGTAGAGCGTGAATCTCAACTGGGGCCACCTCTACAGGCGCGAATCACACGGACACGCACACGTGGACACACACGAGCAAAATTCAAATAGCAAAGGGGGAAAAACAACGGTAAAAAGCGGGGTATCGGGACTCGACCGTTCGCGGAGGCGCGTGGGGTCGGGATTCCGATGGTAGGGGGTAGAAAGACTGAAAATACAAGCAAGGCGAGAAACAGAAAGCAGGCAAAAACGATCCTAGCGGATCTAGGATACTTTCCGTATCGATGGGATCCCCGTCTCGGGCTCCACCGGTTTCGGCGATGGTCGATTCCACCTAGACAAGGTTACTTCGGGTTTCTCGCCGCCCCGGGGACGAAAATACAGACGATAAAGATCCTACCTTGGATCGGCGGTACTCAGGGTAATGGCGTGGCAATGTCTTTGGGGCACACAACACACTTGGGGAGAACGACGGAGGGCTGGGAAGCCGGTCGCGGCGTGGCCAGCGGTCCGGCGCGATTTCTTGATCGGGGCTCACGGGTTCACGGATGTGTTTCCAGACACGATTTTCGGGGCTCGGGTAGCCCGATGCAATAACGGAGCACTTGCGAGGAGTTGAGGACTCGGAAGACTCTAAGACGGCTCGAAAATTCGGACTTCTTAGCACGGCGCAACAAGTGGCTTGTTGCTAGCACAAAATCCAATATGGAAGCTGCTTAGATAGAATTTGGCAAAGATGGCTAGACTCGTCTTCCCCGCGTCAGCTCGTAGGCCGGCGGGGAAGCGGGGTGAGGTCGCTCCTTGCTCCAGTGAACCACGTGACCCTTCGGTACAGTTTCTTAATTCTATGCGCGTTACCGAGAGTCGCGCGAGGATATTTGCAATCCTTCAGCGGCGTTGAGGGATGCCACAACGGGCAACTCATTTGCCACGTTACAACATATAAGTCATCATTCTGTCAGCATATCTCTGATTCGAGGGGGAAATAACTCCTTGATTGACGTGTCAATAGTCCGTAAATGAATTCGTGATTCACTCAATTAACGAGAATTACCTGAATTTAAAGTGTGTTACTTGAATCAACGAGAATTACCTGAATTAACAGTAAATTAACAGTAAATTACATTGAATTAACAGTGCATTACTTAAATTAACAGTGAATAACGTGAATTAATGACGATTATCTGAATTAAAAGTGAATTACTTGAATCCACCAGAATTACCTGAATTAACGAGAATTACCTGAATTGAAAGTGAATTACTTGAATTACTGATCTGGTGAGCATCAGGCATGCCTCAGTACTGCGTGCCTGCTGGGTCCCTGGTCAGGACAGCCAGATACAGGCCTCACTGATGGTGCCTGTCAAATTCCTGGTCAGGTTGGCCTCAGGCGTCTCTTACTAAGGTGTGCCTCTTGGACCCCTGGTCAGTACAGCTTGATGCAGCCCTTATTGAGGCATGCCCGTTGGAACCCTGGTCAGGTTGACCTCAGACATTCCTGCTGCACCCTTGTTCAGGTTGATATCAAGCATCCCTGACGGAGGCAAGCCTGTTGGGACGCCGATCGGATTGGCCCCAGGCATCCGTTACTCGGGCATGCCTGCTAACCCCTGGTCGGGTTTGTACCAGGCACTTTTTAGTACGGGTTTCCCGCCACAATGTGATTCATTGAAATAAACCTTCATTCAGTGAATTTAAAACCTGCTGGAACCACGCAGGATAATTATTGAGATCAGTATATGTGCACTTATTATTAATAGGTGTCAAAGTTTTCACAGTATCAGTAGATAGGCAAGGAGAGTTCTGGCTCATAGGCAAGGGGGGTCGCGGTAAGGGGGGCGGGGCTCGAGTTCTGGCTCCTCGGCAAGGGGCGGGGGAGCACCGATAAGGGGGCGGGGTTTCTGCCTGAAAGTGTTGCGTCATTATCGATGACGTCATCGTCCGGAAGGTTCTGGAAGGTTCTGGAACACCGATGACGTCATCGAGAAGGTAGATGTCCTGACCTGGTGACACCTTAGCGGTAGCTCCTCTGCCGGAAGGGTCGATACCCTCACCCGATTGAGGGAAGATTCATGACATGACCCGGCAGACGCATGACGTCACCCGTCTGCAGGTTTCCGCAGGTTGCTAACCGTCGTGAGCGGCGTCTTTGTTTCCGGCGGGGGTCGGCGCTTGCGCGCCTCGGATTTCTAGGAACCGGTGATAGTGCCCGGTTCGATCCTGTTTGTTTATTCTCAATGAAACTTATTGTTTTGAAATGAATCGTTCTTAGAATCGTTCATTGCTGAGAGTTTCTAGAACTTATCCGCTATAACAAGATGTTATTATTTGTGATTCAAAATTGAATATAACTCTTTAAGATTGAAATGAATGGTCACGGTTGCGATTATAAATTTTTTTATTTTCAAAAATCATTCAATATACAATGATTAAAAACTTAAAATTATGAGTCGACTCAATTTTTAATCCTAAGGTTATATTCATTAGTTTAATTTCTGCACACCACCACTGATCGGGTTATACTCAATAATTCGATCGTGTAAAATCAAACAATAAGCGGAAGTTGACTGAGGACAGGGACTTGTAGATTCGAATTCGAGACGAACGTCTACAGGACCTGACCTCAGAGACTCGTTCTGCTTCGAACAATCTATAACCATGAGTGGTGCGTATTTCAAAAAGTCAACCATGCTCAAAAGCGGTTCAGACTCCTTTCCATAATATGAGGTTTGAAAATTAGCGTACATATCATAAAGCAGAGCATACTGGTTTTTCGCCACATCAAGATTCAGATTACCGTAAGGATAACTTTGCGAGTTGAGAAAGAGCCTAATGTCTCGAATGTTACAATGATCAAAGTAACTCGCGTTACTGGTGAGACTATTTTTCTTAGCAGTTTGGAAGCCCACTATGACGTATCGAGGTTTTTCCAATTGAGTGGAAGTTTTGACGACCCAGACGTGTTTCGTGGTAGCAGGCAACAACGGATACTCGTACAGCTCCCAGGTGCGCAAGCTGATAGGAGTAGGGCTATCCGTGGAAATATGGCTGAGCAGCTGAATTTTCCGTTCATCCGAGACCTTCACGTATGGGATCATCCATTCAATCTTCGTAAGCGTAATTTTGAAGGGTTCCGTCGCTGTTTGTATAACTGCATTCGTATCGGTGTTGGATCTCGTAAGAATTAACTCGTGCTTGGCATTGACAACGATTCGTCGATAGTCCTCCGCGAAGCCCAGCACCAAACTCAGCGGTACAGAGATATCGAAGTATCCATTCTCATCGGATACACGACTATCGTTAGTCATCCAACCAGCATTCTCCAGTAGAGATATCTGACCAGGACTTTGAGATATATAGTTTTTCATGAGAGTTGTGAGACCAACGTTCTTACTACGATCGATTTCGATGGCATTCAACTCGTAGCGTATATATCTTCAAATAAATGGCATATGGTATTGTTGACGAGTTTGGTAGCGGTAACCGGAGTGCGTCCATCGATCTTGGTTAATCTTCCGTACACGTGCAGAGAGCTCCTGCTTGGCAGCAGACACAAGTCCTGGTGTTGAACAGCGATCCGAATTTCATCATTATTCTCGAACGTTGTAGATGCGAACGGCTGATGCGCATGCGTTTCATAATGTGCGATGGATTCGTCGAAGACGACCGCTTTCTTGATGGTTAGGATTTCTTCCATGGTACACAGCAGGCGATTACGACACAGCAAAATTCCACTTTTACTTTCCGGAAAGTCCTCTTCCACGAATTCTGAGACCCAGACTCTCCAAAAACTGAAGGTTTTGATGTGTTAGCTCCTTGAGATGTGCACGACGACTGATTCTTTCGTGGCATGGCAGTTCTCTTTTATAACTTCCCCCAACTTTATTCTCAAAAACAATGCCCATTACGACTTCACGTGGAGTCTTATGGTTATCACTTCGCCTTGAAAATTCACTAATTGTCCGTCTTGATCCACCAGTTTCAGTTGAAGATGATCTATTGCACGCTCGGTAATTGGAAGGTAATTGACATTTGATGGCACTTCCACGATCTTATATCCTGGTGGAACGACCCGAGTAGAAATTGAGGTCAGGCACAGGCCAGGCCCTGTACGGGTTTGCCTGACCGCCTGATCAGGCTGCCATCAGGCACCCTGATAAGGCCCTGATAGTGAATGTAACGCAGCGTTCTATAATCACCTGATCAGGTCGGGTGAAGTGTTCTAGTCAGGTCCTGGTCAGGCTTGCTTATCAGGACCTGATTGAATTTGTTGAACAGGCCCTGAACCTGATGGCACGATCGGGTTGCTGTCAGGCTCTTCGATTAGGCCCTGATAGTGAATGTAACGCAGCGTTCTATAATCACCTGATCAGGTCGGGTGAAGTGTTCTAGCCAGGCCCTGGTCAGGCTTGCTTATCAGGACCTGATTGAATTTGTTGAACAGGCCCTGAACCTGATGGCACGATCGGGTTGCTGTCAGGCTCTTCGATTAGGCCCTGATCGAGAATGTAACGCGGCGTTCTAGAATCGCCTGATCAGGCCGGGTGGGTTGTTTTAGTCAGGCCCTGGTCAGGCTTGCTTATCAGGACCTGATTGAATTTGTTGAACAGGCCCTGAACCTGATGGCACGATCGGGTTGCTGTCAGGCTCTTCGATGAGGCCCTGATCGAGAATGTAACGCGGCGTTCTAGAATCGCCTGATCAGGCCGGGTGGGTTGTTCTAGTCAGGCCCTGGTCAGGCTTGCTCATCAGGTCCTGACCAAATATATTGATCACGCCCTGGTTAGGCCCTGCACGTGCTTACCTGCCGGCTCGATCTGGCTGTCGTTAGGGTCTTCGATAAGGCCCTGATCGGGAATATGACGCAGCGTTCTAGAATACCTGATCAGGCTGGGTAGAGTGTTCTAGTCAGGCCCTGGTGAGATTTCCTGGTTTGAGCCCTGACTTAAATCGTTGACGAGGCCCTGGCCAGGCCTGCTCATCAGGCCCGATTAGACCCCGTCCGAACACATCCTGAGCGGGCACAAACAATAATCGACACAGAAATAGTGATCGTTTCATTGGACACGAAATATTCCGGACACATTCCGTACTGGACACCAGATAACTCAGTACTTTGAACCATCTCCGAGGTAATGGAACTCCGTCTGCTTACGATTAGTTGCCATTGGGTGATGTGTGTTGGCTCAATGACTGTTATAACTTTTTCTCGAATCTCATGTCTCGATGTCCAATGAAGTTTCAAGAGGAGAATGTGATATAATACCATATCTTCAGAAATCAATTGTAGAATAAACCCCATGTACACTCCTCGATTCGACCGCTTTTGCTTCTTCAGCTGAAATCGAGCCTAACGACTCGGCTCGACGAGCACTGATATTGGCAGTTATGCAAAAGATACATTAATTTAGGCTATAAAGCGAACAATCGGTCTTAGAACACACCTTTTCGAAGGTTCTTGAGAATTATGTATGTTCGTGGCAAAACCGCAAATAAAAAATATAAATAGCAGTGAAATTTTATTAAATTTCTTTCATACATATGAGCATATATATATATATATATATATATATATATGTGTAATATCACTGGACTATATCAATGATAGTATTATTAGAAGCCGATGGCCTTGAAACGTTTGTCGATAAATTTTTCAAAGTACGTACCCCAAAATCTATTTGGACGTATAAATGTAATGTTTAAACTGTGCACTACACAGTTAATCGCGAAAAAACTGTGCTTGAATTGCGAAATGAAATATTGTCAACTCAATGTATAAATTATTTGTTCATTCAAGCATAGTTTTGTCGCTGCTCAAACTCTACATATAAATGAAACTTTGTACTACGTTACAGTTGACCGCGAAGAAACTGTGCTTGAATTGCGAAATGAAATATTGTCAACTCAATGTATAAATTCCTTGTTTATTCAAGCATAGTTTTGTCGCTGCTTAAACCCTAGATATAAATGAAACTTTGTACTACGTTACAGTTGACCGCGAAGAAACTGTGCTTGAATCGAGAAATAAAATATTGTCAACTCAATGTATAAATTATTTGTTTATTCAAGCATAGTTTTGTCGCTGCTTAAACTCTAGATATAAATGAAACTTTGTACTACGTTACAGTTGACCGCGAAGAAACTGTGCTTGAATCAAGAAATAAAATATTGTCAACTTGATGTATAAATTATTTGTTTATTCAAGCATAGTTTCATCGCCGTTTAGACTTTTGATATTAGCTTTCGATAGGCTATATACTCAAAACTAAGAGTAGTAACAATCTCGTGTTTATTCCTTAGCCGGCCTCAATAGACGATGCCCCTCCCAGTCTTTGGCACTGTTAATGACGGAGCCTAAAGCTTCACCGAATGTTTTGTCATTAATTGGAGCGTTTGGCTGTTCTTTCGCATACTCTGACGTAACTAGTTCTGAAATTCAATTTTTATATGAAATGTAATGCTGTGTGGATTCGTATGGATTAGGTACTCCAATTTTCTCGAACAGTCTAGTAGAGAAAGGCTTCAACATTTTCATGAATAGCGGAATATGATAATACCTTGCAAGCATTCGCAGAACTGGGTCGTTTTGAAAACTTTTTTTTTTCAGTTTTCTTGACAGCTGTATGACTTCTAAGAAGATCTCGCCCAATGTATTTTTTTATTACAGCTCCGAGGCTACGTTGCAGTGGTATTTTTAGATCGAGCAAATACCACATTTCTTTCATCTGAAAGCAATCAATTCATAGCAACTTGACATATGAAAATATTTTCCCCACGAAACTAAAATTGATATGGCTCTATGACTTACAAGCTGATTTTTAATATTCGAGTCCTTTAAGGCATCTTCTAGTTGGTCGAACTGTGTTGCGGTCTGCAAGGGTAAAGTCAGCCGAAGGCTTTCAGCCAAGGATGGCTTACGCTGCTGCTGCGCTGCTTCTGGTTCCGTTATTGCCAACTGTTTCTCGATTTTCTCCATCCTCAGTTTTACTTCTTCAATTGCGAGGTTATTTTGTGATAGCTGTCTTGTTATACTGGAATGTACTTTTCTAAGTACTGCTATTACATCTACAAACAATACAGGGGTCATAGAAATGGTTCAAGATGTAGTTTACACAACAAATTTCTTACCATCATCTTCGTTAATCAATAATTTCCCAACTCGTACTGAATTACCCGATGTAACCTTATCTGAGCTTTTAGCAGTCGTAGGAGTAGTTGATGCCGTCGAAAGATTTTGTCTCACGTTCTCGAACCTTATATCAGATGCGAGTAATTTTGGCGCCGTCGGAGGCCTCGAAGCAGCTTTTTCAGAGGTTGCATCAACTGCGTGCAATGTCGACATCATCGAAGGCTTAGAACCCGCTTTCTCTGAGACTGTGTCGACTGTGAGCGGCCTTGACGCAGTTGATAACTCTGGAGAGACTTCTTCAGAGGTTCCATTGACTGGAAGCAAAGTTGTAGTCTTTGATCCCTTCGAACCAACTTTCTTCGAGCTTGTGTCAACTATGGGCGACGTTGACGCAGTTGATAACTCTGGAGAGACTTCTTCAGAGGATTCATTGACTGGAAGCAAAGTTGTAGTCTTTGATGCCTTCGAACCAACTTTCTTCGAGCTTGTGTCAACTGTGGGCGACGTTGACGCAGTTGATAACTCTGGAGAGACTTCTTCAGAGGATTCATTGACTGGAAGCAAAGTTGTAGTCTTTGATGCCTTCGAACCAACTTTCTTCGAGCCTTTGTCAACCGTAAGTGAACCCGATGCCTTCGAAGACTTGGCACGAACTTTCTCAGAGTTTTCATCACCTGCGAACAAAGTTGCCGACGTCGAAGATAAAGTTGTCTCATCAGTTCCTATGATTTGAAATATAGATATAAATAGTGATAAATAGTCAATAAATAGTCAATAGCACAATTAATTCCTCAATCAAATAGTCATGACGCTCATCAAAATTCATACAATAACTTTCATTCTAAGTGCTACTACAGTGGATGCGTTTATAAAGTCTACGCCAGTCTGCGGCTTGGTAAGAAATCATAACACAGATTTGAAAAAATTAACCAATTGCCAATTGGGACTGACCAAGTATACTACGCAAACAGACCTACTGACTATGGAATTTACTACACGGGACATCGTAACTCGAATATATTGTTCAAAAAAGATGGAAAAACCTAATTTATAGTAATGAGAGAAGTTATTCAAAATTTCATGCCAAAACTGTTGCTTGATCGATGTATTACTTGAAAAAATCGATTCTTTTTTCGATAAAAGCTTGATTTATAATAATAAGAAACGATGATTTACCTTCTTCTCCATCACTACTGTCCTCTATTCGATTCTGTCTCCGGCCACGTCGTCGGTTTCGCTTAGGGTTTTTCGGTTGACATTCATCAGAAAGCGAAGATGAACCTAGAAAGTGATATCATAATTGGAATATTTCCTTTAAGGGGCTGTTCAAGTATTGCGTATCACTTAATGCTACAGTAAAGTATACAGGAAGTGCTTATGAACGCACAATCCCTCAAAGCATTACTGAGAGAATTTCTTGATTGGTTTAGTGTTACTTGTAGAGGAGTTCGTGGGTGTACCAATCATAACAGTTACTAGGAACATGCTTTTTATTTTAGGCGACGTTTCGACGGCCCATGGTCCGTCATCTTCAGAGCCAATTGAGCGCTCACCTGTTAACACCTTAAGTGCTACCGAAGTGCAAAAATTGGCTCTGAAGATGACGGACCATGGGCCGTCGAAACGTCGCCTAAAATAAAAAGCATGTTCCTAGTAACTGTTATGATTGGTACACCCACGAACTCCTCTCAAAGCATTACGTAATATTTGAACTAATGCCTTGGTTATAAAAGCATACGAATTCTCACTGTCATCTGATCCTACAGGGGTATCGTCTTCAATATTGTCTGAGAGTGCAGGAACTTTCATTAATTCGGCCACTTCATTTTGATCAAGTTCCTTTGTCTTTTTCATATACAATTTTTTTTCAGCAAGAGATCTTTTTTTTGCCATAATCCTCGCAGTCAGTGGAAGAGAATGCAAAATTTTTTTCCATCACTACTTGGATTTTTTTTACAGCATCGTCGTGGGTTACTTGAATTAAAAAAAAGAAATTAGACCATGTTTAAATATCAAGAAATTCGACTTTACATCAATATTCTAAACGTAAATATATTTCAAGTTTCTTCTTGTATGCGCCGACCTCTAGAACGATCTGACACCCATCATTCCATTTCTATTTTGTGATTAGATTCAACTTGGCCAAAATAAGAACCTAGCCAAGATTTCTAAAGAGTGAAATATTGACAATGAAATCCAAACGTCGATCATGTCGTTTTGAACAGTCCTCCAACATTCACAGGCAATTTAATATAGTAACTGTTGTATTTAAACTCACCTGCTGCGCCTCTTATGTCAACTCGATACTTTGGCCAAGAGTTTGGTGGTAAAATTCTACATTTGATCATCGATTGCAGTTCCTCTGAATTCTGCTCAGTATATGGCGGTGGCAGAAATCTTGTACAGATATCATCAAGTTCTGAATCATAATGAATCCAGCTAGTAGGAACAAAATCCACAGGTTTCTCTTCACCAGCATCGTCAATAAACTTCACCAATTTGTAAAGGGGAGCTGGTTTTTTACTAAAGGTTGACGTAGTCGCTGCATCTAACATCTGGAATGACAATCACAAATTCTAAACTTGAAAATATACTACTTAAGAAAGTTAGCGGGTCACTTGTAGCACGATCTGCTATTTCAAGTGACCCTCTAATTTTATTGAGTAGCATACTGTAACGGAGGTGCCTCCTCACTTCATGAACACTTCGTGTATATGACTTTAATCGTCTCATGTTAAATAACTGAAGTAGAATAACTGAATCTTCTGGTCGCTTCGACGACCAGTATTATTGTGAAAACAGTCTTACTCCTGACTTTAAATCGAGAACACGTCTTTGAATAAACCCCTTTTTGCCCCTGAATCTTTTGCTCTTGAGTATCATTGGTTGTTCCGGGAGATTCCGCATTTAATCGTAACCGGGTTCAGCCCTTTGTTACATTTGGTGGAGGAGCCGGGATAGCTCTTGTAATTTTCCCTGAATTTGGAATTCTCCCCGGGATACTTTTCGCTAGTAACGAGAGTAAAAGAGATTGGAGACACCAACGGACCTAAAGACCTAAAAGGAAAATAAATACGAAGACCTAAAAGGAAAATAAATACGAAAAAGAAAATATAAAAAAAAAAAAAATGCCGCTTACACGTCTTCAGAGGACTTCGATGAGCGACGGAGAAACCGAGATCAATCGGGAACCGTTGGCCAAAAGGGCTCGCCTGGATCCCGTCGAACAAGCAACATCTCCGGCCGCTCCGCAACTCCAACAACAGACGCCTCCACAGCGTCCTACATTTGCGGATGAGCCGAGTTCGCCTCAGGTAACCCTGCAGGCTGGTTCTCATCCGTTTGATTTGTTTCAGCTCATCCAAGAGCAAATGAGAGAACAGAGTCGTTTAGACCAAGAGCAGAGAAAGAAGGAACGTGAAGAACAACTTCGCCTGGATCGAGTAGAACGCGAACGGGAACGCGGGGAACAGCTCCGCCAGGACCGAGAACGGAACGAGGAAATACTTCGTCGGTTCGAAACATTGGAGAGCCGACTTTCGGAAGTCCAGAGAGTGACAACTCCACAACCATTCGCGGGATCTCCCACCGACTCCCCTCAGTTCCAAGTCCCACCGGGTCAGGTCACAGAACAAACACGAAGGTCTGTGCCAGTTTTTCGGGCTAACGACCCCCCTACTGCTTTCGTAGAATTTTCCTCGGGGTTACCTCGTGTAACGTTAACCCCGAGACGTCGCCAGAACGCTCGCACTAGAGAGATAGTTCGGGACGGCGAACTTTGTAGTGCTCAAAACCCGATGTGCAGTGACGCCCCACCGAATCGGTTGGAAAGCCCGAGGTCACTGCACATGCAGGACAATAACAGGGTAGACGCCGCTAGACATTTAGCTCTCAACGAACGAGGAGGAGTTCGAGCCGACCCTGCTGCATCGTTTTCCTTTAATCCTAGACCGCTTATAACTAACGTATCAGCTGGTCTAACTCAGGGACTGGAGAGGATCTTCCCCGGTACGCAGCACGCTGGACAGAATGTCCCGAATATGTTTAATTTTGCTTCGCCCTCTCAAAGGCCGCCGTTCGCCGTTAACGATTTTATGGGTGAGAGTAGGCATGCTACCCTCCCAATGAGAAATCCACTTTCCAACAGTCCATTAGGCCCTCAAAATCAATTCTCTTTCGGGAATGTTTTTCCCACCGAGAATTTCCCCGGGAATTTGGGAATCCAACCCACAATGCCTCAACAGGGCAGCTGGCCTGCTCTCAACCCAATGGCGCGAGCGGATTCGCTGCCAAGAGTAAATTCAATGTTAATGAAGCCCGGGACTTACGACGGCACCGCGTCTTGGGCCCAATATGAGCGTCAATTCTTGATGATCTCGACGCTGAACAATTGGGATCAGGCGTTCAAGACGGCAGCTCTCACTGGGTCTCTCCGTGGAGCAGCCTTGGGTGCTTTAGCTTCGCTGAGTGACACTGACGCGAAAGATTTTGACAAACTCTGTGGAGTATTAAAACTTCAATTTGGGGACGAGCATATGTCTAAGCTCTATTTTACTCAATTCAATAACAGAAGTCAGGAACGCGGGGAAGATCTGGCTACCCTGGGAAACGACATTGAACGCCTGATCCGTCTTGCCCTCCCCGACTGCGCTCCTCACACTAGAGATCAGCTAGCCTGTGTTAGGTTTCTCGATGCCATTGCTAGCCCTAGTCTTCGACAAACCCTTAAGTTGGCAGCACCCACTTCTTTGCGTCAGGCAGTTATTAGGGGTTTAGAAATCGAAGCGATAACCAAAGCAGAATACGGAACTGGGAAAATTCGACAGCTCGCGACCGAACCTTCTAGAGAAAAACGTTCGCCTAAAAAGAGACCGGCTTCACCCGGAAGAGACAGCCCGTCTAAGAACTACGCTCGGTCATCCGATTCTCGGGAGGCGAAACCCGTCTTAGACTGTTGGTTTTGTAAAAAACGAGGACACGATATTAAACATTGTTTTACTCTTCAAAAGATTATGAAAGAAAGGGAGAGTTACAACCGGAATCTAGGTCATCGAAATAATAACTTCTCTTGGCGAAAACCTACTTTGCCTAATTCTGCCACCACTATTTGGGACGCCGCCCAACCGAACGCGCAACGTGACAACCGACCGACACAACGTGACGATCGACCGAATATACATCGTCCACAAGAACCACGGGTTGTTGACCTAACGGCACCCATCTCGTCTCGAGGTAATGGGCAGGTGGAATCTCGTGAGTCGTCTTCTGGGAATCGGAACCAATTTGTGGTTCGGGGCTTAAGACATTCGGGTCTTTACGCTCGCGGGACTGTTAACGGAACCGCATGCTTGTGGGTGATCGACACCGGAGCGGAAGTCACTGTAGTCCGACCCGGCTTGCTTCCGAATTTCCCGTCGGTTTCGATCTCGTCGAGCTTACGAACCGCCACGGGAGACGTGACTCCTATTGTGGGAAGGGCTTCGGTTGAGGTAGTAATTTCAGGGTGTCTCAGGGCTGAACACGATATTTTAATAGCAGAAATCGAGGATGATGGGATTTTAGGGATGGATTTCCTCTCGTCGCACGACTGTCAGATAGCCACAGGAGAGGGCACATTTCAGTCAGGTTTAAATAAAATCTCTTTACAAACGGATCGGAATGTTGAGGTTATCAATCCTCCAAAGGATTCTCTTTACATTCGAGGGATTGAGTTAGTTCCCCCCTTTCTTCAAGATTTGAACACTCGCTCTTCCGAACAATTAAAACCCGATCAGCTTGAACCCCTCCTTTCCCTTTTAATAGATTTTCAGGACGCTTTCGCAAGAAGCTCCACTGATATTGGTCGCTGCTCGATGGTTCAACATCGTATAAACGTAGGAGACCATCCTCCCATTAAACAGGGTGCGCGTCGACTCCCTCTTCATGGAAGGGAGGAGGTCGAAAAACTTGTAGAAAATATGAAGGCTAGCGAAGTGATTGAGTTATCGTCTAGCCCTTGGGCCTCGCCGATCGTCTTAGTCAATAAGAAAGACGGTACCAAGAGGTTCTGTATTGATTATCGTAAGTTAAACAACGTCACAAGGAAAGATTCGTATCCACTCCCCAGAATCGAGGACATGTTAGACATGGTAGCTGGAACTCTTTGGTTCTCTACCATTGATCTTCACAGTGGGTACTGGCAGGTAGCTATGGCGCCTGAAGATAAGGAAAAGACAGCGTTTGTAACCGGCCTTGGTGGGTTATGGCAGTTCAAGGTTATGCCGTTCGGGTTGTGCAATGCCCCGGCTACCTTCGAAAGATTAATGGAGACGGTTTTAGAGGGACTCAATGGGAAAATTTGCTTGGTTTATATCGATGACATAATTGTTTTCGGCAAAACTTTTGAGGAAGAATTAGCTAACCTCAGAGAAGTCTTTGGTCGTTTAGTTTTCGCTGGTCTTAAGATGAGCCCTAAGAAATGTCATCTGTTTCAAAGGGAAGTGAAATTTTTGGGTCACCTCGTTTCGGCAGAAGGAGTCAGAACTGACCCTGAGAAGATTCGAGCAATCAGGGATTGGCCGCAGTTAACGGGAAAATTAGATGTTCAGAGTTTCATCGGTCTTTGCACTTATTACCGGAAATTCGTGCAGGGCTTTGCTACTTTGGCTAAACCTTTGCATTCTCTCACAGGGGAAAAAGTTGTGTTCGAGTGGACCCCTGATTGCCAGGAAGCCTTCTCAGAACTAAAGACTCGGCTTACCACCCCTCCTATCTTGGCTTTCCCAATCCCAGGGATTCCGTTCATTTTAGACACGGATGCTTCTTTGACCGGCCTAGGAGGAGTTCTTTCCCAGATTCAGGAAGGACACGAACGCGTGATTTGTTTTTATAGCAGACTCTTAAACAAGGCTGAACAGAATTACTGCGTTACCCGTCGAGAGCTGTTAGCTGTAGTGAAAACCGTTTCCCACTTTCATCATTATTTGTACGGGAGGAAATTTCTTATCCGAACAGACCACGCTTCGCTAAGGTGGTTGTTGTCTTTTAAGGCTCCAGAAGGACTTGTAGCTAGGTGGTTGGAAATTTTAGGGGTCTATGATTTTGAGATCCAACACCGGGCTGGAACGCTCCATGGAAACGCAGACGCACTTTCGCGAAGACCCTGTGAAGAGGAAGGGGTTTGTAAACAATGTGCACGACTCGAGCTTCAGCGAGATCCTCCGGTGTGTGTCCGTGCTATCTCTTTGCAAGGGGATCCTGAGGATTGGAAAAAGAAACAAGCTGAAGACAGAGATCTTCACAGACTTCGATCTTGGAAAATTTCTGGAGTTCGACCGGGTTGGCAGGAAGTTTCCCCTTTCAGTCCTTACTTGAAGATCTATTGGGCCCAGTGGGATTCCATCCATCTTCGAGAAGATCTTCTTTATCGTCGTTGGGAAAGCCCCGACGCTAATACCGTTCGGTGGCAGTTGCTTGTACCAAGAAGTAAGGTTTCCGATATCCTGACGGAGCATCATGATTCACCTTCGGGGGGACATTTCGCCGTCAACAAAACGCTTGGTCGTATCCAAGAGCGTTACTTCTGGGCGAGATGTCGGACCGACGTCGAGGACTGGTGTCTCCGTTGCGATATTTGTGTGGCTAAGAAGGGTCCTCGGGGAAAGGGGAAAAGCCCGATGCAAGTGTATAACGTGGGGGCTCCTTTAGAAAGAGTCGCGATGGATCTTTTGGGTCCACTACCAGTTTCAGACTCTGGGAATCGATGGGCTCTAGTGATGGCAGATTATTTCACTAAATGGCCCGAGATAGTAGCTCTTCCAGATATGAAAGCCCCGACAGTGGCTCTCGCATTCGTCCAGGAATTTGTTTGCCGCCATGGCTCTCCGCTAGAACTTCATACAGACCAAGGCAGAAACTTTGAAGCAGATTTAGTTAAAGAAGTTTCTCGCATTCTAGGCTCTAAAAAATCCAGAACCACAGCCCTCCATCCTCAGTCCGACGGCATGGTAGAGAGAATGAATCGGACTCTTCTCGGTTATCTTTCGCATTTTGTTCAGCGGAACCAGCGAGACTGGGATACCTGGGTTCCTCTCTTCCTTTTATCCTATCGTTCTGCGGTTCATGAGACGACAGGTCGAACGCCAGCAATGATGATGTTCGCTCGGGACCTCCGACTCCCTTTTGATTTAGAGAAGGGGCCTGTTCCTTTCGCTGAGCCCTTTCGAACTGACTTCGCTTATTCGCTACATAATCGATTGGAAGAAATTCACAACTTTGCTCGAGACAAAATCGCTTTAGTTTCAGACAGGATGAAGGCCCGTTATGACACGCGAGCCCGAGATCTTCAGTTTAACGCTGGTGATGGCGTGTGGTTGTTCCAACCACGTCGCGAGAGAGGTCGGTGCCCCAAGTTGCAGACTCAATGGGAAGGTCCTTACGTTGTTGTAACTCGGATTAATGACGTAGTGTATCGGATACGACACTCTGATCGGTCCAAACCCAAGGTAGTCCATCTGGATCGGCTAGCTCCTTACCAAGGGAGGGAGGAGTTACCCAAGGTGTCTTTAAACCGCGATCGGACTCAGGTTCGTCAGTTGGGGCTATCAGATTCACGTCTTTCTACTGAAAAGAGGTCAAAAACTTTCGTTAGCTCCTCGACTTGGGCTCCTGAACTTCCACTAGGCGTTTTTAAAAGGAACGGACGACCTCTCACGATAATTGTTGAAGGGAACATTGGTTGTGGGAAAACTACCTTCACAAAGAGATTCTTAGACGATGAAAATATTCTCGTTCTATTAGAGCCGCTAGAAGAATATCGAAACGTAGCCGGCGTTAACCTACTAGAGAAAATGTATGCGGATCCCCTTCGTTTTGGGTACGCATTTCAACACCACGTACTCTTGACCATGAGGGACCGTCATCTTCAGAGAACGTCCCTTCCTATTAAAATAATGGAACGGTCGATTTACAGCGGGAATTGTTTCGTGGAAGCCCGACGAAGGTTGGGAGGATTCGAGAAGGAAGAAGCACACCTTTTAATGAAAAATTGTACGGCTTTTACCGACAGCTCCTCCGCTTTTGAGGTAGATCTCGTGGTTTATTTAAGGTTATCCCCGGACGTTTCGTTCAGTCGAATTCGATCACGCGCTCGAGAAGAAGAAGCCAACATAACCCTAGAGTATTTGACGGCTTTACACGAGGTGCATGATGATTGGCTGGTTTGGCACACTTTTTCTTGCATTCCAGCCCCTGTTTTGATATTGAATGCAGAAGATTCAGCGGAGGATGTTTATCAACGATTTAATGAGGTTATGCTAGGTTAGCTGTCAGCTGAGGCTCTGAAGTGAGTTTTCGTTTGTGTTCGACTCCTGCTTCGGTGAGGTTCAGTTTTTGGTTTCGGAAGCGTTCGGTTCTCCCCTGTCCCGACGATGACGGATGAGCGAGATTTGACCCTTCTGAATGAAGTTGTTGACTGGCGATCGTTTCCTGTGAGACGCGCGGTCGGGAGGGGTTTACCGGTTGTTTTGTTTCGATTTTCTCTCAATTTCAGGGTCTGCTTTCGAGAGAAAACCGGACTTTGGATGAAGATTTTTCCGTCAACTTTGATGACCTTTGAACCTTTGAACCATTTTCTGCCACGCCTTTCCGAGGATTGAACCCCCCACCAACTGTAAAAGCTACGATCGGACCAATGTTTCCCCTGCAACTTTGTTTTCGCCTTTTTCTTTGCCGATCCCATGACTCATCCTTGTCCTTCTACTCCAAGGTGTCCTGATTTTTGAAGATCCTTCCTGGCGCAGTTCCTTGATCCGAGGTTTTCACGGCTGTTCTGATATGGACGAGTTTTCGGTTTAAGGACTGACTTCCGGTTGGGATCCAGTTTTTCAGCTATGCTGACATTTTGAGGACACTGGAGGAAGAGAGTCGGGATCTTCAACGAAGAGTTTCAGGATCTTCAACGAAGACGCCAATGTGGCGAGGAAAAAATATTGTACATTTTTTTTTGCTTGGGGTTTTTGGGTGATTTCACTATCCACTTTCTGGTTTTCCGAGGTTTCCCGGAAAGTAGTCAATAGGCGAATGCCGGATAGTTCTTGGAAGAACACCCGTTTTTATGAGCCTCGGCTCAGATAGTCTTCGTTTATCGATTTGTTATTTTTATTCGATCGTTCTTCCAAGAGTCGGGACGACTCTTCGTTTGAGGAGGGGGCAGTGTAACGGAGGTGCCTCCTCACTTCATGAACACTTCGTGTATATGACTTTAATCGTCTCATGTTAAATAACTGAAGTAGAATAACTGAATCTTCTGGTCGCTTCGACGACCAGTATTATTGTGAAAACAGTCTTACTCCTGACTTTAAATCGAGAACACGTCTTTGAATAAACCCCTTTTTGCCCCTGAATCTTTTGCTCTTGAGTATCATTGGTTGTTCCGGGAGATTCCGCATTTAATCGTAACCGGGTTCAGCCCTTTGTTACAATACATTGCAAGGTAGCATAGCCATACTGTCATTAGCCATTAAAAAATAGCCATTAATTTCACGCAGTGTCTAACCGCACAAAACCCGTGACTCCAACACGGGACCCGTGGCTCTAACACGGGAATCCGTGGCTCTAACACGGGACCCCGTGCCTGCAACATAGGATCTTTATGGCAAGAAAATCATACAACACACACACACATGATACAACGCAGACGGTGTTCTATGGCTGGTCAAGTTTACAACTGCATAAATTTGGCTAGAGGCATAGTTTTTCGTTACCCCGGACCAGTGCGCGAAGCGCACGGGTCCGGCAACACAAAATAACTACCGGACGAATAGCCAATACTTGATTTTGAGCTTATTTGTCAGATTATCGGACGAATAATTTTGCGCTTTATCGTCCGATGACCAGACGAATAGATGCAGCGTCTAAAAAAAATGCCGTGTTGCAGGCACGGGTCCCGTGCTGGCGCCACGGATTTTGTGCGGTTAGTCGCAGCGTCAATTTCACCAATAAGTAGTCTCATGGTGATCAGAACCAGGTAGTTGCACTGATTAAATTGATAGAAATATTAGTTGATGCCTAAACATTCTTGGGCATCACGACGTTGACTTTGATATTTCTGATGAAAAATATCAAGGTCATCGCCTACTTGAGGGAAGACTTTCGTGAAATTTCAAAAATCGCCATTGGAGGTCGTATATTAGTTATTTAATTAAAAAACCCGTTTTTGCCCAAAATTTGACCGAAGTCTCCCCTCAGGAGAATAAATGACGAACACCAATTTGACGATCAACTAACGCATCTGCGTATCCCTGCCGGCAGCCGCCATTTTGTAGTTACAATTGAGGTTAGAATCAATGGATTTATTCCACATTTTGTCCACATTTTTTCTACCAGACAATACTGCTGATTCCAGAAATGCTCGAGTCATAGAAAAGAAAGCAAAACTTTGATGCATGAGGATAAAACTTACCATGTGAGAAGGAAGACTAATGCATAGAAGCGACGAATCTTCAAGACCTCGCGGCAAGCCCAACAAGTGGCACGTGGAGACGCCGATAGATTGAAATCGTGCTCAGTCGTCACGTCTTTGTTGAGAATTGATTGTGTTTACTCTCAATTTTAGCCCCACTTCAATTGGCTATCGTCAGATTTCTAAGAGTTCTAAGGAATCAAGCACGAATTATTTACGGACGTACAAATACTTGTTGCCTCGGATTACGACGCACGAGGCGCGGATAGAGAGCACAGAACACGAGACTGAAGTTGGCGGTGATACCGGCTACTTTTCAATTGGGTTTGATTCACGCATGGATGCACGGCCGCGTCTTTTTAACTTCCCGTTTCTCTGTTTTCAGAGAAAAAAGGAAGTTATTGTGATCACCCCGAAAATGAAAAGTCGAGTTTTTACTAAATCTCCACATTTCGAGGTCCAAAGAATCACCTCCGACTATTTTCAGTTTGACGTCTGGGTGTGTGTGTGTGTGTATGTGTGTGTGTGTGTATGTGTGTGTGTGTGTATGTGTGTGTGTGTGTATGTGTGTGTGTATGTGACCACATTTTTGTCCGCGCGATATCTCGAGAACGAGTTCGCGGATTTTGATCAGATAGGGCTCAATCGACGGGGCTTTTCTCAACTTAGAACTGATTAGATTTTGGCTTTGATCGGATTAGTACTTTTTGAACTATTCAAATAACAAAATTCGAAAAAACACAACGAAAATGACGATATCTTGAGAACGAATCAACGGATTTCAATGAAATTTGGTACCATATGGTTTTTTTGATCGCTGATCACGAATCTGAAGTCAGTTTTGCAAAATTTTTATTTGGCGTATTCGATATGCTGCAAAAAACTAAAAACATTTAGATTTGGATGAACCTTGGTACTCGTAGGTTTTTTGGGTCACTGATCACGAATGTGAAATCAGATTAGCGAAATTCAAAATGGCGAGGCCGATTTGCTGGGAAAAATACTAAAAACATTCGAAATCTTACGGAAATTTGTACTCGAAGGTTTTTTGAACCGCTGATCAAGAATCTGAGGTCAGATTTACAAATTTAAAAATAGCTGAGAACAAAATAAATAACGGGAAGTTCGAAGGCTGGCTCATAGTCAGCCCAAACCCGCTTGTTTTTTTACTCAATTCATAATCAATTTAAAAAGAAAAAAATGACCAACTGTGTCCTGCGTAAACTGCAATCGCCAGATTGCATCTCGAGTGTTTTAGTAGAAGAAGGCCACCCGACCGTGTGATATACCCACTAACACAACAAGCCAGAGACTGCGCGAGTGGCAGCTTTTCAACTCGCACAGTCATTTCTTCCTTACTCGACACGACTCTTGGTTGTGTTGGTAGAGACACCACGTGATCGAGTGGCCACTCTCAACATAAACTTTCGGTTCAGCCCGCCAAAGGTGGAGAATTTTTATGCTCAGAAACAGATTTCGTTGAAATAAATAGTCTTCGCCGTCATTTATAGAATATGTAATAACTAATGTACTTTGTGTTTTTAAATCTAGCGTTCCAGTCGAGGCGAGAAATCTTAGAACAACAAAAAACGGTTCTAAGTGAGTGCTGACGTATACATAGGTATACATACCCATCTACGGTTTGATCCGCGGTTCTCGATAGAGCTAATCCGTTGAAAGAAAAAATTGTTCTAAAAGACCGCTATACAAATAACCAACCCCCAAGAAAGACGATAGACAAGAACATCTGAATTCATTTATAATAATTTTATAACTATACTCTTGTGAAATTTCGCTTAAGGAGGTTCCGTTGTCCCTCGTTTGCGGGGCCGGGGGACAGGGAAAATATCTTCCTAACCGACCGTTCCTTTGCGTATACGAAGTTGGTATTACTGCTACGTACCGCGGTCACCAGCGAATCGGAGATGAGAATCGAACCAGCACTGTCGCCAACCTCATAACCTCACTCGCACGATCTGCGCTTTGCAACTTTCTATCGCTTGTTTATTAATGAAATGAACTGTGAGGCACTACTTTTTTCGGATATCGTCATCGTGAATATATTGATCTTCCATATTCTTCAACCTTTCACGGCTGTCATATTCCAAACATACTTTTTTTTAGCTTCAAAGGCGCGCTCCCATAAGAGCCCATGTTGAACTCAAAATTTTGATTAATTGTTTTCAGCCAAAATCCACGGACAAAAATTTTGAAAAAATTCATAAAATCTTCTTTTGATAAGAACAATGTCGTGTAAAAATGTCATGGTCCTGTCATATTTCCTATTTCTACTGCGGAACCTCCTTAACCACCAAACTGTGGTTGGGTTTCTGTTGTTGCACGCTCACTACATTCACTCTGTTGTCAGTATTTCATATTCATTCCTCAAACCATCCTAAACAATTCAAATATGATCATTGAACATCATTCATGAGTAGAATTATTCACATTGGGGATTTAAGCGCTATGTACTTTACTCTCGTCACGTCCCTGCGTAGAATACTTACATCGAAATTTTTTATTTTTTGTAGTCTAAAGAAAACATGCTGAGAATGCAATAACAATTCAGGTAAATCAGAAGGTTGACGTTCTTGGATAAGTTAGCTAGTAATGTCGGCTAGTCAAATATCTACATTCAAAATAGTCCAACGGAGAGTTCACCGAAGCAAATATATCCACAGCTGGCTAGTAGTCCGCTATCATCTTTATTTTTCAGAACGATCATATTATGGAATTTAGAAAATTATTGTATGAATAACTATCAAGATGGTTCAGCGCCACGTTCAAAACTATATTTCAAGGATATTGTCAAATCAAACTGATGTGAGTTGGATATTAGGACATTATGGTCACTGCTCACTGAACACATTCCGTAAAGATGCTTCTACTACCATCGAGGCACTCGTATGAGTCCTTGCCAACTATCTTTCTCATCGTATTGCTCCCACGCTCATATTATTGTCACATCGTACAATGATTAGCACCTGCGATGGGAGAATATGTGGACAAAAATACACAAAGTACATTTGTCATTATACTAAACGATTATGAAACCTCATTCCAAAGGAAATCTGCTTCTGTGAAAAATGAATAGAAATACTTCATTACAGACAAAAATTCGTGTCAAATTAAGAGGAGACTTCGGTGAAATTTTTGGCAGAAACAGGTTTTTCAATTCCCTTAATACTAAAAAGAGATGAATAAAACATCTTTTCAACAGTTTTCAAGTTATGGTAGTATTGAGTGTGGAAAAGAATTTCAGACTCCTGCGATAAAAGTGTCGACGCAAGGAATTTTTGGCAACGGTGGGTAAAATTTTTGAGGTTGGAAGGTTCCTTGTATTTAATCGCAGGCAGCCCGCATTCTTTCTACAATCTATGCTGATATTATTCCAAAACTGCTGAAGGGATATTTTTTCCAGCAGCAATTTTCCAAATTTCACCAAATTCTCCCCGTCAAACGAGTATAAAAATTACTACATTTGTCTATTTGCCAGACAGTGTTCAAAAATATGTAGTATGTACCCAGTGAATCGTAGCGGTAAACTCAATCTTGGAAACAAGGTTACGCACGTTTCTGACAACTTGTCCGATATTATAGTCGATCAAGCTTCTTAGTACTGACCTTATTAAATACTTCTTGAAGGAAGATCTTCGCTACTGCTGATCATCCGACGCGTCACTATAATTTATCATTATTAAATTGAATTCAATTAATTCCACTACCCCAGCTTCAACTTAAGTCACATCAAATTTGTTAAATCACTTCACTTTTCAGAATTTAAGTTATAAATAAAGCAGTGGCATGACGTAACTTTTATCCCTCTCTAATTCGTCACTAATATCTAACTTAACCATTTTGGAAGAGACATCTCGCAGCGCGCACGTTTGGATAGTTTCTCTATCTACTTCTACTTCCCACATGTTGAGAGTTTTCGAATTGCACGGATACACGAACATGGGCTTTTTCTTTTTCAAAAGAGATCCACTGACTTGAAGATCATTAATACCTCCGTGGGGGGGAATATACATGTTATTAAGCTGCAACAATGTTCCATCCTGTAGCTGAACCGTATTATCCGGGGATTTAATGGAAATCGTAGCTTCTTTGTACCTCAATTGCTTTATAGGGATATGCCCGTTAGGAGTTTTCTGTAATTTCCTTATAATCGTGATAGGTGGTGGCAAAGTGGCCTTATTTTTTCTGGCTAAAAATATTTCATATATGCGACGGCACAATTGTGCTAACGGCCTGCGACCACTACGTAGCATTTTTTTCATCTTTCCCAGTGAATTTTCGAAGGGAAATGCAGTGATATCACTTAAGGGACATCCCATATTTTTTACATCATCAGCAAGATGGACGAGGCTGTGCATGTTCATTACTTGACTGGTTTTTCCGTAAAAGTACTGCGCTGTGCGAACAAAAATTCTGAGATACACCTTGGCGTGGTCATGATATTTCATTGCCAACTTTTTGGAACACAAGATTCTACAAGCAACGGAGAAAAGAAGAAAATGTTTGTAGAGCTTCGTCGATAGAACTTTTTTTAAGACGACAGGTCCACCGTACAGCAAAAAGAATCGAAATTCTGTCGCCTTCCATTTCGCAATGTCTAGCAGCGATCTTGTAGTTCGTTGAAATTCAGTGGGTACTTGCGATTGAAGATCAATTAAGCGTTAAGAAAGAATAAGTTTATATCCATTGTTCAATCTCGTGTTCAAAATACCCTGCAGCCAACAATCGATCAACAACTTCTTCATGATACCCAAACAGCAGAGATGCATGAAGTCCAATAGAAATAGTAGAATCATATTGATATGAGGTCGAATCAAAGTTAGAGGAGAAAACCCAGTATGATGATGAGGATCATCCCTTTTTCTAAATGATTCGTCACTTCTAGCCTCTGAGTCGATGGAAGAATAAATTGTTCGATTATCACAACGCTCACCTTTTACGGTACAACGTTCACACGCGTAGTATCCTCCATGCCCCTTAATACACTTGATAAATGAACGTGCAGGTCTATCACATATGAAGGATGCGATTCGTACTTCAAACTTCTTCCCGTCGATAAGAATCCCAGTATCCATTAGTCCATTGATCTCTTGAATGAACTCGCCTAAGTAATCATGTAGTTCGGTTGGTTTTTGAATCCCTGAATATACAGCTATAGGAAAAGGTTACATACACGTCCGGTTGGAACTGTACTTTGCACAATATCGGCCAGAACTGCCGTGAACTAGATTTATAGAGAGGTAGCCCATCGATATTTATTTGCAGATGAAGCACGTCTTCTTTATGCATCGCTATATTTATAGTGTTCTGGAGATGCTTGGCTATCCCGAAGTATACGAATTCTCCAACAGAAGATCCAGTTGAATCTCTAAAGTCTTTGAATTCGTATTCTGCATCAGCTGTTCTAAGGAAGGTTTTCGAACATTTTGGAAGTTTTGGTAACACTCGTCGCCGCAAAATCAAAAGTAGCCTATCCAGTTGGGTTTGAGGGATATTCGATTCGATCGCCCAATTTCGAAGCTGTGTAAAATCATCCCATTCTTCCTCTTCTGAATCGTTCGCGTCAAGTTCATCCTCTGATTCACTCGCTTCTTCATCCGATCCGTCATTGATTCCTCCTACATACAAATCATTATTGTCCAGTAGTTCATCAGCGCCTAACAGCTCAACCTCCAACTCATTAGCCTGTACTACAGTTTCTGGAAATTCTTCTTCGCCGGCCGCGTCAAGTTCACCCTCTGTTTCACTCGCTATTTCATCCGATCCGTCATTGATTCCTCCTACATACAAATCATTATTGTCCAGTAGTTCATCAGCGCCTAACAGCTCAACCTCCAACTCATTAGCCTGTACTACAGTTTCTGGAAATTCTTCTTCGCCGGCCGCGTCAAGTTCACCCTCTGTTTCACTCGCTATTTCATCCGATCCGTCATTGATTCCTTCTATATTAATTTCATAATTATTCAGTGGTTCGTCTGCATCTGAAGGCGGAAACTCTAATTGATTAGCCTGTACTACAGTTTCTCGAAATCTTGACGCGTCGTTCTCACCTTGTTCTTGCCTCGGTTCTTGCTCTAGTTCGAAATGTGCTTCAGAAATTTCAGTGTCATCCATTTCATCATCTGTAAGTTCTTGATCAAGCATCAAATCATAATCATTCATCTTTTCTATTTCTTCTTGCTGTTTCCCAGATTCTTCGTCCGAAAATCTTTCACTGCCAGTCTATGAACTGGACTCTGCTTCACTACGGTTCGTCGAGATTGGTGATGAAGATTCTGAAGCAAATTGATGACGAAGGTCGCGAAGTCGTTGAACACGCAATCGCGTCAGTCTTCGTTGTTTACTCACATGATCCGCCATGTTGTATTTAATACACACACCCGCACAAAATTAAATCTTATAATAACTCTCACTGAACTCACGAATTAATGGGATAAACACAGGAATCAAATTAATTGAACGGAAATAATTTCATCGAGACATACTAGAACCGTGTCGTAGCGGACGCTTGACATCGCGCGATAGAGTCGTTCAAGGTGTAGCCGCAGCATAATACTGAGTCTACAACGGAGCCAATCGGACCAATAGGGCACCAGCGCGGCGCGTTCGACGCTACGCTTTGACGTATGTATGTACGTCACCTGTTCATGGTGAGACTACATTGGGGCATCAGATCGACGACGCTACGCGTAACGTTCTGACGTCACCCAGCAAAAGGCTATGGGTACGTCAGAGCGTACGCGTCAGTCGCTTCCCTTTTGGGTAAGGGTCAAAAGTGACGCGGTCGGGTCCGGATTCTAACCTAACCTGTGGTCAAGCGTTTTCATTGGCTCTCGCTATTTCCCACAGCCAATTACAACGCTTGTTTACAGGTTAGTTTAGAATCCTGGCCGTATTTTTCTCTACCGGAACGAGATTCAGCCAGCTGTGATGTCAATTACTCAGTCAATCACAAGCCGTCATAATCGTTTTGAATCTCCGGCCTCTGTCGTGATAAGAGGGAAAACAAGCGACGCCACTTGTATTCGTGCTCTGCGTGTCTATTATGGATACTAGACGGAAGAAGATTCCGCGCTCGATAATGATACATATATATGGGGCATTCCACGCCAACTTGACCGAAATCATTCCACGTTTTTTTTTCTAACATTCTAAAAACCATGTCCTGAATTTTTTTTTTTTTTTCTTCTCGAGATTATTTGATCAAGGCGTTTACTTTTTATAAATTTATGAAGTTGAAAGCCCATTTTTTTCAAATCTCAAAAAATTCTATAAAATCCAGCGGATAATGTGAAACAATCACCCCCCGTTTGTTGAACAATAACCATTGCTTTATGAACATAGTTTTTAAGTTTTATTCTGTATAAGTCTTGTATGCATCTTCCCATAGGTCTAAGAATGTAATATCCCGATAACTCTATTGAATCTATTTGTATCCCCCCCTTGCCATAGGAAATCATGTTCCCCGGGGCATTTGAATGAAATTGATTGATTGATCAACCCCCGTTTGCAAAAATGTGGAACGCATTTTTCAAATATTTTTTTTCCCATTCTATTCGGAATTTTGAACTCCAGTTCTCAATTAATTTCAGTTTTCAAAATTCGTAATTAGACGGAAAAAAAACTTAAAAAATTCGTTACATTGTTTCGTAAACAGGGGGTTGTTTCACATCATCCACTGGATTTTTGAGAATTTTTTCAGAGTTTCGAAAATGGGCTTTCTCAATCAACTTCATAAATTTGTAGAAAATGAACAGCATGATAAAAAAAATCCCCCAAAAATTGAGAACGCGGTTTTAACTGAGTAGAATGTTAGGAAAAAAACCTGGAGTGACTTCGAGATGGTCGGGGTCTCACACTGGTCGAGTTGGTGTGAAGTGCCCCATAATATATATTAATATTCGTCGTCCGCAGCGCCTCTACCGGCAGTCTGACGATGAGTTGCCAGAGTTTGTATAATATCGTATAGGAATAATAGTATATTTAACTCCTAGGAGTTAAAAGTGATCCAATACGTACTCCTCGAGGTAGTACCTTCTCTGTCGTCCACGGTGTCAACCAACAAGAGTAGAAGAGACGGCATTTATTCAATCGGTGTGCCTCTCTTTTACTTTCAGGCTTGGTTTTTAATGAAGGTGCAATGAAACACACGTGACCTTGACGTGAGTGTAATTAAATAGAGGTAGTATCATAGGCCGCACCATAGGAGCGAGAGAGAACGATCGATAACGTACGTGTTCCATTCCACTCACTGTCACCTCAGGGACACTGCAGATATGCCTGATCTTAACCTGACCAGGGGCGCAGCAGGCGGGCCTAATTAAGGCATGATCCAGGCTATCCAGATCAGGGACTCAACAGGCGTGCCTCACTCGGATACGCTCGGGCGGACTGAGGTTACCCTGACCAGGGCCTCGACAGGTACGCCTTAGTCAACAATTTTTTATCTCAAACTGACCAGGGGCGCGGCAGGCGGGCCTAATTAAGGCATGATCCAGGCTATCCAGATCAGGGACTCAACAGGCGTGCTTCACTCGGAAACACTCGGGCTGACTGAGGCTAGCCTGACCAGGGCCTCGACAGGTACGCCTTAGTCAATAATATTTTTATCTCAAACTGACTAGGGGCGCAGCAGGCGGGCCTAATTAAGGCATGATCCAGGCTATCCAGATCAGGGACTCAACAGGCGTGCCTCACTCGGATACGCTCGGGCGGACTGAGGTTACCCTGACCAGGGCCTCGACAGGTACGCCTTAGTCAATAATTTTTTATCTCAAACTGACCAGGGGCGCAGCAGGCGGGCCTAATTAAGGCATGATCCAGGCTATCCAGATCAGGGACTCAACAGGCGTGCCTCACTCGGATACGCTGGGGCGGACTGAGGTTACCCTGACCAGGGCCTCGACAGGTACGCCTTAGTTAATAATTTTTTATCTCAAACTGACCAGGGGCGCAGCAGGCGGGCCTAATTAAGGCATGATCCAGGCTATCCAGATCAGTGACTCAACAGGCGTGCTTCACTCGGAAACACTCGGGCTGACTGAGGCTAGCCTGACCAGGGCCTCGACAGGTACGCCTTAGTCAATAATATTTTTATCTCAAACTGACCAGGGGCGCAGCAGGCGGGCCTAATTAAGGCATGATCCAGGCTATCCAGATCAGGGACTCAACAGGCGTGCCTCACTCGGATACGCTCGGGCTGACTGAGGTTACCCTGACCAGGGCCTCGACAGGTACGCCTTAGTCAATAATATTTTTATCTCAAACTGACCAGGGGTGCAGCAGGCGGGCCTAATTAAGGCATGATTCAGGCTATCTAGATCAGGGACCCATCAGGCACACCTTAGTAAGGGATGCCTGGGGTCGCCTTGACTAGGGGCCCGACAGGCACGCCGCCATAAGGGCAGTATCAGGCTGTACTGACCAGGGACCCATCAGGCACGCCTTAATAAGGGATGCCTGGGGTCGCCCTGACTAGGGGCCCAACAGGCGTGCGTTACTAAGGCATGCCTGACGCTTATACGATCAGGGCCACATCACGCGAGCCTTAGCCAGGCTTGCCTGATGCCACCCTGATCAGGGCCCTATCAATTGTACCCGATGTGGCACACCTGATTGCAACCTGATCAGGGCCCGGTGGAACGGCAGGCTAGCCTGACCAAATTTCTACTCGGGGATGGGAAAGAATACGTGAATGGTGTGCACTTGTCGTCCGTTCATGTATGCACCCGTAGTGATGTTACACTCAACACGTAGAGAGTTAACCTTGAGAATAGCTACCGGCAAGTCAGACGTATGAGTCATATGAGCCTCTAATAAACGCGGCGTGAAGCCCAACAGTCGACCGATCGAATCAGCTGGTCTGAAATCGATCTGTCGATTACACTTGAGTTCGCTGCACAACGTAGGTATTGTTGTTTGCTCGTAAACTGATGGAGATATCACGCTCGGATAATATTTTATGCAGATAAGCCTCGATGTCCTCAATTTCGTAACTTCCGGTGGGTATAGTGACGACTTCGTTCTCTTCCGTGTAGAACTTGTTGTTCCCCTCATCAATATTGGGAATCGAGTTGAAAGTTAGCAGCTCGACGAGTCCCAACGTGTAATTTCTGGACGAGGATAGTTCAATCGGAGGAAAGTAGTGAGCCTCTAGTACAGAGAACGTGCCAGATAAGGTTAACGTGAAGGAATCACCCATGATAGTTGATGATTGACTGATGCTCTCAGTCCCGCGGGCAAACGTTTTATAACTGATTGCGGAGGAACTTGAGACACAGGTGCCCGCACACCACCGTGTCATAGTCTTGATATCGTTTATGATTGTACATTACAGTGCTACCAGCACCGAGATATTTCATCAGATCTTCGGGAGGTTGTAAATTGCCGAAGCTGTCGAAGTAGATGACTTTATTATTTCTCTTCTTGTACGCAACCCAGTGTGTTCCGGGACCATCTTTATCGTCAAGATTCACAATGGCAGATTCGAACTTTGTAGGTCCACCTTCGGGTAATTCATTTCTCATATAGACTCCGCGGAAATATCGAATATTCATGGCTTTAGCGTACTTCAACAGATCCAAGTCAGTGAGTGCTCGATGCGGTAGCTTTATACGTTTTTTGGCCTCAAATGGAGACCCAACCCCGTCTTGTAGGGTTTCAGATACAGTCCCTTTCCCAGAGCGATCGCCTCTATCGTCCGATTATGACGTTTGCTCCCTTCCAATTCACGATTAGCAGCCTTTGCATCGTTTACAGCTTTCGCCACACCGGCCGCTCCTCCAGCCAGTGCCCCAGTGGCGCTCAACCCAGCGAGGATCGGTATGAGAAAGGGTAGAAAACCACCAATTCTCTTCGGTACGGGTAGTACGCGTGGAGATTGTACCCTATTTTTACCACCCACGGTCTTCACAGCTGCACGCGCCCCCTTGAGAGCCGATTTGACAGCATCTGCACCCGGAGTCATGGATGCTTTCGCGGCCCTAACGATTTCCCTCAACGGTGTCCTTTTCTTCTCAAGTTTCTTCACCGTTCTTTTCTTCTTCTTCTTCTCCATACCCATACCAAGTTTCGTTTTCGCCTTCATAGTGTTAGCTACAGCCCAGGCAGTAGCCTTTTCACCAACGCTCGCGTGCTTATAAGCGAGAACACGTTGCCACGCTTTCTCGGTGAGTATCTTGTCCGCCTCGTGTCTCGCGCTTATGTTATCTCGATTCTCCGAGTACGCGATATCGTGTTGCTTACACGCAGCGTCAAGTGGATTGATGCCTGGATCACCACGCGCGAGCCGTTTCTCTAACTTTGTACCGGGAACGCAGAATTGGTAGCCGGGAACGTGCAGTTCGACAGGAAGTTTATTGATAATACTGTTCACTAGACCCTTACCACGTTTGCGCACGACCATGGTCTCGCAACAACTGATTCAAATCACATATAAAGCGCCCATTTATAGGTTTTGCAGCCAATTGGAAACGGACAGCGCTGCTTTCCGTACGTGTTCTATCCTAAAGATGAAGTTCAAGGAACAAAGTATCAAGTTACCTGTGATAAATTTCGATCATCTTGCGCAACGCAATGTAAAGAAGCGGGGGAAACGTCACGGTGCATTGCTTCCAAACAGCGTGCGCACCGTGATTTGCGGTCCATGGAATTGCGGAAAGACCAACGCTCTGTTATCTCTTATAACGCATCCCAACGGTCTCAGATTTGAAAACGTTTACGCTTACTCGAAATCTCTCGATCAACCGAAGTACAAGTTTCTCAAAGGATTGCTCGAGTCTGTCAAGGGTGTGGGATATTTTTCTTTCAACGAACACGAGCAAGTCATCGGACCGCAGGACGCGCGATCAAATTCTCTTATGATTTTCGATGACGTGGCGTGCGAAAAGCAGAAAAATATTAGAGCCTTCTTTTGCATGGGGCGACACAGAGACGTTGACTCTTTCTATCTCTGTCAGACGTACGCTCGCATTCCTAAACATCTGGTAAGTGACAATACCAATCTGTTGGTGCTGTTTAAACAAGATGAAATGAATCTCAAGCATGTATACGATGATTACGTGAATACGGATATGTCCTTCAACCAGTTCAAAGACTTGTGTGCGGCGTGTTGGATCGATGATAAACATGGTTTCGTTGTTATCGACAAGGATAGTGAACTGAACGAAGGTAGATACCGGAAGGGATTCGACTGTTTCGTGGCTATAAATATGTGACAGATGTCGTTATGCCATCAGTTGGCTCAAAATCTTCAACATGCAGAGTGCCGTTTTTCGACAACAGAAAGAAGTGTTGAAGCAAATCGCAAAAGCGAGCGATGCGATTCGTCGAAAGCATAAAATAATCGAGTTAGGTAGAGATACAGCTGAAAAAGCTATGAGTGAAGTTTTTAAACCTGTGGTAACCCCTCTTCAGACACTGGTGAATCGAACGATAAAACGTGAACCAGCTATCAAGACAGAAATCGAAGATCCACCTATGAACGAGGAAAAAATTCCCATCAAAGAAGAACTTCCGCAAACAAACCAGGACAACGATTCGTTTGCAACAGCGTACGAAGACTCTTCCGAGGAGGAAGATGAATCAGCTACTGCTGCTGAACACAGTTTTCAACCTTTGGGAGAATCCTCTATCGTAGAACTTCTTCCAAGCGATGACGACAATAATTTATCTCAACAATATCTCAGAATATTGGCAAAGGGTGGTAAAGATCTGGATACTTCTTATGGTGTTCGTAAGCTCAAAGGAAACGTTCTCAAGATTCGCGATTCGACCGTAACCTTTGACAAAGATGTAATTCGCGTTGGAGATACCGAATATCCTCAAACCTCCGGGTTGCTCGAATTACTGTTCAAGAAGACACCTAACAATACGATCGTCAGCCCTACTGATGTGGATAAATATCATGAGATTGTTACCACGACAAACGCTCACCGAAAGTATTTTCAGCGCAATAAACCGGTTCGTAAAGATTATACCTCGGATTATACCGATAAATACAAAAATATCATCGCTAAAATATCTGCGAGACAAAAAACGGGCAAGGCTTTGCCTCGCTACCTGACCGCCAGGTCTGGAAGTAAAATGGACTACGTCTACTGGGATGATATCAACGAACTCGTGGATCGGCTTCGCTTACTCTACGCTTCTCAAGCAGCTGGCAACGTTAGCCACTCGAATGAGATTATTGCCATTGTTGAGGAATTGCGTGAGGCTGAAATCATTTATTAATCCAGTTCCTGGACGTCTCTCCTCAGTCTTAAGATGAGCGTCGATGTGTTCGGTCGACAACTGACGCTGAGTGGTAGTGTTCAAGGCAGCCGGGGACCCCCCGGCGATGGATTTAAAATAACCTCCGACAATACGATATAGATAACAAGAGACTTACCAATATTGCGAATCCCGTAGAGGGGAGTGATGCGGTTTCCCTAGCAGTTGTACAAAGTGCTGTGAAGCAAGAAGTTCGTCTCGTGTATCAGGTTACAGCGTCTTTGCGGAACGACTTGGATGATCTCAGCGTGAGGATCCAACATCTTGAGACGCAGTTTGAGGATAACGTTAACACGCAGCGTGTGACCAGCGAGAATCTTATGAATCGTATCGAGAAACTGGACACGGTTGAAAACAATTTCATGATACGGAGTCTCGAATCGAATCCGAAGGAAACCTTAAAACGTACGGCAACGGATCAAAAAACCAATCAAGACTTAACATTGCGCGATTCCGAAATAATTTCTACAATTGGACAAACGATTGATCGCACTGGAGAATGAACGATAAAAACGCAGCGCTGGTGGACGAGCTCCACAAGCCCGCGAGGAGAAATTACCCGCGTCGTCACGTGGAAATGCGAGGAGTTGACGATACCTGGCAGGCTGATCTCGTGGATATGTCGGCTTACGCGAAGTATAACAAGGATCACAAATTCCTGTTGACAATCATAGATATTTTCTCTAAATTGGCCTGGGCAGTTCCCATAAAGACCAAGAGCGGCAAGGATGTGACGGCTGCAACGAATTTGGTTCTGAACCAGGGTCGCGTATCAAAAAAATTGCACTTTGATCGCGGTAAGGAATTTTACAACAGTGAATTTGAAGCTCTAATGCAGCGCTACGGCATTGCCATGTACTCGACTTTCAGCAATCTGAAAGCGTAGATCTGCGAGCGTTTCAATCGCACGCTGAAGGGTAAGATGTGGAAACGGTTCTCGCTCCAGGGAAACTACAAGTGGTTACATATTCTATCCAATTTGGTTTTAACCTATAACAACACTAAACATCAAACCATTCGAATGAAACCGAATGATGTCACCATCCAACACGAAAAGTCTCTCCTCCGGAACGTTTACGGGAAACTTCGAGTTAATCGAACGCTGCAGAAAAAGTTAAAAATCGGCGACAGTGTTTGAGTCAGCAAGAGTAAACACATTTTTGAAAAAGGCTATACTCCCAATTGGACGACGGAAATATTTACGATAACTGAGGTGAAAAACACCGACCCTGTCACCTATAAACTGGCAGGCTATCAGGATCAACCGATCCAGGGCGGCTTCTATCAGGAGGAACTCTCCAGAGTCAAGCACCCTGATATTTATCTTGTGGAAAAAGTGTTGCTTAAGCGAGGAAATAAACTATTTGTGAAGTGGTTAGGTTTCGATAAATCACATAATAGCTGGATCACTGAATCAGATGTATAATCTTTATTATATTCAATAAAAAATAATGTACACAATACATATGGGGTATTCCACGTCAAACCGACCCCTCATGAGCGTGACTCTCTGGGATTTCAATGCCCAATGGATTTTTTGGTTCGTTTTGGTCAAAAATGATGCCTCTAATTTTTCAAAGATTTTCCGACATTTTTGAAGGTTGTATGGTGACCTCAAATATCATCATCAAGATGGACATTTTTAAAATCGCTGATTTTTTTTTTTTAAACCAGGGACTCGAAAACACATCGTTTGGTCATAGTCCGATCATGGGATGAAAATGCTAACATTTTTTTTTTCAATTTTTGATTTTTCACAAAAATATCAAAAAAATTCTAATCATGGTTTTTTGTAGTAAAAAATAACACAAAAAGAAACTTTGTCTTGGAGAAATTTCATTTTCTTGTTGGTTCAAGAGTAAAACGCCAAAAACGATGTTCGATGCGAAAAAAAAACCGCAATGAACGATCGTTTTTGGCGTTTTACTCTTCAATCAACAAGAAAGTCAAATTTCACCAAGACAAAGTTTCTTTTTTTTTTTATTTTTTACTACAAAAAACCATGATTAGAATTTTTCTGATATTTTAGTGCAAAATCAAAAATTGAAAATGAAAATGTTAGCATTTTCATCCCATGATCGGACTATGACCAAACGATGTGTTTTCGAGTCCCTGATTCAACAAAAAAAATCAGCGATTCAAAAAATGTCCATCGTGATGATGATATTTGAGGTCACCATACGACCTTCAAAAATGTCGGAAAATTTTTCAAAAATTAGAGGCATCATTTTTGACCAAAAAGAACCAAAAAATCCATTGGGCATCGAAATCCCAGAGGGTCACGCTCATGAGGGGTCGGTTTGACGTGGAATGCCCCATATATATTCTTATTCCGATCCTTATCATTACTGTTTACAATAACCCCAAGGTAAAGTATCAGTCGTATTGGGAAGAATAACCCTCTTGTCATCATGCCAACTGAGCGCAACTTTTTTTTGTAAAATCGTATGAACTTCATGTTTTTTACTTTGAATCAAATATTGAGATTTCACTAAATCTAGAAGCTGCAAAAGACAATTTTTATAATCATCGAACGTGATTATTTGCAAGGTAGATCCTTTGATTCCTTTGGCACGCTTTTTCGCTATATCATCAACTAAGAAAGCGTACAGCTTAGCTCGTAGTCCAATAAATTCCAGCAAAATCTTACCGTTACATTCATCTTTCATTAGACCTAACACTTTCTTATTAGCTAATGGTATCCCGTACACATTATCGGTTGGATAATCAGACGTATCGAACTTGTGTAAGTCACGTTTAATATATTCATATATGTCAGGGACTGTGAACTGATACAAAAGACTATCTGTGTCAGTGTACAACAATTTTGCTCGATCACCGAATATTTTTTTCACATAATTGTAATGAAAGTCGTATATAACAATTTTTGATAAATCGAGTATAGAAAATCCAGCGTATATTGGTTTGTTGAAACGTACCCTAGTACGTTTCATTTCAATAATCACCATATCATTGTCAAATATGTTGCAACTGTGAAAATTTGGCTGCGCGATGAGTGCCTTCGCTCCGTACCTTCCTTCCCACTTCGTTACTCATTTCACATCTTTCTGTTTTCTAACATTTTCCATCGTTTTACCGAAAACTGCATTATTCATTAATTTGAAGAAATTTCTCTCAAACTCGTTACGTGACTTTTTTCTCATATCGGTGTTTAGGTTAATGTACGACTTCAACCACGGTGCTTGTTTAAATTTCAAGATTCTGTGAATTTTCACTAATTTCATACCGAGACTTAAATATCGTTTCAAATTCTGATACTGAACAACGTACTTGTTCTTCGGAAGAAGAGTCGTCATTAATTTGGAATTTTTACCGTTCGGAGGTACGTAGTGCTCAGGGCACAAGGGTAAATCTTTGTGTGACTCATGAAGCTCGATAGGATACTCCAAGTCTACTTCGAGTATATATCCTGTAGAAGATTCGTTGGAGATATTGGAAACATCGATCAACTCGTGTTCCCACTCAAAAGATCCACACGGTAGATATTGATTCATCGCTGCGCCGTACAAATTATTTACATCAAAGTACATGAGGTAAGATTCTTGTTGGTTTGGATTGAAATCTTTACCCATATATCTATTGTGACTTCTGGCGTGCCGGTTTGAACATTGAGCTACACCACCTCGAATACCTTTTTCAATAAACAGAAGCATCTCAACGTCAGTCAGGAGCTCGAGCTCGACACCTGTACATTTGAGCATAGCGTCGAAGGCGAGACCCGGAGCGGTGTAATAGTGCAAAGGATCCAAATTGTATGTGGAGAAACAGCTCCGACGAAAATTTTCAAAAACATCAGCTAGGAGTAAAACGTCTGTTTTCAAATATAAGTCTGAGTACTCTCCTAGAGTTGTGATACGAAATGCCTCCCAGACCGTCTCCGCGTGCAGGTAATCTTCCTGCGAAACATCTGCGTTGTTCAACTTTGAATAAAAATTTTCTTTCGGAGGTAACTGTTTTTCATCCAACTTCACCCAACTATCTATATATTCGTAGGGGAATACTCCCTTTCTCCTGAGCGAACTGAACTCCTCAGTACTATTACAGTGTCTGCGTGTAATTAACATATCACCGTCATCCAGATATGATGCTAGTTTTTCCAAACTGCTCGCCATAAATCGAAATGAATCGATAAACCTCAAGTTAACCTTGGTCTCATGCACTTGTTTTGTAAATGAAATATAGCGTTCTTTGTTCACCGGGAGGATTTTCAATTCACCTTCGAATACCGTGGCTAAAGCTCTAATCAAAAATTGTGAGTCATAACCGGAAAGATTATGAAAAACTATGGGGATACTGTGCGATTTGGTGTAATTCAAATTGCACCCTGGATGAGCCGCGCCGCGATATCTGCCTGTAAAATGACAATGATCGCGATGTTTCTCATCGGTCGGTGTGAACGATTTTTCGCAAATGTGACATACTTGCGCATTGTAGAAATCTCGCTTCTGTTCGCTAGTGAGCTCATTCATTGGTTCAATTTTATTCAAATAAGAATCAACCAATCGAGCCAATTCTTGTAATTTTTTTATGAACCAGTGAACCCAATCGGGATCTCGATTCATTTCGAATTCGGAGAGAGTATCATCGAAGGTACAATGAACGTAATACGCAGCACTTTGTGGAATATGCTTTTCACATAATGTCTCGTTTCCCGTTGGCTCAAGGATGCATTCGAGATCGGCGTACACAACGAATGGTACGGGTTCTTTGAATCTATGATTCTTAAATCTTAAAATTTTATCTTTCTCTTCCGGCAAAACCATTTTACATTTGTTCATATTGGCGCAGTCTTGCCTATGTTTTTCGAACGAAGATTGAATTTGGAAATGACATAAACATCTGTCGCAAAATAATTTGGAACCGTAATGCTTCGAAACTTGTGAACTCAGCAGCCTCGAGAGAGTTTTAATCCAAGCAAAATGATATACTACGTGACTGCTATCGTTCGTACTGCAACTATCCACTATGAGAAGGTGAATCGTAGATTTATCCGATTTATTTTTGCTTAAGTAGAGAGGTACTATTTCCTGAGATTTATCCTTAACACTATCTACACCGTAAACATTGATTGTTAAACTATTCTTTGTTTCAAATTTCGAAATATCTTTCAAGGCTATAGGAAAATTGATACCTTCGTAATGAAGCACGGAGCTATAATGAGGGTAGGAACTTGTTCGATCACTGTTAGCAGTCGCAGGGTGAAGTGCCGCGGTGATAGCCCAGAGAAAGCAGAATTCATCTTCGTTCTTGATATTCACTACAGCTTTCTTCTTCCATCCGGAAGAAGAAGAGTATCCACTCGTAGGTAGTTGCACGTAGGTAGATGCCGCTCCACGCAGTGGCTCGTAACTGTTAACGTTTATCATCAGGTTGATGATTTCTAGTAAAGTCCACCCTGAGTCTCGCTCTTGAAAATCTTCAACTTTCGGCATCAATCGATTGGTCATGTTCTCATCGAACCACCTCTTGATGTTGCTTCCCGGAAGAATCACTTCGTTCTTGGTGTTGAAGAATTTCGTTTCTTCCACATTCTCACCATTTTTCATCACAGAAAATTTACATGCCAGTACACCATTCACCTTCAAGTTCCCCTCTTTCTGCAACGAATTCTTCAATCGTGTCACGGTTATGGTCTTCGAATCTTGCAAGAAAGATCTGAGGTCCTTATGTCGAAGATTCACGATAGTTCCCGTACGGATTCGACTCTGGAATACGGACTCTGAGTCGACGGGTCCAAATGAAATAAGGGTATCTCGCCAGGCGGGATAGAACGAGTGTATCTCGCCGGGCGAGGTAGAACAAGTGTATCTCGCCAAAAAGTCAGAATAAGGCTAACTCGCCGGTCAGGCAAGAACAAGGGTAACTCGGCCGACCGGCTAGAACAAGGCTAACTCGCCGGTCAGGCTAGAACAAGGGTAACTCGGCCGACCGGCTAGAACAAGGCTTACTCGCAGTCGGGCTAGAACAAGGCTATACGGGAAAAAAAAAGATGTAATTTCTACATCTTCGGTAGTAATTATTTGGACAGCATCTTTTTGGAATTAAATCTACAGCAATTGCGTTAAGGTTTATTAATCCCATTGATAATGATAATCCCACTAGAACAAGGCTATACGGGAAAAAAAAAGATTTAATTTCTACATCTTCGGTAGTAATTATTTGGACAGCATCTTTTTGGAATTAAATCTACAGCAATTTTGTTAAGGTTTATTAATCCCATTGATAATGATAATCCCACTAGAACAAGGCTATACGGGAAAAAAAAAGATTTAATTTCTGCATCTTCGGTAGTAATTATTTGGACAGCATCTTTTTGGAGTTAAATCTACAGCAATTGCGTTGAGGTTTATTAATCCCATTGATAAGCCTTAACGCAATTGCTGTAGATTTAACTCCAAAAAGATGCTGTCCAAATAATTACTAGGGTAGACCGGGGTCAGTTGTGACAGTTTGCAGTTTTGCCTTTATTGAGCTCAAACTACAACGATCACATAAATGTTTCAAATACCGTAGGAAAGAGCATTCAATTGCTGACAAAATGACGTTGAGTAGGACTTTCTAGCATTAATAGGAAAAAAGTACAAGCTCGACAAAAAAAATGGAAAAATGTCACAACTGACCCCGGGTCCGGGGCAGTTGTGACAGCGAATGGGGTCAATTGTAACACAAGGTTTTCACACAAAATCCAATTAATAATCACGATTGCGACATCCATTGAGGTCATTCTGACTCGGGACCACTTTTTGAACCAAGACATGTCGTTCGAAAATGGTGTGGAGGGATATTTTCCAGCCGTTTTCCGTTTATGACCTCGGCATTAGATTTTTCTTAGGTTAAACAGTTATTACGGACTCGATATATTTTTTTCTACTCTTTCGAGGCATTCTAACATGGAGGGACTAAAACAAACATTTTCGTATCAAGTAAGCTGAAATGTTACAGTATTATCCCATATCAAAATGTTACAACTGCTCCTGTCACAACTGACCCCAAACGGTTTTCTTAACTTCTGTGTGAAAATTTCGTTCATTTTCGCAATCTAGATATCACTGTTCGACTGAAATCGTAAAAACTAACTTTGGGCCCAAAAATAACAATACACCCCTCGTAATGCGTCTATTTCACGCGGTGGAAGCTGGCATGTGGATAAGCATTTCCGGACTGACTACATGCAAGACATACTGTAGGGATATAAACATACTTATTTTACTTTGAGAGATATTTGCCATGTAACAACTGACCCCTGTCACAACTGACCCCGGTCTACCCTACCGAAGATGTAGAAATTACATCTTTTTTTTCCCCGTGTATAGCCTTGTTCTAATCCGACGGGCGAGTTACCCTTGTTCTAGCCTGACTGGCGAGTAAGCCTTGTTCTAGCCGGTCGGCCGAGTTACCCTTGTTCTAGCCTGACCGGCGAGTTAGCCTGGTTCTAGCTGGTCGGCCGAGTTACCCTTATTCTGACTTTTCGGCGAGATACACTTGTTTTATCCCTTAGTTTGAAGTGAAATTATCCCTCGACATATTTAGGTTGAAAGGAAAGACTCCATCGATCAAGTCAAGGCAAAGTTTTGGAAACAAACGATTGTCTCACATAGACGCTGACGTTTCAACGGACAGTTCTGCCGTTCTCATCAGAGCTGTTTATTTGAAAAGAAATATAAAAGAGTAACAAATTTGCTTAAATAATAATTAATAAGATAGGAGTAGGGCTTAGTCAACTAACCTGATAAAGGAAAGAGAGAAAAAAGAGAAACATCACGCAGGTTACACAACATCGTCAACATATACAAACACGCGATGACTCGCAGCTTGTCGTGGCTGGAAGGAGAATAACTACGATTATCACTGATGTGAGTTAAAATAGAAACTGAAGAAACACAATAAGAACCTTTTGGGCAAGACTGGAAGCTTTCTTCTTGTAAATCATAGTCGGATGGGTAAAATGGTCAGCGGTAAAAACGAAACGGGAGTCAAAACTTTGAAAACTAATGGTTCACTGTCGTGGGCGACTGACATATGACGTAAGCATAAACACAATCGACTGGTCAAGGTATTGGTCGTTATCGAAGCATCCTATCGATCGATATGCGATGCGTGAGAGCTAGTAGAGGGAGACCGCTAGTCATTCAAATTGATCAGACACGACAACATTTTATAAACAAATTTTCGGTACTCCAATGGGATCTCCGGTTTCTCCAGTTTTTGCCGATATCGTCATGGCAGACCTTGAACAATCAGTACTAGCCAAACTGGATTTCAAACCTCTATTTTACTATCGCTACGTAGATGATATCATCACCTGTATCCCGGTTGACAAAGTCGACCTCATTTTGAAAGCCTTCAATTCCTACCACGAGAGATTACAATTCACACTCGAGGTTGAAACCAACCATAAGATCTGCTTTTTGGACATCGAGTTGATTAGGGAAAGTGAACACATTATCACTAACTGGTACCGCAAGCCTACTTTTTCAGGGAGATTTCTAAGCTTTAAATCTTCACATCCTGCAAATCATAAGAAAGGAATGGTTTTCAACCTTGTGGACCGTGCTGTTTCACTTTCACAACCCAAATTTCATGCTCGTCATATTGATTTAGTATGAAACTTCCTCCTTTCTAATGACTACCCATCTTCTTTTTTTGATTCTCTTATAAAGAAAAGATTACATTACTGGCGGCAAAGAGATGCTCAAAAGAATAACCAGGTCTCTGTCACCCTCACTGATCCTCAGGGATCGACGACACCCCTACCCAAACAACGTTTTCTTCCCTTACCATATATTAAAGGTTTTTACGAAATTTTGTCTGGCACCTTAAAGAAGTTCGACATCAGATCGGTACCTCTCATCACTAACAACCTTAATGGTATTGTCATAAAAGGAAAAGACCCAGTTCCCGTTAATGCCCAGACAAACGTTGTTTATAAAATCAATTGTAAAGATTGCTCAGCGTCATACGTAGGTCAAACGAAGAGACAATTGAACACACGTATAAAAGAGCATGAAACTAACTTCAACAAAGAATCTAGACATCATACGGTTATCTCGGAAC